>CM068961.1:52809571-52822314 GCA_035128595.1 Eptatretus atami
GGGGCGACATGATCTCCAGTATGCTCCAGGGGTCTGTGCTGGGGCCAGCTTTGCTTCTCCTGTATATCAACAACATACAAGACCAATTCCAATCCAAGTTGCTGATGAGAGCATCATCTATCGTGAGACACAGAGTAATGACGTCTACCGCTTACTCCAAGAAGACCTCTGTACCCTCGCTGACTGGTCTATCAAGTGGATGAAGGCTTTTAACATTGAAAAGTGTGCTCCACTAACTATAACGAAGAATGGCAAACCAGGTCTACACCAGTATGAGATTGGTGATGCAATCCCATGAGTAGAACAGTTTGTCTACATACAAAGAACAGTAAGCGTGACTCTCTCACATGATCTTCAATAGAACAAGCACTGCCAGAGGATTATGAAAAGGCAAGCTGCACTCTTGGACAACTGCACAGAACTTTATCTCCTTGCTATAAGGTAGTTAAAATTACCAAGTTCTGGTACATTCTCAGCTAGAATATGGTGCTGAGACTTGGAACTGTTATACTGGTGCAACCCTAAATAGGCTTCAGCAAGTACAGGAAACTGCCACGTGCTTTTTTCATTGGGATCACCGGCAAACTACCAATATTTCAATTCTGGTTTCAAAATTTTGGATGGGATATTTTGCCTCGACAGTATGTCCTTGCACAATGCACAATGTCCTTGCACAATGATGTAACCACCATCTGGTTCCAGGATAATAATAATAATAATAATAATAATAATAATAAGCACTTCATTAACAAGCAATGACAAAAATATCATGTTTGGTCTTGGGATAATGGTTAGAGTGTCCATTCCAAGCCTGGGAGGTTGTCAGTTCAAACCCAGGATGAATCATTCCAAAGACTTTAAAAATGGTATGTGCTGCTTCCTTGCTTGATGTTCAGCATTTAAAAGGATAGAGCATGGACAATTTGCATAGATTTGCATCCATGGGGAGGAGGAAATTCCTTTTTAGGAAATGTCCTGCTGAGTGCGGTGAGAAATGTGGCACCATTGGTGTGACATCACTGGTACCCAGAGTGCCCCAGGAAGTGATGGCACTTCCCCCAAGCTCAGCGGCTGTGTTTGTCTTGTCTAACAGTCCTGTGTTGTGTCTCGTGTACTAGTCTGCATGTGTCTGCATATGTGTGTGTGTTGTTGTTGGTTGTTATCTCCATATGCAGCCATTTCAGAAGGTGGAACAGAAGTCCTCCCAGGTCTCTAAGTATCTACCCCCGTTTCGGAAAGGACCAAGCTGTGAAGATTTCTTGTCTCAAAGTTTCATCCCGAGCGCTCTTTTCAGGATTGTCAGGAGCCCTGAATAGCTTCGAACTGCAGTTCATTGGAGAAATATTCACAGGGTTGGTTTTTAATATCTCTGTGAGGTTCTTCTTCATTATACCCATTTCTACAATTATCACTGGTACAATTTAGGTGCTCTTCAGATTACAAGATCTCTTTACTTCATTTTTGAGATCCTGGTATTTGGTGATTTTCTTGATTTCTGCATTGTTTAGGCCAAAATCACTGGGTCCTGACACCTCAATCAGCAATGTCGTTTTTTTTTCTTTATACCAAAGTGCTATGCTTTGTTTACAAAGTTCACGCTCGATGGGATTATCAGGTCATAGGTGAGAGTTACTTCCTTGTTCTTAATTATCGCTTTTGGTTCATATGTCCATGAGTTTTCTGGGACTGGGATATTGAAGTTTTTGCAGATATGCCAGGAGATTACTCTCCAAACCCTGTTGTGCCTTTGTGTGTACAGCAGTTCTGACATGAGTTTTTTTTTACATCCCGATCGGAGGTGGATAATGCTTTCTGGTTCTACCTTGCAGATAATGATTTGTTCTCCATCCCAGTTATGCCTGGTGTTGGCTTAATGGTTAAGGTGGTGGGCTTTGGATCCTCGGGCCCTGAGTTCAAATCCCGCTCAGCTGTTGAATTAATACCAGGTGGGGTTAACTCGGCCTGTCATCCTTGCAAGGTCGGCAAAATGAGTGCCAGCCTGCTTGTATACTGTGTCGGAGTGGCGACCCATCCAGGATTGTGCCCAATAGCCAAGGAGACTGTGTAGGCAGCACCAATGCTCTGCAAAGAGTATGGTCCAAATCTCCTCTCCTCATCACAGTTGAGCTGACCTCTTCAAAGCCATTCCAATGAGCCTTCTTTGTACATATATATATATATATATATTTCTGTCCTTTGGTCATTCTCCCAGTTATTGCTGAATGATACACAAGTCTTGCTCCTGCTCCAACACAAGCAGACTCGTGGCATTTCTGCTGTCATATCTATCTGCCCTTGGCATTTCTGCTCTCATATCTATCTGCCCTGGAAGAATATGTACTTGTATACATATTTCTTGTCCAATATGTTGATATTTCTCCTTATATTTTTCTTTTGTTTTTTTTTGTTATCATTGGGGCTGTATTCGTTGCTGTTTTGGTTTCATGTGTGACATCTTCCATTTGTACCTGTCTGGAAATTTTTTGCTTGGTGGGTTAGGGATACTTTTCTAACTTTCTGTCTTCATGCTTGCATTCAAATTAGATTTTGTAGTCTTCTGTTGAATGTTTTTTTTGTGTGTCGTGTGTGTGTGTGTGTGTGTGTGGTGTGTGTGTGTGTGTGTGTGTGTGTGTGTGCGTGTGCGCGTGCATGCGTGCGCACGCTCGTGTCAGCTCCACAATGAGCCTTAAATCCTGTAAAAGAAAGAATAAGGCATTTTATTGGTTTTATTTTCTCCTCTTTGTTTTAATTAGTTATCTCTTCACTTGCGCTATTAGTCATTAACATCATCCTAGTACCATCCCAGGAAAGCTTCCAGAGAGAGCTGCTTAAAGGGATTACTTTTGACAAGAAACACAAATCAAAAGATGAATGCTTGTGTAATGGATGTATGAGCGTATGCTTATCATCTGTTTGTACAGGTCTGATTGAAACTATTGTTATTTTAATGTACAGAGGAGGCTGGAAGAATTCTCCAAATCTCCATTTCTGATATCTTCCAATCTTTTCCAATCATCCCTCATTAGTCTGGTCTGCTTGTTCTTATCACCCCCAACTGTGAACTCACACTCAGTAAATTTAAGAATGCTGATACATGTGTACAATATAACCTCTCATGCCTTTGCTATGTCACCTCCAAATAGACATGCATGCTGAGAATCTCTTAATCTCAGAGAGCATCACAAATGCAAATGATGAGTCCCGAGCAGAACATATTTTTAAGGTCACTTCTAAAGCGAGATACCAACTGGGATTTCTCTGCCGAGCAATAGACTTTCATTTGTACTTTTCAAAGCTCGCAAGGCATACGTTCTCGGGATTGAATGTTAAATGTCTGTTTAGAAAGACTATGTCAATAAGTAGATACAAAAAACAAATTGGAAAGATGAAGACAGAGCATGCTGGGCTTAATGGTCACTGTACCCATCAAGAGGCCGATACACAAGTCTTGCTCCTGCTCCAACACAAGCAGACTCATGGCATTTCTGCTCTCATGTCTATCTGCCCTTGCCTATTCCACCAAAACCACTCTTTGTCAACATTCTGTCATCCAAGGAAATGCCATTCTATGCTCATCCAATTTGCTCTTTGCTACATTTCTTCAAAGTGGCAGCTCTCAACATCTGTCATGCCACATCCTTACGTGCAATGTCTTTTACTTGCGCAAACCTTGTTGATATTTTTAGCTTTTCAAGTCCGATATGTATACGTATTTCTTACCAATTCATTGTCAATATGCTACATTTTCTCCATGTCATTCACATTCACATCTTTCTGATTAGCCTAAAGGGAAGAGAAAAAGAAACCCCTTTAAACGTGCTAACCACGACGGCTGTCGTAGCGTAATGATTACCTCAATTTTAAATTTTTATCAACAGGTGACATCTCGACCCACAAATGCAATGTTTTGAGTGGCATTGCTCAATAAAAATGAAGCAAAACTTATCTTGCCATTTTATTTGCATACAAAAAGCCAAAAAGTAAAGGAATATTAAGGCCACAGGAACTCTTTAAACATCATGCTGCTATTTTGCAATAATTGACTCCATCAACAGATGTAACAGAAGAGATATTCCTTTTTTACACCCAAGCAATATCAGAGCTATGCCATGAAGCATGCATGACTTGAGGATGATTTTTATTTGTTGTGGATGTGAATGGATGTCCTGTGGCACACCTGGCTAGCTAGAGGGATGAGAACTGTCAGAGTGTTTTTGTAATCACATTTCCTCGACTTGCCCAACCCAGAGATGCAGGTTATGTGAATTCATTCGTTTGTCATCCAGTGAAAACAACAATAGTGGCTCATATGGTCGAAGGAAAGTTTGTTTCTTATCTTCCGTGTTGTTATTTTGTTATTAAAAATAACACAACATTTTACTCAAATCAACTCAAAGTCATCTTATTCAACTCAATTTCACAAAGCACATTGATTTTGACATTAGGGGTAATAAAATAAATTATTAATTGCATATAATTTATCACCAATGTGATCGTTCCCAGATGAAAGGACATGCACAATACTCGTGATATCAGGCGTGAGCATCACTGCTTTTAGCAGCTTGCTTAGCTTCAAGGTTAATCAGGACTTAAAGATCTGGGGATAGGGTGGGACATTTGGCACGATGGCTTTGGATATGGCCTTAATCTGAAAATGGCATTTATTGCATGGGCACAAAGTCCTATTTTCGATATTCGGAGAGGCATTTAACTGTCAGCACACCCCCATTACTGTTCAGTTTTAGGGGTGGGGGTGGGTTAGGGGAGGTGTGGGGCTGGGTCAGTTTATCAGCACAATGTCCTTTATAAATTGTTCCATGGAATGACTCTTCCTAATCTTGAAAAGGCATATCTGTCACAGCCTCTGAGTAACTGCACATTGAGAAAGACATTAATGATACAACTGAAATCGTTCATGAAGGTCACGACAACAAAAAAATGACTGGGTGAGGTGTGTTGGACTTGACATTCGATGTGATTCCTAACAAGGAAACTGCTCAGTGCTGGTCGTGCTCATGTTGCAGTTTCCTAGTCTTGTTTTATTCTTCGATGGAGTGGGATCCGACTACGAGTTGTCATTATTGTGCTTTAAAGTCAGAGCATTGCATTGAAAAGGATGATTTCCAGGTGACTGTGTTTTGTTCCCTCTCCCTCACATCTCCTTTTAGTATTTTGCTCCATTCTGTTTCATTGCTGGTTTTCCCTTCCTCCTCTTGCTGTGTTTAAGCTTATTTCCAGCTTCTCTCCCCCCCCCCCCTTTCCCTTTGATCCCATTCTTCCTCCACGGCTCCCCTGCTGTGTCCCTCTACCCTGCTGTTAATATGTTTCCCTCCTTTTCACTATGTTGTCCTTGTTCTGTTACATTCTGGTCTCTTCTGTATTCTAACCCATCCATGAACCTCAATTTTGTATGTAAAAATGTTATGATGTCTTATGTGATAAAAACTGCTTTCGGAAATGTAAGGTCCTCCGACATCTTTTGAAAAGAAGAGGAGGCCTGCATTGGGCGTTGGCATCCTCACCACAAAGTCTCGCTTCATCATTATCTAGCCAAAGAGGGCTGCAGAGCTGACCTTAATATTCCCTGGAATAGACTGTCTGACTATCACTGGCAAGAGACAACAGCAACCTTCAAACTACTGGAAACAATAAAGTTATTAATTCCAAAATGTGTATGTGTGTATGAATGTATCAAATTTTATTGAAATATGTAGGCAAGTACTGCAGCTGCCCATATGAAAAAAAATTCCTTAGACTCTCCTCATTGATGCACACTTGTCACACTCCAACCTGAGTACACAGGACAAGCAATCAAACTAACCAAATAGTGCTGACTTCAGTTATGAGTGGTGTACAGACACTTGCCGGATCTTGGATCCCTGCAGTTAAGCACATAATGCAATCATTGCCATTAAATACCATGTAATTTGTCTTAACATTTCTCTGAAAATTAAACTACAAATAAGCTAAATATATCTTTTACTACTCCAAACACCATCGACGCAATATTTTGGCCACCGTAGCAGGAAAATGAGACATTCTCATGCTGCAGTTTTTCACCACACTCATTACAGCAAAACACACTTTAACTGAATGTGAAATTGGCTACACTGACCCCATTAAAAGGTGATAATGGAATAGCTACATTGAAGCAAGATGCTGTCATTCTGACTTGCTTAACAAGTGTCAGCTCCATGTCAATGAAAAGCCCATAAGAGTAAGAAAGACAACGAACAAAGATACAAAATGGAAGAAGGAAGAATCAAAGCTCACCTGGGGGGTAGTGTTCATTGACTTGGAGCTGGTCAAGCTGCAGCGAGGCGTTGCCACCGCTACGGGTAAACTTCACCACATGGTAACGCCCGTCGTTCACAGGCATGCTTTCCTCCATGATGGAGATGTCATTTGTGCCCACATTAAATATCACACCCATCTTGCCTTGTTCCTGTGGGGCATGGGCACATCGTACATCTTTCAAATTTTCAGCCTTCAATTGACTTTTTAGACCTCTCCAAATGGTGTGTGCATTCGACAATTTGGCCACAAAGGCATTGCTTGTACCATCATACTAGAACCATGGAAGTCCTTTCATTAAGAAAAAAACATTGTGCCATTATAACATGCGGAATACAGTCCTTTACTTTTCAAAAATGTACAAAAAGAAAAAGCTAAATCTGTTAAACTAGAAACACCAGCTTCTTGCAGGAGTGACCAGGGGAAGGAATGGGGGAGGGGAGAAAGAAGGGGGGGGGGGGGGTCATGCCGTAATGTGCATGACAAAACGGAAAGCAGATGGCGGTTTGTTAATATTCTTCTTTAACGGCCATAATTATTCCCACATTATTGTGGGGTTGGCTGGGGGAAGCTTTGCCCAAGTCTTTCACAACGCAGCTGGCCGGGCCTGATGTTTGACTAAGGTTAAGGCAGGAATTTGTTGTTTGTTCAGGATTTTTTTCATTTTTATTTTTATACAATACATGCTCAACACTCATGGAAGAGCTCGGACACAGAACAGAACAGAACAGGACACAAGATAACAAAGGGAACAGCCGACAGCGGGAGAAACAGAAAACGTCAATTGCAGAGCGGAGGGAGAAGGTAGATGGAGACAAATAAATAATAAACAAGTGATGCAGGTAATGATGAGGGGAAGGGGAGAACACAAGGAGTGGACAAGATGGATAGATAAGCAAATTTTGGGAGGGGTGGGGGTGGTTTAACGGTTGCAGAAAAGATCATGGCTTTGGATGGGGGATGGATGGGGGAAAAGATCATGGCTTTGGACCTGAAATGGTGGTGAACAGATGTCTTGAAGACCCCGGAGGGAAAAATGACATTGAAGAGAGTGTGGAAGGTGTTTACACAACTGAGAAAAGAGAGGAATAAATGATTGGAGGTGAATAGTAGTTCTGGATTTAGGAAGTTTCACTACTAGGTGGGGGTTGCTGGTAGACTGTGTGCATCCTGCAGATACTTGGGGGGGGCAGCGCATGGAGAGGGCAGAGGGTGCAGGACCAGAAATTAGGCAGAAGACAGAGAGACCACTGATGTCGCTGATAACTCTTCATGAAGAATACCATGGGATATTTAAAGTCTACCAACTAATGCTGGCAGAAAGGACACCCAGTATAACATCCAGCCGAGGAACGGCACACATTGATGAATCACACTGCCTGTGAAACATCAGCATGACAGTTTATAGCTGGGGTGGGATTCAAACCCAGGCTCGACAGTTTGGGGGAGAGTGTGCATCGCTCTTGGCCATCCTGCTGGCCTCTGTGTTAATATTATTATTATTATTATTTTTATTATTATTATTCCATCATCAATGGACAAAATTTAAAAACACCCGCTTCCTAGTGGAGCAGGTGACTGGCTGAGGGGTGATGGCGATAGTGGTGGCGGTGGGTCGTGCGGATCATGTAGATGGCGGATGGTTAATATTTTGCTTCTTCTTATTATTCTTCTTTAATGGCCACAATATTTCTCAGGTTCTTGTCGGGTTGGCCATGGGAAGCTTGGCCCAAGTCTTTCACGAACTAGCTGCCCAAGCCTCACATTTGACAAAGGTGAGAGCAGCGATTTGGAATTCGTTCATAGCTCGCCTACACTTCGTGAAGGACAACGTGGGATCTTTAACGTCCACAAACGTATGCCAGCAGACGGGACGCCCAGGTTAATGCCCATCCGAGGGATGGCTTACATTGATGAATCACCCTGCCTGTGAAACACCGAGATGACAGTTTATATCTGGATCGAGATTCTAACCCAGGCCAGGCAGCTTAGAGGCGAGTGTGCATTAATAATGTGGTTATACATCAAATAAGGTCACAATTGGATAGTAAGGGTGCCAGGGGCAATATTGCACATCACACTTGAAGCCATGGCCAGGATAAATGACATATGAGGCCCCAAGACATATGTTATAAACAATCCATGTGCAGTCCACAAAATTTTATGGCTATAAAAATAGGACAGGCAATGAGATACATCATTCATGCGTAAAGACTCATTTTAGCACCTCACCTCGAGGTCTAGCAAGTTGAGACAGCCTAGATTCGTTGGTCTATGGGGAACGTGATAAGCACAGAATGCTTCAAGGATGTCGGGGTGTGTTCCATTACCAAGCAGCTTGGAGAGTGCTCGCTAAGTGGCTTAAGCACTCGAGCAAGACCTCCATTGAAACAGTTGATAAGGAACAGCTGGCTTGGCAAGCGATAGCAAGCTTATTGGTGATGGAACACACCCCTGGTTTGCTCAAAATTTCTTTCAGTAGCTACTGTTAAAAAACAATAACAGTAGTGACTGTATAAAAAGGTAATCACATGTTTGAAAGAATTTCCAAAATAGTTTGTGGTTATAATAATTTTTACTTCCCCACGAAACGCCACACTGAGAAATTTATACACCTTAACACGGAGTTCGTCCAAGGTGAAAATCACCCTTAGAGAGGGGGCCAAGGTATGTTACCACAACCTCCATCGTGTGACCTTTAGTCTCCCTGGCAAGTTTGGTTGAGATTGGATAAATAACGACCGAATGTATCACGGTCGGACAGACAGAAAGACAACAAATTGCATGTTTTAATATGAAAATAAACCAATGTCACCTGCAGGGTGACCCGTATCTTGCCAAAAGGTGACCACGTGTGACTGTGACTTCTTTAAGGTCACACTGAGGTGAACAGAGCTGCTATTCACCAGGAGCGACTCCTTGAGGAATATCTGCCTACGAGAGATTCCGATGAGAATCGTTCTACAGAGTAACCATGAAAAATATGCGTTTGCCTCAAACGTCACCAAATGACGTCATAATGTCTCAAGCTTGACATATCTAGAAAGCACTCATCGAGGTGTTCAATTTGAGGTACTACACGATATGGTTCTAAAACTTGAAAATTTGACCTTGGGGTCAAATATGTTTGACCTTAGGCGCTAACCATGAAGGTCAAGGCCAATCGCCACCAAAAATTAATCAGCTGAGCGCCAGACCATGAACTATATTCCCATGAAGTTTGAAGACGATCCGATCAAAATTACTCAAAAATAAGGTTTCGTCGACTCCCCTGATTTGCGACAAAGTGACCTTGACCTTTGACCTTCAAAATTTTATGCGCTGAAAGGACCTCTATAGGCCTCTTGCGAAGTTACAAAAATTTCCATGATAACTGTGCTCTGCAGAATTTTTATACGTGATTACAGACAAAAAAAAAAAAAAAAAAAAAAACATACAAGCTAAAAACATACAAACATACATAAAACTTCGTTTTGGCAGATAATAATAAATGAACGTTGGCCAAATTGCATGATGTTGACGCATATCCTTGCAGGTTAAGACATATGCTTTTATCACGAAGCATTGAAATAGAGGGGTAGAGCTGAATTCTAACAATGATAACCAATCAGCAAGGAATATTGTCAGAATATGCCTACATTTCATAAGTTAGCCAGTTTCATGGTAGTTCTCAGATGCTAATTTAGCTACCTATCTGTGAAATGGAAAACTCAAAACCAACATCTCCAGAAGACCGAGCACAATTTTTTTTTTTCCCCGCTTTTAGGAAACAAAGTGCTTTTATGACAAAAAGCAATTTGGCCTTGGAACTGATGGTAACGGCTGATAGCTTTTCGCAAATAAAACCGCATGTTAAGTTTGGCGCCATCTGATAGGCTTGTCCAGGAAAGCTTGGCATCATGAGCCTGCTTGTTTGCGTGTTGGTAATTGAAACTTCACCACCTTCCTTTCAAGACGAAATTGTTACAAAGTCTGTGAAGTGAAGAGAATACAAATAAGAATGTAACAACACACCTCCTGCTTTATTCCAACAAAGGATAGACATCACACAAGGCCAATTAAGTCAGGACTCATGGATGACAAGATAAGATGCCATGACACGAACAAAACAACTCTCGCAAAAATTCGAAACGCAAGAATAAAACAGCCTTTTAGTGGTCCGTTAGCTTTGCAATTCACTACAAAGCAAGCCACACTGTAACAATAGAGTGAATGATTTTTCTCTTTTCATGTGTTCACATAATCAGTCACACTCACACTTATGACGGTGATAAATGTGAACGGTATTAGGCTTTGAATGAAAACGAGAACCATGATCGGATTCGAAACCTATTTTTCTTTTCAACAAATAATAATCAAACAAAAGACCAAATACTGCACTGGAGTCATCAGAAGGAACCCGAACAAGGAAAAAGCAAAGATGAAGTCATCAGGAGGAACCTGGATAGGATTCTGGTTTCAGCTCCTCTTCCCCAACACCCATCCAGCTGCAGCCAGGTGAGCCTTTCAGAAAACTTTCTGCAAGAATTAACTTCTCCTTAGACAGAGAGATAAAGAAAGAGAGGAATAGAGAGTAAAAGAGATAAAAGATAAGAAAAAGCAAGAATTTGAATGAATAAAGAGAAATGTGAAAAAGTACAAAGAAGTGTGAAAGGAACAAAGATTAAAGATGTCGAGAAGAACCCGGATAGATAGATTTCAGCAGTTCCAGCCAAGGCTCAAATGCAGCAAAAGGTACGAGCTACCAGAGGTCTTTGACAAGCAGTTTTTGCACTATAAACAGGATCACAGATCCTAATTATCGAAGTTATTACTTGATGAAAAAAAAAGAATAGATTTAGGATCCAATCAAATTTCAATTTTATCATTGTCCAATTTGATGCATCTCAGTAGAGGTATAACCGTCGCTGACCAGTAGTACATTGCATTAATTATTCGATTTATCGGCAGCAGTGCAAACGTTCTGAAATGCTGAGTTCAAAATATTTAAAGAACATTATAGCTTATCATTCAAATTAAATTTCAAGCAAAATTTTGAAACAAGATTTTGTGAACTGTGCCATCAAAACATCCTTATTTATCTCACAACGGTGTACTGGCAAATCAACAGAATCTATAGCAGGCACAGAGACTGTGAGCTGTGAGCAAAATATTAATACAGCAGTCGTTTATTGGCAACTACACATAAAGATTGTGAGCCTAGCTCAGCATTCCTTTTCTCTGGTCATGTTACCAACAATTCCACTTATATTCGCCTTCTCAATGGTGTACTGGCATATCCATAGAATGAATAGCAGACAAACCTCTTTCCAAGCAGCAACCTCACTTTATTGGCTGTATCTCTTTGAACATTAAGTACACATGTTCTAAAGCGGGAATGTTGACATTCTCCATCTGATGATGCACTAAAATGTATCAATGGATTTGATAGTTATGGTGACATTTAAAAATCGTTTCAGTGTAAAACACTTCAGCTCCACAGTGCTTGTATGGAGTCAATGCTTCATCATACCATCAGACACAAGAGAGAACTAGAATGAGCAACCAGAGATTGCAGACCCTCACCAGGACTTGTTTTGTATGGTGTTTGTGTCGTTTTGTGTGGTGTTTGTGTACTGGTGTGTTGTGTAATTGATTATAGACATAACTAGAACTGCCACTCTATAACTGCTGGCAGTGATGACCAGGTACCAATATGTCTCCCCACTTTGATCGGACACCTGACCCTGACCCATGATGTTTATTATTACTCAATTGAATTCAGAATGGGATTAAAATGAATTAAATTCAAATCAAATGGAATACCGAATAGGTATAATAGACGCATTGGAGTAATCAGAAGGAAACCAAACAAGCAAAAAGCAAAGACGGAGTCATCAGGAGGAACCTGGACAGGATTCGGGTTTCAGCTGCTATTCATCTACCCTCAAACCCATCCAGGCACAGCTAAGTGAGCCTCATTCAAAAAAAACATCAAAAAGAACCCAGATCAAAAAAAACAAATAATTCTGGCTGCTAGACCATGTGTCCGATCAAGTTGAAATTAAAAAAAAAAATACATTCCCCATCACTACTAGATCATAATTGTGAAGATTCACATCAATCGATGAAGCAGTTCAAGACAAATAATGTTTTAAAGATTTTCATCCAATCCAGTATGGCTGCCAGATCAAGTGACCTATCAAATATTCGTGAACACCCTACTATCCCGAAGGCTTGGGGAACATTTGTGTGAAGTTTCCCCTCGATATGTTCAGCCGTTCTGGAGGAGGTTTTTATTACATCATACCTATTGTGACCTATTACATCATATGTGTGAACCTTTCGTTCCTCATGGATAGGTGGCTATAGCTGTAAAGTTTTGCCTCAATTTGTTCAGCTGTTTTGGAGAACGTTTTTAAAGGTTAAAATATATACATATATACATGTATATACAGTATATATATATA
>CM068961.1:52822324-52834326 GCA_035128595.1 Eptatretus atami
TATATATATATATATATATATATATATATATATATGGCTGCTGAACCACGTGACCAATGACATCATCAATTTTTTTCTGCCAACCAATTTATCCCTAGACTCTCAAAAAGTTTCATACTGATCGGATATAGCAGTCTATCTATGCAATTATGACGTCATGATGAAGGCACCTACGACATCCGAAAAAAAAAATCACACATTCCCCATGAGGAGGACATGCCATGTGCCAAGTTTCAATTTTTTCCTTGCTGCAGTTTCAGAAATACAGAGGTCCAAATTTGTTTCCTTTTTTCCAAAATGGCTGCCACACCGCATGATCTATGATATCATATTTACCATTAAAATATTCTCCATGAGGAGTTGCTCCTTTGGTGAAAATTTAGTGTCAATCCAACAAGCAATTGCAGAGAAAAATACTTATGTTCTGTGTGGACAAACAAACTCAAATGCAATACCCTCTCCTCTGGCGAGGATAATAACAATTGGAGCTAAGAGTTCAGTGAACATACTTTATACCTCTGGAAGATGACTTCTGATAGTTAAACGGTTGAAGAACAACAATGTGGAATTAAAAGTGCCTCAGACAGAATTATTGAAGCAATAATAAGTAGAGAGTTCACAGAACAGATTACTCCATGCAGTCTTGAGAAACAAGGACATTTGATTGTTCGAGATGATGTAAATGCCGTAATATTTTGTCCAAATACTGCTAAAGGAACGTTTTTGAAAAGTGACAAAGAAGGTGATTTGTGTTCTGCAGTGTTCAAGTATATACAGTAGGGTGTCCCAAAAAAATATACAACTTTTAAATGCTTCGTTTGATCCTAAAAAAGCAGTAATTTTGTCACTAATGCTTCATTTCTTGTTGCAGAGACCCTGAAGTTTATTTTGATACCAAGCAAGCGCCAGAAAAATGCCAAGACTGACCGTACAACAACGGACGAAAATTGTTGAACTTTGGCACCAGACGAAAAGTGTCATACAGGTGCAACGTCTTTACTCGAGACATTTCGGTATCCACTTGCGCCATGCACCAAACTTTCGGACAATAAAGTGCACCATCGCAAAGTTTACCAATGTGGGAACCATCTGTGACCTTCACAAGGGTCACAGTGGCCAGAAGAGGGCAGGTCGTAGTGAAGAAAATGTGGAAATGGTGAGACAGGCGGTCGTTCAGAGTCCAAAAAAATCGATTCGACGACTTTCTGCCGAGAAAAACATTAATAAGAGCACCGTTCAGAGGATCCTTCGCCAAGACATTCATGCATTCCATACAAATTCAAACGGAAACGGTGCTTACTGATCAACAGAAGCAAACGACTAGACTTTGCAAATTGGTTCTCAGGAAAGTTGGAGGAAGATGCAGACTTCCTCAAAAAACTTCACATGATGGACAAATGCCATGCTCACTTGTCTGGGGAGGTAAACAAGCAAAACTTTCGTTACTGGGGAACTGAAAATCCTGGTAATGCATCAACTGAACTGGTGCCTCGATCTGTTCTCAAAGTCACCATGTGGGTGGCGGTTGGTTGGTATGGGATAATTCGTCCATACTTCTTGAAGATGACCAGGGACGCACTTGCACGGTAAACCAGAGGAACTATCGCGAAATGATTCAGGAATTCTATCTGCCTGAGCTACGTACTCAGGCCCATAGGAAAAACAACCTGATCCAGATGAGAACCCAGTGGTTCCAGCAGGGTGGGGCACCCCCATACAGCCAGGGAAACAAGGAGTTTTCTCAACCAACATTTTGAGGGCCGCTTTATCTCCTCTACGAAGACGTTGAGTGGCCACCGTATTCTCCTGACCTTACTCCTCCAGACTTCTTCTTGTGGGGTATCTCAAGGACAGGATCTATGGAAACCCTAGGCCTCAGACTCTTGATCAGCTGAAGGAAAACATCAACCGAGAAATCCAGAACATTCCTCAGGAAACGTTTCCCAAAGTGATGGAGAACATGACAACGTGTTTGCAGGCAGTGATCGGACAACGTGGAGCCTACGTCGAACATGTGGTCTAAAAGAAAGACGATTCTATACCAAAATTTAAATTTTGGTGGCAATTTTGACATTGGTACAATAAACTTCAACCTTTCAGCTTTCTATCCAGCCATATATCTTTTTTTAAATTATATGTTATGACCATCCTCTTTGCAGATGAAAAGTTGTATATTTTTTTGGGACACCCGTACAATTCAATGAAATGAAATAAAGATTTTAAAGGTCGTAGCAAAAACTTTTTTCAGAAGTTTACCGCAGTTGATGGAGGAGTCTTTTACACCAACTTGCTTAACACGTTAAATTAGTTTTTTGTACGTGTTGTTTGTGTCCTTTATCACGTCCTTAAAAACAGGAAGTTTCCTGTTTGGAATGATTTTCAATTTTGTTTGACTACCACCCAGGAAGACTGAGTAATAACATTTCCTCACTCCACTTTGCACATGCACGATCAGGACAAGTTCAGAGCCAAAGTACTGCAAAACTACAGGTTTGTTTTCCAATTCATGCTGAAAATACAACATTCAATTGAAATTAAGTTGTTCCTCAATCATAAACTGACGTTTCTCGAAAGACAGACAGACAGACAGACAGAGACCTCAACCAATTGCTTAACGCTGCTTTTTGCATCGTGCACAGGGGGTAATAACGACAAACAGGTACAAACTACAAGTGATACAAATTTGGGCACTCTTGCTGAGCCACAGAGACGAAGAGGTAGGAGCTTACGAAGAAGTTAAAACGTTCCTGTCAAACATAAAATACCACCACAAATGTGTTATGGATGACTTCAATGCTCACTTTAGAAAACAACATGACAGGGAGGAGGTGATTGGGAATTTTGTCTATGGCAATGGAGGTGAAAGAGGTGATCGCTTCGTGGAGTGGAGTCTGGTGAAGCAAACAACAGGATTCATCATGCTTTTTTTTTGCTAAAAGAGGAGTCATAGAAAATCGACAAGGAGGAGCCCAAACTGTGTTAACTCTTGTTATTTACATGTTACCCCCTTCGTATGCTGCCTTTTTGGCTGATGGTTGCATCATTGGTTAGGGGTGCAGCTCTACCGCTGCTGCAGTGCCCCTATACCGCTGCTGCAGTGCCCCTATTACCAGTACACTGGTGCTCATTTCACCAACCTCGGAAGGATGACAGGTTGAGTCAATGCCCTGGTGTTAATTCAGCAGCCAACAGGGCTAAAACTCAGGACCCTATACTAGGATCCCAAGCCACCACCCTAACCATTAAGCCAATGCCAGGCTATTGATATGTTAATTGGTACGTATTTGCATCGCACAAGGTATATGCTTGGGATCCTCGGTGGTGCATGTACCTGTCTACGCTGTCACTGGTGACTCGCCAACAAGTGATGAAACTGGCTCGCACAAGGTATATGCTTGGGATCCTCGGTGGTGCATGTTCCTGTCTACGCTGTCACCGGTGACTCGCCAACCAGTGATCAAACTGGTCCGGCAGCTGTGAGGGGTATGTAGTATTGGAATTCTCATGTACAATATGTGCAACTTGTGAATGTCTGCAGCTGTAGAGGAACCCAGGTAGGGCTTGAAACAGCAATGGGTTTACCGTTTGTAGCTTTTCCTGGATGTTTTTGCAGTTCCAGCCAAAGAGTAAAAATGGAATTGTAAAAGAGTAAAAATATCATAGTGTAAATAATGGAAGAGTAAAACTAATATCTCATTCCTCTCTGCACATGTGTGATCGGGCCAAATTCAGAGCCAATGTACGGTAAAGCGGAAAACTAGTCTTCCTATTCATGTTCGAAATAAAACATTCAATTTAAATAATGTGTTCCTCAATCATACACTGACGATCATGAACTGATCAGACGGATGGACATGAACAAATTGCTTAACCCCACTTTTCGCTTCGCGGGCACGGGGTAATAAGATTCATATATTTTATGAAATAGATTGTGAAACAGGCACGGACATTACTCCCTCCGGATCTGGGTTTGACGTGATGACGCGTTGGTTGCATCAATTGTGGAGGTTCTGTTGAGCATTTTGCATGTGTGGGCATGGTGTTGGGCACCAAGCATTGTTGTTAGTTTTTTGCTCACTTTGTACACCTGATTGTACCATCCAGTTTTTGCCTTTTGTATCAAAGGAATGCATTGTGTGGGCATGCACATGGTATTCCCAGTTAGACCATCCTCTCAGCTCTTGATATCCCATGCTATCAGAATCAATCAGAATGTCGTTTGTTGGAAGTCGTGTCTCGGACAAGGTTCCCACTCAAGATTGCAGGCAATGATGTGCTGTAACTGACTGTCACCTTCCAAAGCCCAATTGCTCTATCATGTTCGTGTAGCCTTTGTTTCAAATTCCTTCCAGTTTCACCTTGGTCGCAGTCTCTGCATGTTGAATAGTAAAATACTCCTGAAAGGTCATCAGTTGATATCCTGGTCTTTAGCTTCAAAATGACGTTACGGCTGGTGCGTAGCAGCTTGTACGCTACACCAATCCGTGCACTGCGTACTATTCTTCCAATCATTTTGGAAAGTTCAGGTAAGGGCACACGGTGCCCAAGTATGTTTGGCTCCTTCTGTTTGGCCATTTTTTTAGGCTGGGGAGTAGGCCTATCCATCTACTCTTTCCATTATTAAGCAGGACTCCTCTAACTTTTTTTTTGTATACAGTCAAGGGTCATGGAAAAGCTACAACATGGAATGGATCAGGATACAACATACTAAAAGGAACAGCAGAAAGAGAAGGAGGAGGAGGAGACCTGTCTGGGATGTGAAAGTGATAGGCTCATACATTCATCTTCATCACGGGAGATTCCAATGATTTTTAAGGCCTTGGTTTCCACGGTGTCAAGTTGAGCAAGGTGGGAGGCAGGGGCGCCAGCCCAGAGGGGAGAACAGTATTCCATCAAGCTGTGGATGAAGCCCTTGTAGGTGGATAAGAGTTAAGGTGTGCCAAGGAAGGACTTTGCACAATGGAGGATGTCCAGTCAGGGACTGGCTTTGAAGGCCAATTTTGAAATGTGGCTTGCCCAAGAAAGGTTATGGCTGAGAGTGAGAACCAAGAGTTTGAGTGACTGAACTTCTTCAAGAGGGTTGTTAGGAAAGTAGATGGGAGACTTTGCCATATGGTTCTTTCAAAGAGAGACTTCTCGGGATTAAAAGACATATTCCAAGTGTTTGACCAGTTTGTGATGTTGTCAAGGTCTACCGAGAGGAAAGAGGCTACTTACTGCCCATCTATCTGAAGGATGAGTGATGTTGCAACCGAGGGTGCAGTCGTCAGCAAAGAGATAAAGAGGATTTTCCAGAGATTCAGAGAGATCGTTGATGAAGATTAGAAAATGGATGAGGTCTAGAACACGGCCTTGGGGCACTCTAGTCTTGACAGGGAGAGGTGATGAAAGGGTTCCTTTGAGAGCCACACGTTGACTATGAAAGTGGAGAAAGTCAGTAATCCAAGAGTGGAGTTGGCCTTGGATGCCATAAGCAGAGAATTTGTAGTGCAAGACAGGATGCCAGACTGAAAACAAAAGCTCGAGATATGTCAAGAGATATGACTCTGATCTCATGCCTGAGATTGAGGGCCTCCATCCATTGGTGGGAGAGAAGAAGCAGCATGTCCAAGGTAGTGTGACTAGGTCTGAATCTGAATTGATGATCTGCATTTCAGTCATTGGAGAAAAGGAATGATTTTATGTCAACTGTGATGATGGATTCTAAGACCTCGCTGATGATTGGAAGTAAGTTAATATGCCCTTCGCAAAGGAGCTCCATTTGTGCACCTTCTAATGTCATGTAATGGTGTTGGCTGACTTAGAAGCAAATGTAATATAACCGAGGGCAAATGATAGGGTGAAAAGGGCAGAGAGAAGTGCAACAGCAGCAAAGCAGTGTTTTAGGACACGTGAACTGATGCCGTCTGGTCCAGTTGAAGAATCAGGGTCGAGGTTTGCCAGAAACTTCTCCACCTTCTCAGGTGCAAAAGACACAGGGACCAGGAGCAGTTGGGTGTGACTGGAAAGGGTGGAGACAGAGAGCGAGAGGTTGGGGACACAATATTTGGAAGCAAACATAGAATTGAGGCATTCAGCCTTCTTTTGAGTGGAGTCGGCTGTGGTGCCATTTGAAGTGAGGGAATGGATAGATGAATGGTGAGCATACCCCAGAGAAGAGTTAACAAGGTACAACCAGATTTTAGAGGAGAGAGACAAGTTTGAAAGCTCAATCTTGAGATTGGACAGATGTTGTTTACTGGCTCTCCTGAAATTGTACACACTTGTTAACAAGGTGCTTACACATAATTTATGTAATGTGGGCTTTATGTTATGATCTGAGGTTGTCTTCAGTTGGATTTGACTTCCAGGGGGAAAATGCAAGTTGTTTCAAGGCAAATGCCTCACCACAGGATTCACTGTACCATGGGTGTGTGGAAGGGTACGATAAATAAAGAAGAGATGGGATGAATCTGTGCATAAGAGAGAGCAGATTTCTACGTAAGAATTCTGAAGGTTGCGTTAATATCGGGATGGTAGATACAGGAGACCAGTTATGAAGTGCGATGGCTGCTTACAGTCCCCGCCAGTTTGCCAAAGTAAACTGCCAGATATGCTGTTGCTGAGGCTTGTCATGATGAGAATGACTGGAGAGATGTTGACCTAGACAAGCACATGATCAGATAAACCAATGGGAGTAAAGGAAGAAGACGAGAGATTGGTGGGGAAGTTAGTCATAATCAAAACTTTACACGTATGACAGGACATTGAAAAGGAGAAGGGATAGGGAATGATGGAGAAACTGTTTCTGATGTTGTTGTTGTTGTTGTTGTCATTATTAGTGAGGAATTCAGTTTGGGGACATTGAAAAGGAGAAGGAATTGGGAATGAAGGAGTAACTGTTTCTGTTGTTGTTGTTGCTGTTGTTAGTGAAGAAGAGTTTTTTGTTTTTATTTTTGGACCTAAAGCCGCTGTCACACCTTGACGATTTAGCCAGCGTATGCCGATTTATGAAAAATTTGTCTAAAACGCTGGCACACGTCGAATACGTTATGGGTAGTTTTGTATACGTTAAGAGCACGCTGAAAAACACTCCATAAGTCGTAGTACGCTGCTTTAATCGTTGTACTTTTGGGTTGTCTCAAATTTTTGCATGCTGGAAATTTTACGACATATGCCGGCGTATGACTCACACGTTCCGCTACGCTGGCCATGAGTTGTAGGCACGTTATGCCATCGTTGACACACGTCGCACACGTTACTTGTAAGTTACTCATAAGTCGAAACACGTCGAGGTAATGTTTAGCGTACCCAAAACTTATTTCTAACCTATGAGTAACGTTTTGTAAGCACGTACACGAACGTTGTTCACACTTCGCAACAAGTTACTTGAAAGTTCCTCATTCGTCGAAACACGTCAAAGTAATGTTTAGGGTATCCGTGACTTATTTATAACCTATGAGTAACGTGCTTGGGAATTATTTGTAAAGCATGTCCTACGCACAAATACGTATGTAGACGTATTTGACGTTCTTCAGGACGACAACAGAACTTAATATGAACGCATTTCTAACTTACAGATACCGTATAATGGCGTATTAGCAGCGATTAGGGGAATTGGTATATATAAAAGGGGCTTTGCAGGAGGAACCCGTCTTTTTTTTTAGACTTCGTGGTGAGTACATGTCCATGTCATTCCGAGAGATGGAGGATACGGCAACGCTGAGACGACAATACCTACCTGTCCTCGAACATCAACATGACCTCATCGGGTTGACACTGCACCAGTTGCGTGCAATAGAGCCGGGAGAAGAAGACGTGAACGGAGGAGAAGGAACTGGGTGAGACCATGGATTGGAGGCGACGCCATTACGGCATATACAGTGGGGAGAACAAGTATTTGATACACTGCCGATTTTGCAGGTTTCCACTTACAAAGCACGTAGAGGTCTGTAATTTTTATCATAGTACACTTCAACTGTGAAAGACGGAATCTAAAACAAAAATCCTGAAAATCACATTGTATGATTTTTAAATAATTAATTTGCATTTTATTGCATGAAATAAGTATTTGATCACCACCAACCAGTAAGAATTCCGGCTCTCACAGACCTGTTAGTTTTGTCTTTAAGAAGCCTCCCATTCTCCACTCATTACCTGTATTAACTGCACCTGTTTGAACTCGTTATCTGCATAAAAGACAGCTGTCCACACTCAATCAATCAGACTCCAACCTCTCCACAATGGGCAAGACCAGAGAGCTGTCTAAGGACATCAGGACAAAATTGTAGACTTGCACAAGGCTGGGATGGGCTACAGGACAATAGGCAAGCAGCTTGGTGAGAAGGCAACAACTGTTGGCGCAATTATTAGAAAATGGAAGAAGTTCAAGATAACAGTCAATCTCCCTCGGTCTGGGGCTTCATGCAAGATCTCACCTCGTGGAGCCTCAATGATCATAGAGAAAGGTGAGGGATCAGCCCAGAACTACACGGCAGGACCTGGTCAATGACCTGGAGAGAGCTGGGACCACAGTATCAAAGAAAACCATAAGTAACACACTACGCCGTCATGGATTAAAATCCTGCAGCGCACGCAAGGTCCCTCTGCTCAAGCCAGCGCATGTCCAGGCCCGTCTGAAGTTTGCCAATGCCATCTGGATGATCCAGAGGAGGAATGGGAGAAGGTCATTGTGTCTGATGAGACCAAAATAGAGCTTTTTGGTTTAAACTCCACTCGCCGTGTTTGGAGGAAGAAGAAGGATGAGTACAACCCCAAGAACACCATCCCAACCATGAAGCATGGAGGTGGAAACATCATTCTTTGGGGATGCTTTTCTGCAAAGGGGACAGGACGACTGCCCGTATTGAGGGAGGATGGATGGGCCATGTATACGAGATCTTGGCCAACAACCTTCTTCCCTCAACAAGAGCATTGAAGATGGGGCGTGGCTGGTCTTCCAGCATGACAAGACCCGAAACACACAGCCAGGGCAACTAAGGAGTGGCTCCGTAAGAAGCATCTCAAGGTCCTGAGTGGCCTAGCCAGTCTCCAGACCTGAACCCAATAGAAATCTTTGGAGGGAGCTGAAAGTCTGTGTTGCCCAGGGACAGCCCCGAAACCTGAAGGATCTGGAGAAGATCTGTATGGAGGAGTGGGCCAAAATCCCTGCTGCAGTCTTGGCAAACCTGGTTAAGAACTCAGGAAACTCTGATCTCTGTAATTGCAAACAAAGGTTTCTGTACCAAATATTAAGTTCTGTTTTTCTGATGTATCAAATACTTATTTCATGCAATAAAATGCAAATTAATTATTTAAAAATCATACAATGTGATTTTCAGGATTTTTGTTTTAGATTCCGTCTTTCACAGTTGAAGTGTACCTATGATAAAAATTACAGACCTCTACGTGCTTTATAAGTGGAAAACCTGCAAAATCGGCAGTGTATCAAATACTTGTTCTCCTCACTGAATGACCAGCTCATGGTGGAACTCCGGAACGAGGACCATGCATCCTTCATCAACTTCCTGCGAATGCCCCTCAGCGATGTTCGACGAGCTGTAGCCAGAGTGGGTCCAAGGATAATCAAGCATTATTATTAAATCATTTCAATAGTCCAGTGGAAGCGATTTAACTCGTTCAATGGAAACGATTTCAATTGCCGAGCACACGGTCCAAAAACAATAGGCGAGTGACAGGCATTTATTAAAAGTGAAGTGCAGCCTATGAATAGAAAACTCACGTAATCGTCGACGATACGCTGCCACGCTATGCATACGTTAGACTATCGTTGGCATAGGTTGTGGACGCCTAAAACACGCTAAATCGTTTGGTATAACTTATGTATAAGTTATCGAAGCGTTCTGTTTCATTACTAGTACATTATGCATTTGTCCAAGTCGTTTTGAATACTTTTAAAACTGAAACAAAAAAATAGTTCATCGTGGGAATGAGAAAAAAAAATTAGCCGAAAAGAACATCGAACAATGGTGCAAAGTAGTCTCCTATTCGTGGACGCAACGAGGATCCATCATCACCCACACCTCCCCATCACGCTCACCTACTACTACTGACATGGACTACTATACTACTACCTACTACTACTACTACTACTACTACTACTACTCACACGCTCACCTACTACTACACTACTACTACTGACACGCTCACCTACTACTACTACTACTACTACTACTACTACTGATACTACTGACATTGACATCTACTCAATATGGAGTCTGGAACACTGACGGGTTCCTCTTGTGAAGCCCATTTGTATATACCAATTCCCCTAAACGCTGCCAATACGCCATTATACGGTAGATGTAAGTTAGAAACACGTTCAGTAAGTTCTGTGGTCGTCCGGAAGACGTCAATCAAATTCGTCTACATACGACAATGTGCGTTTGAGATACGTTACACATAGGTTCAAAGCACGCTACTCATAGGTTCAAAGCACGCTACTCATAGGTTCAAAGCACGTTACTCATAGGTTAAAAATTAAGTTTCGGGTATGCTAAACATTACCTCACGTGTTTCGACTTATGAGTAACTTACAAGTAACGTGTGTCCGACGTGTGTCAACGATCCGGAGCGTGCAGAGAACTATTGCCAGCGTATGCGGAACTTGTGAGCCATACGTCGAGTACGTCGTAAAATTTTCAGCATGCTTGAAATTTCACGACGTACTAGACGTACACGGAATATGACAGCGTACTTCCTCGTTTTTCAGCGTGCTCCTAACGTATACACAACTACCCATACCGTATTCGACGTGTGCCAGCGTTTTACACACTTTTTCATAGGTCGGCATACGCTGGCTAAATCGTCAAGTGTGACTGCGATGTTGACAATTCCATTTTTCAGGCGGTTATGATTTAAATCGGCGTGCGGGAGGTTTTTAACAGGCTACCACAGAGTTCATCGGCGATACGTGCAGCGCGCTATGCCTAAGTTAAACTATCGTTGGGCATAAGTTGTGAACGCCGACAACAGGCTAAGCATTCGTTGGTATAAGTTATCTATAACACAACGAAACGTTCTGTGCCCGTTACTAATATGTTATGCATACGACCAACACGTTATGAATACGACCAAAACTTAAAAAAAAAAAAACTCAAAACTTCAGCGTACGCCAACTTTTTACATACATTTTTATACGTTGCCATTGCTGGCTAAAACGTCAAGGTGTGACAGCGCCTTAAGAGGGGAAAACTATTAAGCTGAGGGATCAGAAGTAACAATACCTGGGATAAAAAGAGCAAAAACAAAGCACGTGTGATCAAAAACGGAGGCAGAAGCAACAACCCAACTAGCCCACCCCTTCACGAGTAGGCCGGACATTAACAGGGACATAAACTCGATGATTAAACACAACAAGATATGGTTTGGGAAAAATAAAAATTGGACGAAAAACGACCAGCAACACTTCTCCTCCTCTTCCCTTTATAAGGAGTGAGGTCTGATGGCACCAACCTTCTGCTCTGTCTTGACCGCAATACTCCTCCACCTCCCTCTGTCCTCAGTCAACTCCCTCCACTCTCCAACCACCCCCACCTTGCTGATATTCCTCCTCACACAATCCTCCCATCTCAACCATGGTCTACCTCTTTTCTTCCAACCTTGCTCCCTCAACCTATCCGCTCTCTTTGCTATTCTCTCTTCCCCCATCTGCATCAAGTGTCCAGCTCATCTTAGCCAGCATTTCACCAACCTCCACGTCAAGCTCATCTGTGCACCAATCTCCTCCATCAGTTCATCCATCCTCCTTCTATCCACTCACTTCACTCCTGCAATCCTCCTGACCCAGTTGTTCTCGCAAACCTGCAGCCTCTGTTGTTGCTCTCTGTCAGTGCCACTGTCTCCAGACCATAAAGGTAGGCCGGCGTTACATACTATCAGAAACTTCCCTTCAAAACTCCTTTATATCTTTCTGTCTGCCATTACTCCCTCCACCCTCCTCCATACATTCACACCCACCTGAATCCTCCTTCGCACCTGTGCCTCGGTGACTTACCATCCCC
>CM068961.1:52849607-52879746 GCA_035128595.1 Eptatretus atami
AACACAAAGTCTGACCAGCGATAGCCAAGGATCCTCTGAAGAGACTTGAGACTGAAGGAGTAAAGTCTTCATGTCAGATCCTTTGTCACAGTCCAAGTCCCACATCCGTAGAACAAGGTTGGAAGCACCAAGGACCTGAAGACTCGGACTTTCGTCCTCCTGCATAGATACTGATTAAGCCGATTAAGGCTGATTAAACTTCTACATTTACACAATAATTGTCAAGGGAACTTCCAATAGCTGAGAGTATTTATCTCAGAGGTGAGCAAGTGCTTCTAGATGAGATCCAAGTCGGAGTGGAGGAAGTAAATAACCAGGTAGCAAAACTAAGGAATGATGACGCTCCGTGGCTAGATATTGAGGCATCCAAGAGTATTGAGGGAAGTTGCAGATCAGATAAGCATGATGTTAACTGATATCTTTAACAGCTTATTGGAGTCAGACAGATGCAGTTTCTGACTGGGTGGACAGAAGTGCAGTGCATGTAGTTTTCTGGACTTTTAACAAGCTTTTGATAAGGTAGCACAAAGAAGGATGTTATTATGTAAGGGCTTGTAAAGTGGCTGCTAGAGTAGTCAAATGGATTGGAAACTGTCTTCATGATGGGAAGCAAAGGTCGGCTGTGAAAAAGAGTATATCTGACTGGGAGGATGAAATAGTAGAGTACCCCAAGGATCAGTTGTAGGACCGTTATAATTCATCAACAATTTGGAGAGTGGGGTAAAGAGTAGACTTTCCACATTTGTGGATGACACAAAGCTTGGAGGTAAGGTAGACAGTAGAATGGGGTTGATGATCAGATTCAGGAAAGTCAAGATATTTTAATGGACTGGACAAAAGATTGGCAGATGCAGTTCAACACAAGGACATGTAAGGGCCCTGTCACACCTTGACGTTTAAGCCAGCAATGGCAACGTATAAAAATTGATCTAAAAGTTGACGTACGCTGAAATTTTGATGTTTTTTTTTGAGTTTTTGGCGTATTCAAAACGTGTTGGTCGTTTGCATAACATATTAGTAACGGGCACAGAACGTTGTTGTGTTATACATAACTTTTACCAACGAATGCTTACCTTGTGATCGGCGTTCAAAACCTAAGACAAGCGATAGTTCAACTTACCCTTTGCGCGCTATACGTATCGCCGGCGAACTCGTGGCGTAGCCTGTTGAGAACTTGCCGGACGCCGATTGAAATCAAAACTGCGAGATTTTGAATTGTCAACATTGCAGTCAACCTTGACGATTTTGCCAGCGTATGCCATTCTATGAAAAATGGGTTTACAACGCTAGGCACACGTAAATACGCTATAGGAAAGTTGAGTATACGTTAAGATTAAGCTCGAAATCATTGAAGTAGCTGGCATATTACCTAGTCCGTTCGATACGTCGTGAAATTTCAAGCATGCTGAAATTTTAAGACGTATTCGCCGTAAGGCTCACACGTTTGCATCCGTTGGCATCTGTTCTTGCACGTTCCGGCATCGTTTAAAACACGGCGAACACACGTTACTTGTGGGTTACTCATAAGTCGAAGCACGTCAAGTTAATGGCAACCATACTTGAAACCCAATTTATACCGTTGAGTAACGTGCTTTGAACAAATGAGTAACGTCAGCTTAGCCTATGTTTAACGTGCTTGGAAAGTATGGTAACGTGCATTGAAACTATGTATAACTGGCTTGAACCAATGGTACCGTGCTATGAACGTAAGAGTAACGTGCGTTTAACCTATGTGTAGCATGTTTTGAACCTAAGTAAAACGTGCATCTAACCATTGAATAACATGCTATGAACCTATTTGTAACGTATGTATAACGCACATTGTCGTATGTAGACGAATTAAATTGACGTCTTCCGGACAACACAGAACTTACTGAAAGTGTTTCTAACTTACATCTACCGTGTACTGACGTATTGGCAGCGTTTAGGGGAATTGGTACATACAAATGGGCTTCACAAGAGGAACCCATCATTGTTCCAGACTCCATGTTGAGTAGATGTCAATGCCAGTAGTATCAGTAGTAGTAATACTATTAGCAGTAGTTGGTGGCGTGACAGTAGTAATAGTAGTAGTAGTTGTAGTAGTAGCATTGGTAGTAGTAGAATGTCTACATCAGTAGTAGTAGTGGTATGTCTATGTCAGTAGTAGTAGTAGTAGTAGTAGTATGTCTATGTCAGTAGTAGTAGTAGTAGTAGTAGTTGTGTAGTAGATAGTATTGGTAGTAGTAGTAGGTCCATGTCAGTGTAGTATGTCTATGTCAGTAGTAGTAGTAGTAGTAGTAGTAGTAGTAGTATGTCTATGTCAGTAGTAGTAGTAGTAGTTGTTGTAGTAGTAGTAGTAGTATTGGTAGTAGTAGTAGGTCCATGTCAGTAGTAGTATGTCTATGTAGTAGTAGTAGTAGTAGTAGTAGTAGTAGTATGTCTATGTCAGTAGTAGTAGTAGTAGTTGTTGTAGTAGTAGTAGTAGTATTGGTAGTAGTAGTAGGTCCATGTCAGTAGTAGTATGTGAGCGTGATGGGGAGGGTTGGGTGATGATGGATCCTCTTATCGTCCACGAATAGGAGACTACTTTGCACCATTGTCGATGTTCTTTTCGGCTATTTTTTTCCTCATTCCCACGATGAAATATTTATTTGTTTTCTTTTTAAAGTATTAAAAACGACTTTGACAAATGCATAATGTACTAGTAATGACACAGAACGCTTCGAGAACTTATACATAAGTTATACCAACGATTGTTTATCGTGTTTTAGGCGTCCACAACCTATGCCCAACGATAGTCCAGCGTATGCATAGCGTAATAATTCCCAAGCACGTTATTCATAGGTTATAAATAAGTCACGGGTACCCTAAACATTACTTTGATGTGTTTCGACGTATGAGTAACTTTCAAGTAGCGTGTTGCGAAGTGTGAACAACGTTTGTGTAGCGTGCTTACAAAACGTTACTCATAGGTTAGAAAATAGTTTCGGGTACGCGAATGTTACCTCTACGTGTTTCGACTTATGAGTAACATACAATTAACGTGTGTCAACGATCGCATAACGTGCCTAAACCTTATGGCCGGCGTAGCGGAACGTGTGAGCCAAACGCCGAGTACGTCGTAAAATTTTAAGCATTCGAAAAAGAGAGAACAAGCACAAAAGTCAACGATTAAAGCCAGCGTACAACGACTTATGGCAGTGTTTTTCAGGGTATTCCTAACGTATACAAAACTTACCAATAACGTATTCGACGTGTGCCAGCGTATTCGGCAAATTTGTAAAAAAACGGCATACGTTCGCTAAATCGTCAAGGTGTGACAGCCCCTTTAGGTGCTGGGGTCGGGTAAGAATAATAAAATTATGGACTACTTAATGCAAGGAGCAAACTTGGAGTGTGATGCAGGATAATAATCGAGGGGTGATAATAGATGTGGGGGATAAACAGACAGCATGGTGTGAGGCAGCCATTTGTAAAGCTAATGGGGTTTCGGTTGTGTTCATGGAGGGATAAATTAAAAATCAAGAGGTCATGCATGCTCTGTACAGGAATTTAGTGAGGCCTCATCTGCAATACTGTGTGGAGTTTTGGACACCACATTTGAGGAAGGACATAGTTGCTGTAGAGTGTGTAGAGTGTCGAGAAACCAGATTTATCTTGGGTTTAGTTAATTGCTACGAGTGGCTCAAAGAGACAGGACTTCATGAATTATAAAGGAGGCAATTGTGAGAGAATCTGATAGAGATGTTTAAGATAATGAAGGGTATAGATAGACAAGATAAGCGCAGAATAATTTTTCAGCAGAATGGACATTGACAGGACAAAGGGGCATAATCTAAGAGTAAAGAAGAGGAGAGTCAGGATGATAGTAATGCATGGGTCTTTCACTCAGAGAGTGTTGAATGCATGGAATGGTCTCTCTGCATAGGTGTAGTGACAGTAGAGTCAGTTTATAGTTTATATTTGAGTTGGACAGGTGGCTGGAAGTCATGTAGATGGGGGAGTACTAAATTTTTAGCATGCTTGTGCAGGCCTGAAGGCCTAATAGACCCCTCAAGCATTGATTTTCTTTGTATATTCACACCTCTTATACAGCAAGGTGGATCCAAAAACAGTGGCAAAGACAGTAATTATAAAATAATATCCAATCCGCTTGTGATGTTACAATATATTCCTAAAGGTTATTTGGTGCACTTTTGCCATATGTTGCGATCCAAGGTTGCAACTCCAGAGATGCTGTTGATTTACAGTACAATATATCTCCTAATGTTATTATTGATGTCAAAGGACATGACATCCAATAATGCCCTAAACCTGCACAAGGGCAAATGTCATGTCAGTTCCTCATTAACACACCTTACAAACATGGAAAAGCTGGTAATTATTTTCACATTCCAAATATGAATGCACTGCTTTTCAGAAAGATTTCACTTCGTGAACCCCAGATGGTCTGGCACAAGCACAGTCATTCTCATCTGTGTCAGGTCAGGCCAGAGTAGATCTGTGACTTGCTTCAGGTACCATGTAAACCTGTACTAACCCGTTTCATGGTTGGGTTGTCAGCGACTAAACCATCTCCCCTACCAGGTTTCCTCGTGAGGAGGGTGTATTAAATGGACACCCAGCAGGATTAAAAACAAAACCTGTCAAAGGGCGGAGGAGCTCCTTGTGAACCAACAGCAATCCAGATCTAATGCCCAACTGTGTCTGTGGATGTCCTCCTGCAGTTGGGTTACTATACAATTTTTTTTTTTCGGAGGTTGGGACAGGATTTGCACTCTGGCCACTGTAAAACACTTCATTCCGCAAACACACACAAAAAACGCAAAGAAAACTGAAAACCTAGTCTGTGGGAGTACCTCCTGGCCTTCACAGGGCAGCTCACCGGATGACGGGATTGGGGCAAAGCCTTCAGAACCGCCATTCTTTGATGAGAGGAGGAAAAGCATGGGGTAATCACCAAGGGTCACATTGCAGAGGTGTGTGGAGGAGTGGTGCTGAGGTGTCATCTATCAGAGGGCGGTCTCCTTGAGTTAACCTGAGGCGGTCCCTTTGGGTGGGTCCCTGGAATGTCCTATTCCAGAGAGAGGATGATCACCTGTCTGTTATAATCTGAGCTCAAGAGTTTGGACATCGGTATTGCAGCACTCTCTGAGGTTCGGACACCGGATAGTGGCGAAATCAGGGCGGGTGGTTACACCTACTATTGGTCTGGTCGCTCTGATGGTTACCATGCCCAAGGAGTTGCTGTAGCTGTGTTCAATAAGCTGATTCCAATGATAATTGAGGTAACACCGGTCAACGAGCATATTTTGAGACAAAGGTTTCGTCACTCCTTGGGTGTCGTTTCTCTGGTCTCTGTATATGCTCCAACTGAGGTGAGTGATCTCACCATGAAGGACGCATTATATGCCACGCTTGAGTCTATTGTTGATCATTGCCCCAGGCAAGAACTCTTCGAGTCTTGGGGATATCAATGCATCGACTGAAACTGATCGGGATGGTTATGAGACATGTGTTGGTCCCCATGAATCTGAAACTGTGAACCAGAATAGCACTAAGTTCCTTGACTTTGCAAGAAGTTGTGGACTTAGGGTGGCTGGTTCATGGTTTCAGCGCCCACATGCTCATCACTGGACTTGGTATTCCAACACTGGTGATGTGTCAACGGAGATTGACCATGTGCTCATTGATGGTCACTGGAGGATGATCAAGAACTGCAGTGTCTACCAGAGTGCTCAGTTCCTCAATGCCGACCACAGGCTTATTGTAGCAACACTGAAGTTGCAGCTTAAATCCAGGAGAATGCCACCATGCGAGAGGAAAGAGGAGAGAGGATAGTGGAGAGAGGATAGTGGGGAGAGGATAGTGGAGAGAGGAGAGAGGCGAGAGGAGAGAGAAATGAGAGATGAGAGGCGAGAGGCGAGAGATGAGAGATGCGAGATTTCTGGCGAACAGATCTTTTCATTAAAACTGGCTTCACTGTGGTTGGTAACTTACATCAGGAAACAAAAATAAATGAAAAATATTATTCCTCAATCCAGAATCATCAGAGCTGAACCAGGAGTCCTGTGTTCCCTCGTGTGGCTGTGTGTGCTTCTCTAGTCGGTGTTTTCAAGGCATTTTCTGTAGGATGTGATGTGTGCCATTTAACTCATTAAGCTTCCATTCTCTCCACATTTGCACAATTCAAACTGCAAAGCACACCAAACAAGCACAGGTATGAAAGGTCGCATTTTAATGAGATTTTGTTATGGTGCCAAAAGGTGAAAGGAAAATGTGGAACTATCTCTGGCCTACAAGACCAAGTCATGCAAGAAGGATGGTGATGCCATGTGCTCGGAAGCCAACCAACATTTGCACCAGGAAAAAAAAAATGTGCCTCAATATTTTCAGTTTATTATGGTGAAAAAGGTTGGGCAACAAAATACAAGATGAACAAGGAACAAACACAGGAGGAGGGCATTTGGCTCATCAATCTTGGACTCTATCAACACCACGTCGATTTAATCTATCAGTTTATTGACTAAATTTAGCGGGGGGAGGGAAGTGAGCAGTGTGACAGTCACAGCAACATCACCTGTATGCAGAGTGGTGTGTGTGTGTGTGTGTGTGTGTGTGTGTGCGCATGTGCATATACATACATATTTTTATGCACCATACTCTTTACAGAGTGATAGGACAGCTGGAGGAGTTTCTTGGCAAGGTAACACTAGGTAGTTTGCCATTCCCTTCCCAGAGTTATTTGTCTGTGCTCTATCCTTGAAGTGCTGAGCCTCAAGCAAGGAAGCAGCAAGTACTATTTTTAAAGTGTTTGGTATGACTTGGCTGGGGTTTTAACCACCGACCTTCCAGATTCAGAGTGTGATGCTCTCACCAAGTGTGATACGTACGTATAATCGATCGTTCAAATATATTCAGCGTTCATTTCCACCATTCCTGAAATTTATACTGCCTGGGAATTCTTCCACACAAGCTTCCTTTCCCTTATGTGAAGATTTATATGATGTTATCTGCAGTTATCATACCTATCCACTCGCCCCTGGTACATAGAATCCTGTGATGATGCAGTTGTCTTCAAATAACTGGTTTTGTCTTCATGGAAGGAAAATCCAACTGAAGGCAACCTCAGATCATTCCACAAAGCCAAGAGGAAGTGCGAGTCCACTCTCTGGGAAGCCAAATAACAACATCTGGCGAACCTCAAGGCTGGAATCTCAAACCTGTATCCTTTTTCAAAGACCTGGTGGTGCCCTTTTAATCTGTTTCTGGAGTATGCTCCCCATCCATCCCTTCCTTCACTTCAAATTGCACCACAGCTGACTCTGCTCGTGAGAAGGCCGAATGCCTCAATTTTCTGTTTGCTTCCAAATTTTATGTATCCAACTCCTGATGCCCTACACCTACGCATGCTACCCTACCCTCTGTTACTCAACTGCTACAGGATAATGTCTTTGCCACTTGAGAAGGTGGATGGTTTCTGGCAAACTTCGACTCTGATGATGTGACAGACAGACGGTATCAGTGCACATGTCCTAAAAACCTGCTCTGCTGCTCTTGCTCATCCTATTTTTGCTCTTTTCACTCGATCATTCTCTCTGGATCAGTTTCCATCTGCCTGGAAGTTAGCCAAAATTGCTGCAATACACAAACACAATGCAAAAACGGATCCTCTTAACTCCAGGCCTACATAAGCAAGGTCATGGAATCTATAACTGCAGTTGATATATAATCCTTTATTTATCCAAATTCCTGATCTCAGAACAGCAGTTCGGTTTCAGACACATTCATTCTAACTTGGACATGCTGCTTCTACTCTCTCAACAATGGAAGGAAGCCCTCAATCTCAGAAAGGACATCAGGGCCACCTCTCTGGACATATCTCAAGCATTTGATACAGTCTGGCACCCTGCCTTGATCTCCAAACTCTCTGTTTGTGGCATCCAAGGCCACCTCCTGTCATGGCTCACTGACTTCCTCCACTCCCAAATTCAATGTGCAGCTCATAACTGGATCCTCTCATCTCATCTCCCTGTTAAGGCAGGAGTTGCCCAAGGCAGAGTCTTGGGCCAGTCTTATTCCTCATCTTCATCAATGATCCTTCTGATTCTCTGGAAAATCCTGTCTCGCTCTTTGTCTGAATGATGAGAAATGATATGGCACATGGTGAAATCATCAGCAAACAGGCAGAAACCTCTTCCCTCTCAGTAAACCTTGATCGAATCAGGAGCTAGTCCAACACATGGAAAATGTATTTCAACCCCGACAATCCCAAACATTCTGCATCTCTCCAAATGGACCATCTGGCAAACCCTCCCATATATTTCCTAAACAAACCATTTGAAGGAGATAAATCGCTTAAACTTTTGGGCTTCACCATCAGCCGTGATCTTTCTCGGACAGACCATATTTCTAAGATGGCATGCAAAGCCATCTGCCGACTGGTCATCCTTCATCGTGCAAGGTCTTTCCTTGGCCAATCTGAACTTTTGACAACTTACAAGGCCTTCATTCCAGCTTGATGGAGTAGTACTCTCCCCTTTGGGCTGGCGCTCCTGCCTCACACATTGCCCTTTTGATGCCATGGAAAGTCAAGACCTCAAAATCATTGGGATCTTCTGCGATGAAGCGGGGTTTCCAAGCCTGTTACTTTCACATCACAGGAAGGTTGGTAGCTTCTCTGTATTCTACCAACTCTTTTTTGGTGTTGTGCACTCTGTCCTCTCTTTGCTCTGTCCCTCCCAGGTTTCGGCAGGGTACACACAGTGTGCCAGTAACCCTCTTGTTAAACTCCAAAAGTCCAGGCTCACTGCTCACCTGCACTCATTTTTTTCCTCTTTTCTCTCACCTGTGGAACTGACTTCTCCAATATGTTCAGTCCCAATCTTCCCTGCAGGCTTCACCCTGGAGAGCTGTTCACCAAATGGTTATTGTGATTTTTTTTCCCCTCTCCCTCTCCTCTTTTTGTTTGTTAGTTGTTAGTTAGTTTGTTCCTTTTCTGTTTCATCCCTGCTGTCTCCTTCCTCTTCTTGATGTCTCATTCAGGTTCTGTGCAGCTTATTCACCCAAATGTGTCCTTCTCCCCCTCCCGTTGATCCCACTCTCCCCTCAACTCTGATGTCGGTGTTTCCCCCTTTCCATTTTGTTCCCTTCCATTCTTCTCTAGCTCTTCCATGAGTCTTGATCATGTATAGAAGAAAAACCTAACATATACTGTTTGTTCAGTATTTCATGGGGTTGGTGTTTCGAAGTAACCGAATTAACATGTCTTTTGGGATAGCCATGCTACATTTTTAGTCTTTATAACCTTAAATGCAGTAAATGAGATCTGGTTGGGTGGTCTCTTCCATGTCAAAGTGCAATATGAAGATATTGGGTTTGCTCTATGTGTTGGTCCTGTAAGATTGCATTTGTTTGACCATCTGCTGAGCTTTATGTCTACGTTGTCTTGCGACGAATGCACATTTTAAGAGGTGACTTTTCCTGCACAAGATCGAGGCTCATGGAACAGTGTGGTGATACAGGGTAAAAAGGCAACAAACTGACAGTGGGGAAACAGTAGGACACCATAATCACGAGAATGAATAAACATGACAAAGGTATGAGAGATGATGAGAAAATGGGAACCTACAATTTGAAAGGTATGGGAGAGGTAGGGATATTAAGACGGCTTGCAGCTCAAGTTTTTTTGGGGGGTAAGGGGGTTGGGTGGGAGGCGTGATTCACTGATCTGATGATGCCAGGAAGCAAAAACGTCTCAATGAATTTAATTATTTCCAAAGGTGGAGGGGAGGGGTATGGTGGGGCAATACCATAAAGACTTTATAGTCTGTTGGCTGACCTACAAGGTAAATAGCAGTGTAGCAGATGTGTGTGTGTGTGTGTGTGTGTGTGTGTTTTATGCATTCGCACGTGCGATTCGAAGATGAAGCTTTGTTTGGTACCATCCTGCCAGCCCATTCTTTATGTCCATCATGTTTTTTTTCGCTTTTTAGGAATCCGTAATTCCATTCTGGCTTCATTTTTGGATGTCATATCTAAAGGCAAGGGAAATTACAGGTTCTTCCGAAATATTTCATTCTGCCTGATGTGAAACTTGCAATATATAAAGCAAGGTGAAGGTCAACAATGGTTGTCTGCAATATAGTTCTGCATGTCAAAAAGCCTGCAGCACTCGCATATCGATTTGGAATACAGGAAAGCACAATATTTGAGAAATAGTCAGAGGTTTGTGTGCTTTTGTGCCATAAATGTTGGACTTTGTAATTTTCCCCTCAAGGTTTTTTTGTTTTTTTTCATTTGTTTATATAGTCAAGAGTTTCTTCCCCATCTCTTTCTCTATATGAGTTTCTCTCTTGGTCGTGAGTTCCTTCACAAGTGCTCCTTGTGTCCACTGCAGTGCTAAACGTCTTGAACTTGCACTGGATATGCTTTGGTAATTAGATGGTTTGTGCCCAACTGATGTTCTTTGTTCCTTGAGTATCAGCCATAGTAAGCATTATCTTTTTAACAAAAGCATGACAACTGAAGACAACTACACCTCCTACCAACAGTATGTCTGAAAGTCATTTTATGGACTATACTGGTGTGGCAATTTATCATTGTTTGGAGAACTGAATCACCAGTGTAAACTATTAACATGAATGCAATCTCGTGCAGTTCATTTTCTTACAATAAAGGGATGGTATTCCTATCTAAAGCTCTCAGGATGTCATGGAGGTACGCACACTCGCTTCTAAACTGTCTAGCCTGGGTTCGAATCTCGGCGTAGCTTTAAGTAGTCATCCCATTGTTTCACAGGCAGGGTGATTCATCATTGTGTGTGCCGTCCCTCAGATGGACTGAACGTTAAACTGGGCATCCCGTCTGTCAGCATTATTTGGTGGATGTTAAAGATCCCACGATGTCCTTCATGAAGAGTAAGCGAGATATCGCCAGCACCGCGTGAACAAATTCCAAATTTCTGCCCGAACTAATGCTGGGAAGGCAATGGCAAACCACCCAGTATAACCCTTACCAACAAACTACTTCAGCAGCACCGATGCTCTCGAAAGAGTATGGTACATCAGATTTAGAATTCCCATCTTATTTTCCCTTTAAACCCTTTTTCATCAGCACTGCTTACAGAATAGTAATATATAGATTACAATTCCCAAAATGCACACCAGTGGCAAGTAATGAGTTGTTCTGTGTTTGCTGTCCAGTGATGTTTTAAGTACTCGTTATAATGAATTTGACTTCCAGGTCATTAAAACCATTCAATATAAAGAACAAATCGAGGGAGAAAAGGACTGGAGTCAGAGCATAGTATGATGCAGATGAAGTGAAGTGAAAAAAAGTAAAGTTTCCAATGAGCAGCCCTGGAAATAGCCATCTAAAGATATCTCTACAGTGCGGTACACTGCCAGAGAGATAGAGTTATATGGCTGCATTAATGGCTGTTTGTATTATTGCCAAGTTATACCTAAATTATTGCCAAGTTATACCAAATATACTGTACACTATACTTTACACTATACTTTACCTTATATTACATAATGTTAGGATACAATGGATAGGACACTGTATTTGAACCCAAAACCATGTCATTATGGATCATGTGCTATATATCGTAACACTAACGAGCGTTACTGAAGAATTTGAGATAGTGGAGCTTTTTGCATTCCTTACGATTGTCATTATGCATCGTCTCGAGTAAGATATATATATATTTTGATTTTAAATTTAAGTTTGATATTTCCATGTTTATACTTGAAATATCTAGAGACAAGTCAAAACAGAATATGCGAAGCATATGGAAGTACATAAGGGGTAAAGAGCAGGTTTAAGCCCATTTGGTCCCATTAAGAGATAACATATGGAGATTGGTTCTTGATGAAAATGACATGGCTGGCTTATTATATACTGTACTTATTTTGCTTCAACATTTACACAAGAACAGTCAGAGGAATCACCAGTAGCTGAAAGACTATCTGGAAGGTGAGGGAGGGTTATTAGATGAGTTATAGGTAGGAGTAGAAGAAGTAAATAAACAGTTAGTGGATAAAAGATTTATTTTGAGAGAAGATAAAGTTCCAGGGATAAAATATAATAAAAAAAAGAAAAGATAAAGTTCCAGGGACAGATAATACGCCTTTGAGAGCATTCAGGGAGGTGGCAGAGAAGATAGGTGTGAGGTGATTTAACAGCTCATTGGGAGTCATGACAGGTACCAGAGGATTGGAGAGTAGCAAGTGCAACACTTGTCTAAGAATGTATTCTGAAATGAATTAGAGAGCTATAGACCTGTTGGAATGAATAACTAGTCTTAGTGTTCGGACCAGGGGTCATGGCCTGAGATTAACGAAGATGTGAGTTAGGACAGTATTGAGGCAGGGGTCTTTCAGTCAGAGAGTAGTTAATGCAAGGAATGGTCTCCCTGGAAATATCATGGCAGTAGAAACAGTATACAAGTTTAAATTGGAATTATATAGGTACCTCCATGCATTGGAGATAGAGAGCGGTATGAGGATATTAGCAGGACTTGGAGGTAGCTTGCATGTGGATGGGTGATTGTTTCTGGCCCGTTAGTTCAGCGCAGGCATTATGGGCCAAATGACCTACTCCTGCGCTAAAGTTCCTTGTGTGTATCCTTGTGTGTATCCTTGTGTGTATCCTTGTGTGCTTCAAATACATCAGATAATCGTACAACATCTGTTTTGAGATGCAATTCATGATATTCACCAATAATTTTCGGTTGAATTATTCTCAGATATTTGCGCATGTTGATATAGTTTTTCTAAGCAGTGATGAATCAAATTCAGTGGGGAGACATCCTTTGCTATTTGTGCAAAATGGGTGTTAATACAATTGTCTATCACTTGAACATCGTCTGATTCAGCATTGGGTGGGGGTTTCATAGTTGGATTGAGATTTACAAAATGTTGTCAAGATTCGAATTTCTCTATACCATTTTGCTGGATTTGTAAAGTTAAGATTTTGTTCTCGTTAATGGTAATAATGTCGCTTAGCTTTGACAATCAATCGAAAAAACAATTATTTCTTACTTTCTTACAATTTCCATCACGGAAAGCTTGTCGCTTTTTAATAAGTGTCTTAATAAATGTAGTCATCCATGGTTTATCACAATTGTGCCCCTTGACCTGTTGAGTAGAAAAATAAGAATTAATTGCCAAATACACCATACAATAAGATTCATCCCACTTTGATTGACATCTTGCTTCTCCTTAATCTCCAACCAATCATGTTGCGTTATCCACTGACCAAAATCTTGCAGTGATGAGTACTTCATAGGCCTCACCACTCATGAACGGCCATCCATATCTAGTGCACACTAGTGCAATTATATATATATATATATTATATATATTATATATATATATATATATATATATATATATATATATATTATATATATATATACATGAGGCCCCGGAGGAGGAGTGATGTAAGCGCATTTTTTAATGATATGATGATGATAGGCTCAGATGATAGGGTAAGGGTTAAAATAGTGCTATATGGCATTTACTCCAAAATGGCGATGTGTCCCTTACATCACTCCTCCTCGCGCGCCTCATATATATACATATATATAATATATATACATACATATATATAATATATAGATATAAAAAAAATAATATATATATGTTGAATGTGTGCCCCTGAATTATATATAGTAAGGCCAAGCCAAATCATATCTTACTGCAGCCATTGCTTCATGATTTGTGACCAACAAGCATCATCTGCCCCACAAATGTTGTCTATTGACTTGCTACATAAATGATAGAGGGACACCGTTTTGCATTTGGGAATAAAGATGATTGTAATATATTCTCCATCACCTTGGATATCTAATAATCCAGAGCAAGGCAACAGACAATTCTTGACAATGAAACGGACCAATCCAAGATGCAGTCATTCCCACTGGAAGTTAAAGTGGCATAACATTGACACTCTGCACTTACTGCCTCTGAGGAAGGAACTCGTCTGTTCTCAAAATGTCAGGCAACAATAAATATTCCTACTTCTTGATGAGACCTTCTCACAGACATCGTCATCAATACACATGTAAACTATCACTGATCCATACACAAGCTACTAACCAGTCCTATCAAAGTCCATATACCCTGCTACCCCCAAAGCTTCCAGGAACCCATCTAGTTCCAGTTTAAACCTATCTACTGTTTCTGTTGCCACTGCTTTTCCATGGAGACTATTCCACGCAGTAAATGGGGAATTATCATGTGTTAGTATTATAATGTTTGTGTGTTTGTTATGCCTCTGTACACTTCTGAGCTGCTGGACAAAATGAGTTGGGAACTGGTGGTTGCATACTCAGTGTGTGCATTGTAAGCATTGAGGTGGAAATAAAAATTCATACCTACAGATGCCAAACATGTTATAATATGAATGTTGCAAAAGAACATAACAAATCAGAGATGCCGAGCGTGACGAACATTATGAAGATTGACATGTCAAAAAAACAGAAGAAATTCATACTCCCAGAGGTGGTGGGAACCGTTTACACAAGTCAGAATAAAAAATGCCAGAGACATCATGGAAGTCTGGGAATTTAACGTTTGGCTATTCAAAACTCCGGGGAAGCATATTTACGAAAATCCTTAGAACCTCATCAAGATTATCACATGGGTAAATTGTTTATTGAATTCCGAACAATAATTTATGGGTTAATAAATTATTGAGAGAAATGGCACAGTTCGCATGAGTCCAAAGGAGGCCGACAACAACACAGCACATGCACAAATCACACAGTAACCCGCAAAAGTATTCACCCCCCTCCAAAGTTTTCACATTTTGACGTCACCTGAGCATATTTCATGATGCTTTCAAATCAAACTTATTATGTAGAGTCTTCACAAACTACTCCAAAGTTATAAAGCTAAAAAATGTAGATAAAATGTGAATAAGTTATATTAACAGAGAAAAATCAGATGATTTTCAGTTGTGTAAGTATTCAAACCCTTTACCTCATTAACCCTAAATCACTTCAGGAGCAAAGTATTTGTTTGAAAGGTTACAAAATAAGTGAAATACGTTTCACCTGTATGTAATCAGTGCTTTAACGTTCAAAAAAAAGGAACAATACCCCTGGGTGCTCACCTGGTAGAATAATGATACTGAGGAGGGGGTCAACATGGGACGGAATTGGCAAAATGTACCAATGAACCAACGTGATAGCAAATACCTTTTTGGGGGAGAACCCCCCCACCCCACCAATAATCCCACTTTGACCTCGATTTTTTTAAATGTTGTGAACAAACTTTAGGACATCATTGTTGATGAAGGTTGTGATCAAGTTTCATTGGAATTGTGTGTGTAGTTTGTGAGAAGAAAGCAAATACCTATTTTAGGGGGCAACCCCCCCTCCCCGTAAACACACTTGGAACCTCATCACGATTATTTAGACCGCAATTTTTTTTTAATGGTGTGAACAATCTTTGGTACATCATTGGTGAGGAAGGGAGGTCAAGTTTCATCAAAATTGTGTGTGTAGTTTCAGAGAAGAAAGTAAATACATATTTTGGGGAGCAACCCCCCCTCCATACACCACCTTCGACCCTGATTTTTTTTTAAATGTCATGAACAATTTTGGTACATCATGGGTGAGGAAGGTGGTAGTCATGTTTCATCAAGTTTCATCGGAATTATGCGTGTAGTTTCTGAGAAGAAAGCAAACACCTATTTTGCGGGGCAACCCCACGTAGACGCTCATGGGCCCAATTCTTTTAATGCCATGAACAAACTTTGGGAAAATTGGGTGATGAAGGTTGTGGTCAAGTTTCATCAAAATCATTCATGTAGTTTCAGAGTAGAAGTTGAGAGTGTTTCTTGCCGGAAGGACAGACGGATGGACTGACGACGCGCCATCCCATAAGCTCCCCAGAACTACGTTACAGGTGAACTAATTAAGCTCCCCCACTTATCGAAGGACTTTTAAGGTGCAACACACATGGCCAACCAACAAGGCAAACATGAAGACCAAGGAGCTTTCCAAAGAGTCACACATAAAGTGGTGGAGAAGCACCATTCAGGAGAGGATTATTAGAAAGATTTAAAAGTCACTCATCCCATTGAGTACAGAGTAATCAATCATTAAGAAGTGGAAGAGGTATCATACCACCCAGGCTCTACCCAGATAAGGTCGCCCATCCAAACTCAGCAGCCGGGTAAGCAGGAAAGTGGTTCAGGATGTCACTGTAAATCCAACAATGACTTTGAAATATCTGCAAGGCTCTATGTCTGAGATGGGGTCAGTGTTCATCATTCAACTATATCCTGTTCCCTTCACAAAGCTGGCCTCTATGGACAGGTGGCAAGAAAGAAGCAATTACTAAAAAAGACTCATCTAAAAGCTCGAATGGAGTTTGCTAAAAAGCATCTTAATACTGCAGCCATGTGGACAAAAATTTTGTCGGCAGACGAGACAAAAATTGAACTTTTTGGTCAAAATTCAAAGCATTATGTCTGGCACAAGCCGAACACTGCACATCACCCAATATTCGGTTAACATCATCCCTGCTGTCAAGCATGGTGGTGGCAGAATCATTTTATGGAGCTGCTTTTCATCAGCAGGGACTGGCAAACTTTCAGGATAGAAGGAATAATTGCTGGTGCAAATTACAGGAGAATCCTTGCTAAAAACCTGCTTGAGTCAGCTATGAATCTGAAATTGCATAGGAAAATCAGGTTTCACCGGGACAATGGCCCAGTCAGAGTCCCGACCTAAATCCAATCGAAAATCTGTGGCATGACTTGAGAGATTGGCTGTCCATTAACTCTCCCCACGCAACTTGACTGAGCTTGACCAGTTTTCTCCAGAAGAATGGGCAAATATTGCCCAATCAAGGTGTGAAAAGTCGGTCGAGACTTATCCCAACAGACTCCCAGCTGTAATTGCTGTCAAAGGTGCTTCCACCAAACTCAGAGGGGTTGACACTGATGACACCAAGATATCTTAGTTTTGTATTTTTAATTAATCTTCTGAATTTGTATATTTGTTTTTCACTTGGAAATTGTGGGTTATGATTTGGAAATGAGGGTGGGACAAGTCTGCATTAATCCAATTTAATTCCAGGTTATAAGGCAACAAATGGTGAAAATTTGGAAGGGGGTGTAGAGTTTCTATAGGCACTGTATTGTGTGTGTGTGTGTGTGTGTTTGGTGTGACCAAGGTGGTGGATCCGCCGTTTGGAGAGGTTCTGGGCTGAAAGGATTGAAACCTCGAGGAAGAATGGTGCCCAGCTCATGATCCATGTGGTCGGCAAAGTGTGTATGTGTGTTTTTTGTTTGTTGTTTTGTTTTTAGTGTGTGATAGAATGTCTATGAACAGTTGTGTGAAAAAAAGAGATGTGTGTTGTTCAAAGCATAACATTTTCTCTGCTAACTCCCCCTCCCCCATCTCTCTCTTTCTGCCCCATCTTCGCTCTGCCCCTCCTTATATGGTGCAGCACCTCCCAAACATATCTGTGTGTGTATGTATGTGTGTGTGTGTGTGTGTGTGTGTGTGTGTGTGTGTGTGTCTGTGTGTCTCTGTATGTGTGTCGCTCTCTGTCCACACATCCTCTGTGCAGTATCCTCCACATCTCTCTCTTCTCTCTCTTCTCTCTCTCTCTCTCTCTCTCTCTCTCTCTCTCTCTCTCTCTCTCTCTCTCTCCTCTCTCTCTCTGTATATCTGTCTTTGTGTGTCTCTGTGTTCTCTGTGAGCAGGCGATGATTATGTGCGGATTGTGTTTATCTCTGGTGGTGTTTGTTTCCGGACGTGTCCGGGTGTTGTTTATCTCGGACGGTGTTGTTCTCCAGACCTGTCTGGATGGTGTTTGTCTCCAAACTTGTCCAGGCAGTGTTTGTTTGTCTCCCGACCTGTCCAGGTGGTGTTTTTCTCTGGACATGTCCGTATTTGTCTCCAAACATGTCTGGGCAGTGTTTATCTCTGGACGGTGTTGTCTCCGGACGTGTACAGATGGTATTTATCTCCAGACGTATCTGAGTGGTGTTTACGTCCGGACGGGAGTTTGTCTCCGACTGTCTGGGGTGTTTGTCTCTGGATGGTATTTATCACATGACCGGTAGAAAATGGATTGCAGACAATATTTTTGTTCCATCTTCACTCTATTCTGTGCAGAATCCTTTTGATGAGACAGTATGCAATATAATTAACTCCACCGCACATCTGCCTTCCCTTCCTGTCACCTCACACTGCATGTCTCCGCCCCACCCATCCTCACTTTCCCTCCATCCTTGCTCCCACACCCCCTTGTTCCCCTCCATACTCTATCTTTACCTTCCACCTCCTCACTCTCCCCACCCCTATCTCACTACCCCAGTTAGTATATATATATATGAGGCCCCGCGAGGAGTGATGTAAGCGACATTTTTTTAATGATATGATGATGATAGGCTCGGATGATAGGGTAAGGGTTAAATAGTGCTATATGGAATAACTCCAAAATGGCCATGTGTCCCTTACATCACTCCTCTCGCGCACCTCAAATATATATACATATCGATGGATCTGTTGTTATCCCATGCCACATCATCGTACCATGTCGACATTTGCCGGCATCGTCATCACCATTGTGGCTCATCTTCATGCGCCCATTGGTGGCTCAGCAAATCAATGGCCGAGTGGCACGCCACTGAGCATCGATCGCATGAGTGGCTGCCTGGCACAGCAACCGGTTCTTTCCGCTGGCTTCTGCAGTACTAAACTCTTCCACCTGCAAATGCTCACACTGATTCACCCTCTCTTTGCACTCAGCACGCCATTTTGACCCGTCAATGGTAATGACCTCAAACCCGGTGTCCGACATTCGGCATCATTTCAAAGTGGCCTTCACTGATCTTTGTACTGTTGGTGGGGCACCGATGTTCCGCAGGCCATCAGCCAGTTCACCATAAAGAAGGGTCTTTGGAAGTCGTGCAACACCCATTCACATGATGTGGCCAACCCAGCACCGATGAGCTTCCATGATATAGGCCACAATCCCTCGCATGCTGCAGTGCTCCAGCACCTCCGTATTTGGCACCCGATCCTGCCATTCCACACTTGCAATCCTTCGTAGGCAGAGCATATGGAAGGCATCTAGCTGCTTGATGTGTCGCCAGTAAAGTGTTCAGGTTTCACAATTGTAAAGCAGCACTGTCTATCGACGGCTTTGTAGACAGACACTTTGGTGAAGAGATGTATGTCAAGGATATTCCACAAACTGTCCACAAGATGCCTGAAGTCTGATGGTGCCTTTGCTATCCGGGCCTTAATGTCAACATCGACAGACGCAGTCTGAAACCATGCCGCCTAGGTAGCATAATTGGGCAGTGAAATGAGCTTTTCTGATCCGACAGTGACTATTGGCACGGCGTACAGCATCTGGGTTTTGGCTGCAGCATCACTTCAGTTTTCTTAATTGAAACAGAAAGGCCATACCTCAATTCTGAATGAGCAAAACAGTTCATCAGGACCTGTGCATTGGCTTCGGTGTGTGCTACAAGCGCACAGTCATCGGCATATAACAGCAACCTGATCAGCATGTGCCGAATCTTCGTCTTGGCCTCAAGGCAGCATAGGTTGGTTGAACATTCTGCATCATACTGATAGTTAATGCTAATAACCTTGTCACAGTCACTCTAGGTGTCGTGCATCATTGCAGAAATCACAACGCCGAAAAAGCAGAGGTGCAAATACACATCCTGTTTGACCACATTCTCAACACCGAAGGTGGATGACTCTTGTCCACCATCCACAACATGGGCATTCATGCCATCATTAAATTATCTAATGATATTCACGAGTTCTTCTGGGCATCCAACACGGGCCAGCAGTTTCTACAGTCGTGTTCGAATAACTGAGCCAAAGCTTTTGTCAGGTCCACGAAGACCAGGTAGAGGTCCTTGTACTGCTCCCTACATTTCTCCTGGTGTTGTCGCGCAGCAAGATCATGTAGACTGTGCCCCGGTTCTTTCTAAATCCACACTAACTTTCAGGGTTCACTTCCTCAGTGAGTGTGTATATTCTGTTGATGATCACTTGTGCGAGGATTTTGCCTGCGAAGCTCAGAAATGATATACCTCTGTGATTGTTGCAGTCTGTTCGGTCACATTTTCTTTTGTAAAGGTGAATTGTCGTCGCATCCTTAAAGTCCTGCAGCACAACTTCTCTCTCACAGATGGTGCTGAATAAGTGGTGAAGTCTGTCTGTCAGGTGGCTTACCCCATGTTTGAAGACTTCTGAAGGAAGACTATCAGCTCCAGGGGCCTTTCCATTCTTCAGCCTTTTATGGCCTTTTCGATTTCCTCCAGTTGAATGAGGACACTGAGGTGATCCAGTGTCGGCCTTTGCAGGAGTTATCAATGACAGCATCGGCGATGTCAGAGAAGCGGTTGAGGATCTGCTCGAAATGCTCTGTTCATCTCTGTACTATCAGTGTTGGCTTCGATACGATGGAGTTTCTGTCAAACCTGCGAACAGCGGCTGCACCGTTGAAGCTTGGGCCATAAACCGCTTTAAGTTCTTGGTAAAAAGCCTGAACATCCTTATTGCTTGCCGTCTCCTGCAGACATTTGGCCCGATCAATCCACCACTTGTCTTACATCTGTCGGATCTTAGCCCGGGCAAATGATCTTACTCTGCCGACATCGTTCCTTTTGGCCTCGCAGTCTTTGTTGTTCACCCATTCCAGATGTTTGCCATGTCGATCAGACAGGATGTATGGATTTCTGGGTTGTTATTGTCAAACCAATCTTTGCACCGGCGTATTTTCTTGTCAAGTGAAGTCAGAACTGCTTTCTGTGTTGCTTCCTTCAGCTTCCGCCATTCTATCTCGACGTCAGCAGGTGCATCACACTCATTGGCAATTGATTCTAGCTCTGCATTGATGTTTTGTTGCAGTAGTGCACTGTTTCTATCAGTCTTCAGTTTGTCCACGTCCAGGCAATGTGCTCTTGACGACAACTTGGTGGGACCTCTCGGGGGCACGTTGAGTGCAGTGATGATCTCGACCAGCGATGATCAGACCAGGCTGTTGAGCTACGAACTGTCCACATGAGGCATTGTCTGCTTGATCCCTTTGCTCACAATGCATAGTCAAGCATATGCCAGTGTTTGGATCTGGGATGCATCAACGATGTTTTGCGGCTACTTTTCTGTTGGAAGACGATGTTGGTGATAACCAGTTCATGCGCAGCACATATACTCAGGAAAAGCATTCCGTTGACATTTTCCTTCCCACACCATGATGATCCAAACATGGTCCCATGCAGCAAATCATGGCTAACCTTAGCATTGAAGCCAACACAACAGACACAGCTCTGTGTTGTGAAGGTGACGTCACGGCATTCAGCTTAGGTCGGGGAACGGGTTTTACGAATATACATCACCGGTCAAACGTTTCAGAACACCCCCGTTTTTTCCAGTTTTTACTGAAATTTAGCAGTTCAAGTCCAGTGAATAACCTGAAATGGTACAAAGCTAAGCGGTAAACTGCCAGAGAATAAAAAAAGTTTAGGTTACCAAAACTGAAAAATAATGTAAATTTCAGAGTTGTTAAAAAGGCCCTTTTCAGGGAACAAGTAATGGGTCAGCAACTGCAGCTGTTCTGCAGCAATGGAATTAAATTAAGCCTTGAAAGTTGATGCAAGCAATTCCTCCAGGTGTCCCAACTTTTGTTGATTAGTTACAAACTCTCTGTCTGTGTGAAAGCAGTGATGGAACAGATTGTGTTACTACACCCTCTGAAGCATTATTTGGACATATTGCACTGCAGGAAGTAGTATATTGCTATCATAATGGCGAGAAAAAGACAATTAACAAAGGAAGACAGACAGACCATTATAACCCTTAAAAGTGTAGGTCTTTTCTTCGGAGAAATTGCAAAAAAAGCCAAGGCGTCAGTGAGTACTGTTTCCTGCACCATCAAAGGCACTTGAAACTGGGGGAACTCTGACAGAAAGAGGTCTGGCAGACCCAAAGCCACAACACAATCAGAAGACAAGTTTCTGAGAATCAACAGCTTATGTGATAGGCGGCTCACAGGACAGCAGTTTCAAGCACAGCTTAACACTGGTCGAAGTAAGGAAGTCTCAGTTTCAACTGTGAAGAGAAGACTTCGAGCTGCAGGTTTGACAAGTCGAGTGCCAGTAAGAAAGCCATTGCTAAGATGGCAAAATAAGAAAAAGAGCTTGCCTGGGCCATGAAGCACAACAGTGGACTACTGACAAGTGGAAGAAGGTCTTATGGACCGATGAATCAAAATTTGAAATCTTCGGTTCATCACGCAGGGTTTTTGTACGCCATCGATGAGGTGAAAGGATGGTTCTTCAGTGTGTGACACCAACTGTCAAACATGGAGGAGGAAGCGTGATGATCTGAGGGCTCTTTTGCTGGATCCAGAGTCAGTGACTTGCACAGAGTGACTGGCACTCTGAACCAAAAGGGCTACCACAGCATTTTGCAGCGCCATGCAATACCCTCTGGTCTACCCCTAGTTGGTCAGGGGTTCATCCTACAGCAAGATAACGACCCAAAACATACCTCCAGGCTATGTCAGAATACCTTAGAAGAAAATAACAAGACGGTCAGCTTAAAATAATGGAATGGCCAGCACAGTCTCCAGACTTAAACCCCATTGAGCTGGTTTGGGATGAACTGGACAGAAGGGTGAAAGCAAAGCAACGTACAAGTGCAACACATTTGTGGGAACTTCTGCAACAGTGTTGGGAAGAACTTTCCGAACAATATTTGATTTCCATTGTAGAAAGAATGCACGAGTATGTTCGGCTGTTATATCTGCAAAAGGTGGCTACTTCGATGAGTCAAAAATTTAGATTAAATTTTGTTCAACAAAACGATTCCATGATTCTTTTTTATCTGCAATTGTTTATTTGTTCTATGCTTTATTTCAGAGTACATTGAAACATAAACTTCTTAAATTTCAGTAAAAACTGTAAAAATGGGGGTGTTCTAAAACTTTTGAGCGGTATGTATTTCAATATATATATATATATATATCAACACCAACACGTTCATTGTTTTTTCCTCCACCACTGAAGGTGAAGGACGTTATGTTTTCACCCTTTTCTGTCTGTTTGTTTGTCTGTTTGTTTGTCTGTTTGTTTGTTTTTTTGTGTAGGATATCTCAAAAAGTTGTATACAGATTCGGATGAAATTTTGTGGGCAGGTTGGGTGTGTGACAAGGACGAACTGTTTAGATGTTGGTGAAGATCTGGATCTGGATTGACACTGGAATTTTTTAAAGTGTTTCTTTACCATTGAGAGTTACTGCCAAACTGATACATAACACGATATCTCAAAAAGTTGCGCACGGATTTGGACAAAACTTGGTGGACACGTGTTGTTTTGTGTGTGTGTGTGTGTGGTGTGTGTGTGTGTGTGTGTGTGTTGTGGTGTGTGTGTGTGTGTGTGTTGTGTGTGAGTCAAGGACGAATTGATTCGATTTCGGTGAAGATCTGAATCCGAATCTGGATAAGAGAATTTTTTTTTTTTAAGTGATTCTTTACCTTTGAGAGATGGGCCAAAAACGATACATAGCATGATATTTCAAAAATGCATTGGGCCCGATATGTTCTCGTGGATCAAGCATTGCATGGCGGATGGTAATGTGCTCTACCGAGTGCTCTTCTAGTTTTCTTCTGTTTCACCGGTTTCCCTGTTTTGGAAAGGTGGATTGTTTTTTGGTGGTGTTGTTTGAATCAGATAAAGCAGATTACATTTAAACAAAGGCATGCATCAATCACCTGTACAATGTAATCTAACTATAAATGATGGGAAGGTCTATAAACAGAAGCATATACAGAATCATTGAATCATGGACTGTATTATTGTCCTCATGAATTCAATGAAGATAATATGGAACAAAAGGACAAAAAAAATCTGAAAGAAAGAAACATTTCATGAGCAGAGAATAACAATTGAAGGCCATAAATGAATGAATAAAAATGGGAAAATGGAGAGAGATATTTGTGAGAAATTTTCAATTGTGTTGTCACAGAAGTCGTGAGTATTAAATTAAAAATAACAAAAGCCATGGGGCATTTTGAGGCTGTAGTATAAAGTACCAAATATAGAGCAGTGTTGCTCAACCAATTTAACAAGAAGTCTCTGCTCGTCTCATAGCCCTTCGGCGAAATGACAAATTTCAGGCATATCGAGTTTGCGAAAGCAAAAACAAGATTTTGAAATAGAGCATGGGCTCATAAAAGGTTAATGTAAATAACACTGCGGTGGAATATCATATGATTTCTGTTGTTTCAGCAAAAATGGTGTTAATACGACCTCAGTTAAAGCCACATCGCAAAGCACGCGAACCCATTTACAAGTATTTACATTGCATAAGGACAACACAAAGGCGATAAGGAGTAGCAATTCAAAGGAGATATCTCAGCACATATTTAGCTTTTAGTGCACTGTCTTGGAATGTTGATGCACTTCGCCCTTGCGTGTTTTTCCACCCAGCCGAAAGGGCTCCATTGTGTAATCAAAGTGGGGGTTTTGTGATCGAATCATAGGGAAAAGAAATAGGTGATGCTCTGCATGACAGGGCGAATAATGCTATGCTTTACCGGCACTGTGTACGTCTCCATGGCAATTCCTGCAGTCGAGTTATGTGAGAAGCATTTAGGTCGTCGTCGTCTCAGCGTCGACCATACTCGGCCATTCCCTGCAGAGTATAAACTGGAGAAGCAATTGGCTTTCGCATCAGGAACATTTCAGAGTTGAGGATAATTGGGAAGACGAATATGCGAAGTGAAAAGAGAGTGTGCAAGCAAGAGGTGATGTACAACTGTTAAATAATTGCTTCGTCAAAAAATACAAATTGACCACACTTCTGGCTCAACGGTGAAAGTGAAGAGGCAGGATGAGCACGGTTACATGTAAGGATGGAAACACTGCTTGCTTGTAACGAGTAGGAGAAATCAACTTTGAAAAAAACAAACAAACAAAAAAAAACACTGCATTAATCGCAACAAAATTAATTGCATCTTTCGAGTTTCATCAAAACCAAATCTGCTCATCCAAGGACTACCTTTGCCATTCATCCGGCAAATTAAAAGTTATTGTTGTGTTATATTGCTGCATGCTATAGCTTCCACTGCACATTACTGGCAATGAGACGTCAATGGTCTGCTGAGTTGATAGCAGGTTACTTTCACTTCTGCAAGGACCATGCAGTGAGCTACTTTCACATCCGTCTGCAAGGACCATACGGTAGATGTAATATCCTTCATATGGACTTGTGTAAATTGCAAAAGTGAAAAGCACTTCACAGAGACTCATTGAAAATTAGGGAATGGAAAACAAAAAATGACCGATGTAGATAGAGATCATTCTTGAAGAGACTTGATTAAATATCCAAAAAAATGGAGCAGTGTGAATGTTTACATGGATTGGTGGGGGGTTAGGGTTGGGGCATGAGGGCGAGAGATCAGGTTCTCCCAGCGATGTATTTTAAGGCCAGTCCACGATAATTTCTATTTTTTCCACTTACATAACGAAGTCTAATTTGTAACCTGGGGTATCTTGGCATGCAGACGTACATTAGTCTGTCGTGGAAAGATGCTGGGACTGAAATTGCACGGCTGGAGGAACAATAAGACAAATTCACTGGCTTGGCCACCCAATCAGAGGATTGTGTATCCATATGGTGTTTCATGAGAGCAAAATGGGTCAGGATAACTGTTAGTCAAATATTATGCAACAATATATACAATGACGACCAAAATAAACAAATAAATATCAACGTTTGAAACCTAAATTTTTCTTCTTTTTCTTCTTAAATGGAAACAATTATTCCCACATTTTTGTGGGGTTGGCCAGGAGAAGCTTATCCCAAGTCTCTCCTGAACCGACTGGACCAGCCTGTCATTTGATTAATGTTTTTGCAGGAATTTGGAATTTGTTCATGGTGCCAGCGATAGCTCGCCTTCAATTTACGAAGGACACTGTGGGATCTTTAATGTCCACCAACGAATGTCAGTTGATGGGACATCCAGAGGGACGGCACACACATTGATGAATTACCCATCCTGTGAAACACCAGGTTGACAGCTTGTAGCTGGGTCAGGATTCAAACCCTCATGAGACAGCTTCGAGGAGAGTGTTCGCACCTCTAAGCCATCCTGCCACTCCGGTTTTCAACTGAAATTAAAAATTGATTACATTTTGATCCTTCCAAAAAATACCTGTTTAATTCAGTCGGTGGACAGCGATACACGGGATAACCTTTACAAATCATTTGGAAAATTCGTTGTTCATTTGGGGAGAAATCATTGATCTTATCTTTTGCACAAGGAAACGTGACAATGTAACAGAGGCAGAGTGTGTTCAATGATTGTTGTCCTTCAGAGGTAGTTCATGAGGTCGTTGTTATTGTGAGGAAGCCATATAACCATTGTCTTTACAATTTCCATTTACTTCAATTATTGTTTCATATTTACTACTTCCAGGCTGGAAATTGTGCGTAATGTAAATTTATTTTTTGAATTTTGAATTAAAATTTCACAGAGACATGGACACACACACACACACATGGGCACAGAACCACACACACATGCACACACACGGATACACACACACACGGACACGGACACACAGACAACACTCACATGGATACAGACACGGACACGGACACACACACGGATACGGATGCGGACACGGACACACACACAACACACACACACACACACACACATGGACACGCACACACACGGACACACACACACACACACACACACACCACACACACACACACACACAGATATAGACACAAACACACACAGACATGGGCACACACACAGATACACGCCCATGGACAAGGACACATACACATGGTTGGTGATCATGGTGCAGCTTTTTTGAGGCCGGTGCCAAATCAGCCCTTTCTGCAAGGGTCCTGACCAAGAAATAATGCTTGCCACACTCCCCCATCCATCCTCCCTCCCCTCATCCCTCCCTCCCCCCCCCCATTTTGGGTACCACTACAAAGTTAACAGAATCTCAAAATTGTATCCAAAAAGAAAGACATCAAAACCAAATACAAATTCAGGCCACAATTGAGATCTTGTTCACCATGTATGTATACCTAAACAGGGTGGTCGTGGTTATGTAAACAACTTGTATACATGTGGAACTTAAAAAAAAAAAAAATCTGTTCTGATTTGTGAAAATAAGATGAACCCTTATCGTTCGTCTGACCTGCGCTACATCGCTATCTTTCCAAGGCAAAGCGGTGACTGCATAATGCAGACACTTCTGTAATAAGACATTTTGGACCATCATTATACTTACTTGTACAAACCAGAGCACGAAAGTCAAAAAAATTGTTTACAGGTATCTTTCATAATAAAACATAGGCTTGAAATATTTTACATTCAGCACGCAAGTTCGCAAACTGATCAAACATGATGCTAGCTCGCTTTAACAGTTAGATACACAGGGTTCGATTCTTACTAATCGCGACATCACCAAAACTCATTCACCCATCTTAAGATACAGACTTTCTTGGGACCGGTGAGACATTGATAAACGAGGCAGCTCTGAAAGAAGGGTGGAGGTGTCATTAACTCTGGTGCAGATTAAAGCAAGCAAAACAGAATAGGTCACAATCATTGTGCCACCTTTCAGTTTTTATCATGTTCTCTCTCTCAAGAAAGAAATGGATGCCATAGCAAGAAGGCAGGACAGAGAGAATTCTTAAAGCTCAGGCTACAGATTTCTCGACCCTGCATGGCAGCTCTGCAGTAATCTTCAATTCCAAAATTCAGGCCTTTCATTCTGTCTGTGCATTTCTATATCCTCTCGACCGCCTCCAATGTTACATGTCTTCGGACCAAAGCCATATCGAGGTTCGAGTGGAAACTCACTTCAGGCGATGTGAGTTGATTGAAGATTAAGGTGTTCGGTCAGTACCAAGTTCTACGCTTCAATGGACAAAGAGGTCCTCAAGTAGTACGCACCAAAGTACATCTTAACAAGTTATAAAAACCTCATTTAATTTATTACCATACTCCTTCAACGGAGCACGTGACACGAATGAAAGAAAATAATGAAAGGATCAGCAAGGACAAACAATTATTTTTTTTTATCAACCAATCAAAAGCGAAGCATTCGACTCTCAAAACCCCAAGTCCAATGTCAGCTTTAACAATGTGCAAGACTTCAATGATGGTGACTTTATATTCCGCTTCGTTTGGCGGCGACATACAACTCGTTCTCAAATGCATTCAAGAAAAAAAAAGGAAAAAGGAATCAACTCTGCAAACTACTGAAATGCTGCCATTTTAAACAATCGATAATTGGATCTTTTCTCTCTTTCCTGCATTATGTGGGATAAACATCCTGCTGAAAGAATTAAGGGGTGAAAATGTGACAAAGCAGTGTCAACAGAGGATGCTTTCTCACATTTCCCCTACTAAATGAGTACAAGCACAGTTTCTTATTCCCTTAAAATTAAAAAAAATAATTTAATCAGTGCTCCTTACAGGGCTGGCAGGATGAACTAGAGATGTACATATTCGGCTCGAAGGTTTTGAATCCTGACCCAGCTCTAAACTGTCATTCCGGTGTTCACAGGCAGCGTTATTCATCAATGTGTGTGATGTCCATCGGACTGGGCGACCCATTTTCCGGTAGTACCTTGTGGACGTTCAGGATCCCATGGTGTCCTTCCAAAAGAGTCGGCGAGTCCTATCGCTGGCACCTTGAACATATTCCAAATTCCTCCCATAACCTTCAGAGGAGTTGATACCATGCCCTCAGCAGATAATGCTACACCGCAGCCTTGTGCTGTATACAAAAGAAGAATAAGAAGTGCTCCTACTACAGCCTGCTGGGTAAGACATTCATCAGGCCAAAGCAGCTTTTTCTAACGAGTTCAAACTCGGTCTTAATTGCACATCCAGAACGACCTAGGTTTGTAGATAACATATGGAGACAAGACTGCTCATTACCTCCGCCAACGAAGGTGAAGGAGGTTATGTTTTCACCTCTTTCTGTCTGTTTGACTGTGTACAGGATATCTTCTAAAGTTACACACGGATCCGGATGAAATTTTGTGGACAGGTTGGGTGTGTGACGCGGAAGAACTGAGTAGATATTGGTGAAGATCCGGATCCGGATCCGACAACTAGAATTTATAAAATGTTTCTTCACCATTGAGAGACGGGGCTCTAAAACGATATTTAGCATATCTCAAAAAGTTGTGGACAGATTTGGACGAAACTTGGTGGACAGGTTGGGTGTGTGGCAAGGAAGAATTGATTCGATTTTGGTGAGGATTCGAATCCGGATCTGGATGCGAGAATTATTTAGTTTTGAAAGTGATTCTTCACCACTGAGAGATTGGAGCAAAAAAGATACATAGGATGATATTTCAAAAATGCATTGATTGGACCTGATATGTTCTCTTGGATCAGGCATTACGTGGTGGAGGTACGCGCTCCACTGAGTGCCCTTCTAGTTTTTTTATGTAGCAAAGTGGTACAGATGATTTATGTATTTACCCAAAGCTTCCATAGATCCAATAATTTGTTTGGATAGGATAGTCGGGTCAATTTATGACAAACAACCACCAAACCCACAACAAATTCACCAACATTTTCTCAGTGTTTTTATTCCGACTGGATATACTGATCAACAGAAAAAAAAGTCTACCAAAAATCTGACATCCGGAAATGGGTTAAAACAGTCATTTTTCAAGATGGCCGCCACCGGGCTTTGAAATAACTAAAACAGCTATAACTTCTCATAATTGTTAAAAACATAATTGTTGTTCTGGTCGCATGTTTTAATGATCAGCATCCCTGGTGTCAATAAATTTAATCTGATCAGTATTTAACCTGAAATCGAAGATGGCGGAAAAAAATGTATTTGTCCTTGCTAACGGGTGACATCTCTCTGAAGTCTGAAATCACTGCAATGTGAAATCACCTGATACTTGAAAAAACGAAATCTGAACTTGCTGCCACATCCAAACGATAATCTGTGTGGTTATCAGAAAATGCTCCATACTGCTCGGGCAATGATCAAGGCAGATCGCACTGGGTCTTGCAAGATGTTGCTGATGCCTTGCCAATATTTGCAGCAGCTGGACACTACAACTACCAGAAGTCCGCTTATCTCTAC
>CM068961.1:52882140-52912443 GCA_035128595.1 Eptatretus atami
TGAAAACCACTGAGAAACCTTTTGTTGCAATTTGTTGTGGGTCAGGTGGTATTTTGACCCGACTAGGAATACCCGACATTGACCCGACATTGAAGACAATATTCAAATATGAGATCAATACCATATTACATTATTTGAAAATTAACTTGCTTTTTATCCCTGCAGGATTATGCTACGACTTACAGAGTCACATGTATGCGGATGTGTTGAAAGGTAAAAACCTCTTCTCCTTTTTCTTCAAAACACGGAAATATCTTCATATGAAATAAAGCACAGCCACACATTATTTCTTCCTGCCACTGGGTGTGAAGTTTGCGATTCTGACACTGGATGTCTCAATGCTTTGTTAGCCAAGAGGGTATAGGGCAGCATGACATTGTCGGGCTGTTAAGCACAAAGTGTTGGAGATGATAGTTGGGATGACTGACTGGAGATGAGATGATTGGAGATGGCTGGAGATGAGAGTTGGATGACTGACTGGAGATGAGATGATTGGAGTTAGCTGGAGATGGAGTTTGGATGACTGATGGAGATGAGATGATTGGAGTTAGCTGGAGATGAGTTTGGATGACTGACTGGAGATGAGATGATTGGAGTTAGCTGGAGATGAGAGTTTGGATGACGACTGGAGATGATGATTTTGAGATGGCTTGGAGATGAGGTTTGGATGACTCACTGGAGATGAGATGATTGGAGTTAGCTGGAGATGAGTTTGGATGACTGACTGGAGATGAGATGATTGGAGATGGCTGGAGATGAGAGTTTGGATGACTGACTGGAGATGAGATGATTTGAGTTAGCTGGAGATGAGAGTTTGGATGACTGACTGGAGTGAGATTATTGGAGTTAGCTGGAGATGAGAGTTGGATGACTGACTGGAGATGAGATGATTGGAGTTAGCTGGAGATGAGAGTTTGGATGACTGACTGGAGATGAGATGATTGGAGATGGCTGGAGATGAGAGTTGATGAGTGACTGGAGATGAGATGATTGGAGATGGCTGGAGATGAGAGTTTGGATGACTGACTGGAGATGAGATGATTGGAGTTAGCTGGAGATGAGAGGAGAGTTTGATGATGACTGGAGATGATATGATTTGAGATGGCTGGAGATGAGAGTTTGGATGACTGACTGGAGATGAGAATGATTGGAGTTAGCTGGAGTGAGAGTTTGGATGACTGACTGGAGATGAGATGATTGGAGATGGCTGGAGATGAGAGTTTGGATGACTGACTGGAGATGAGATGATTGGAGTTAGCTGGAGATGAGAGTTTGGATGACTGACTGGAGTGATATGATTTGAGATGGCTGGAGATGAGAGTTTGGATGACTGACTGGAGATGAGATGATTGGAGTTTGTGAGGATGAGAGTTTGGATGACTGACTTGAGATGAGATGATTGGAGATGGCTGGAGAGGAGTTTGGATGACTGACTGGAGATGAGATGATTGGAGTTAGCTGAGATGAGAGTTTGGATGACTGACTGACGAGATGAGATGATTGGAGTTAGCTGGAGATGAGTTTGGATGACTGACTGGAGTGAGATGATTGGAGTTAGCTGGAGATGAGAGTTTGGATGACTGACTGGAGATGAGATGATTGGAGTTAGCTGGAGATGAGAGTTTGGATGATTGACTGGAGATGGATGATTGGAGTTAGCTGGAGATGAGAGTTGGGATGACTGACTGGAGATGAGATGATTGGAGATGGCTGGAGATGAGAGTTTGGATGAGTGACTGGAGATGAGATGATTGGAGTTAGTTGGAGATGAGAGTTTGGATGACTGACTGGAGAGAGATGATTGGAGTTAGCTGGAGATGAGAGTTTGGATGACTGACTGGAGATGAGATGATTGGAGTTAGCTGAGATGAGGTTTGGATGATTGACTGGAGATGAGATGATTGGAGTTCGCTGGAGATGAGAGTTGGGATGACTGACTGAGATGAGAGTTGGGTGCACCATTCCAATCTTGACAGTAAGAGACAATTCAATGGAGTACTGCCACAAAGGATCGCCAGCCCTGACTTGGCTCTGTCAGATTTTCATCTCTTCGCCAAACTTAAGAAACACCTTCGTGGAGAACATTTTTCTTCCAAGGATGGTGTCAAGGCCACTGTGAAGCGTCGGATAAGTCAGCACGATGCACATTTCTATCGTGACGTCATCATCAAACTACTTGAATGTTGGCAGAGATGTGCGGACTGCAGTGGTGATTATGTTTATAAATAAGCATTATGGTCGAATAAAGATTGATGTTAGTAACTGTCTTTTTTCATTCAAATATCTTTACCTGGTTTGGAGAAAAAGAATATGAGGCATGACCTTCAAACACACTTCGTGTAATGCAGATTGCATCCCCTCAAACCACTTTCGGTATAATATCAATAAACTTCGCTTCCAGATTCTACCCACAACGTGCACATCAGAACCACTCAAATCCAATCCATGCACTTGGATGGAACCACATCATGGAGTTATTTATTTATTTTAAATGCATATTCACATGTGTCCCCAAAAATGACACAAATTAGTCAATCAGGCCAGTGTCAATGCAAGTCAAAAAAATGTATCCATCATGCTGGGCTCCTTCTCAATTCCACACTGAGTGATGGCCTTTGCTCGTGGGCACTCAAGGTGGCATTATACACCTGATAAACAGACGGTGTATTGAAAAAGATTATGGCGATCATTATATATTTTATATGAAACGCATGTACACACACAGGTCATTTCTACCATTTCAACACCACCCTCCTTACCATTCCAGTCTATGACCTTTAGTTATTGAGTGTGGAAGGTCAACGCGATGATAACCAAATGGATGTTAAAGAAAGCGATTATTGTGCACTTCAACAAAAATTGCTTTATTATTGACTGAGACTGGAAAGGTGAAGAGTTATTGCCATTGACATGTGATGAAGCTTTGATTTCTATATGGTGTGTGTGTGTGTGTGTGTGTGTGTGTGTGTGTGTGTGTGTGTGTGTGTGTGTGTGTGTGTGCGCGCTTGAATGAAATAAGAAAGATAAATTCAGAATTATTGATCAGTTACAAGATAAAATGTTAAGAAATAAGCCCAACAATACATTTCACATTTCCATCTGATGGAAGGCTTGCTCTATAAGGCGGTATCACATAAAGCTCGACACCAGGGTGGAAGTTTTATTCACATTAGAGTCCAAATAACAAATTCAGGAACAGACAGTTTAACAGCGAGCACACGACCAACTCAACTATCCTGCTAAACTACAGGACAGAAGCCTGTACTATTCCACACAGGTTTCCCATGGACTGCAAGTATACTAATCAGGCCTAAATATGGTTATCTTCCGACATCTGATGTGATCAGGCTTTTTTGGGCTGCTACGTTGTGAAAGAAACCTCCTGTCCTGTACTCAGGAAGCCGATGAAGTAGGGACTAAGTGCATGGATAAGAACAAATACTGCACAGAATATTGTAATCTCATGTCCGTTTTATCGAAGAGGTGACAGCATTTTGGAATTTCATACGCACACAAAGTAATTGGTCTTGGCTCTGCATGATCAAAGGCTAATGATTTGAAAAGTTCCTTCATCCAAAAGAGCCAGGTTTGAATTGAATGCTTCTTGCATCATAATTCCCTTGTCCTTCAGTTAATCAAGAACAAGGGCCTTCTAAGAGCCTTGCATTTCATTAAAAAAGGCAAATTTGTACTCGTATCATATCGCTTTGTTTTAAAAAAAAAACAATAAATGCTGGGTGGAGCAGCACTTTCACTTTTAGTGGACTCTTCTGCCAATGCAGTGTTTGGAACAAACACATTAAGATTAATTGAGAATGATGTGCCAAACTTTATAGAGAGCGTCGTTTTTGTCGAAGCAGTTTCTATGGCTAGTGTTGCAATCCTGGACGGGTCACCACTCCGGCACAGGTAGTCAAGACAGGAATTTATAATTTGGCCGTGGTGCCGGCGATAGCTCACCTACTCTTCGCGAAGGACACCGTGGGATCTTTAACATCCACCATCTAATGCCGGCAGACAGGCCGCCTGGTTTAACATCATTAATTTAGAGATGCTTAATAACACTGGTCTGCGTCATTTCAGAGGTCTAGGTTTTCTCAACGGTACTTATATGCTTTTTGCATGCTGAATTCAGAAATGTATCTCATTTCGCTCAATCAGGTCAAGTTTTTCTGTCTGTCAATGTCTGTACATTTTCTGTCAATTAAGTCTGATTTTGAATAAAAAAAATGCTAATTAAAAAAACAAAAATTTTGATTTTTTTTCCTTAAAATTGAAATAGCATAAAAACTTGACCTGATTGAGCAAATTAGATACATTTCTGAATTCAGCATGCAAAAAACATAAGAACCGTTGAGAAAACCTAGACCTCTGAAAAAAATATTTCAAATGCAGCCCAGTGTAATCTTTCGAACCAGAATTTTCCACCAAGGAAAAGGAAAGTCCTCAAACCTAATTTAACTCATCTCTCTGATAAGGTCATTTGATTTTGTGAAGTACTTGTCTCAGACAGGGCTATGTGACATTGATGGAGTTAATGACAAAGAGGTGTGCTTTCATGAGTTAACAAACAGAAACAGAGAGCAAAGTAAAAAATAAAACAGAATTGTCATGGATGTGAATGTGGGAAGCATAGGGTGATGGAAATGAAATGATTTGATCACAAGGAGAGAAAGAAGGGACTTACAATATGTATTTGGAGGAAGTCGCCAAGTCCCTGGGCACTGTCGATGCGAACAAGCACTGTGTTGGATGTGTGTGTGCTGAAGCCCAGAGCAAGACGATCGGCACGGGTGCTCGGCCGATCATTTGGGTTCCATTCATATCTGACAAGGCCACCACCTCGACGAAAGATGTAAGTCGTGCCAGCTGTGTGGGGTGTAAAAGGGGGTGACATATAGTGAGCAGACATTTTAGGGATAGAAGGTTGAACTGCTGTATAAGGTTCAAAATAAGAGTGCTTTGCACTAAAGTTCGACTCTTTTTTTCACATTGGTACAACTCTTTGTATTAATGCAGTACCACCAATAGCTGAATAACACATTGTGAGTTTTTCAACAAGAAAATGCAATGCAGAACAATTTTATAAACGAGATATCTGCGATCACAAAGCGATCGCATAAGGGTGCCCAAAATCCAGTGATGGCCATATTGTTTTCGGACCACCATATTAGACCTTGACCTCATCATTTTCAGGTTGAGTGTAAATATTGAGAAAATGTCTCCCCATCTACCATCAATCCATAAACACATATTATAAAAATCGGAGAACATGATTCAAATTATGATCAAAAAGGTGTTTTTAGCAGCGTCTCCGTAGCGAACGCTGCTCATAGAGAGCTCGGCGTTGTTCTTCTTCTTCTTCTCTTCTTGTCTTCTTCTTAAGAAGAAGGCTTAACCTTAATCTTAACCTCTTCTTCAAAACCTTAACCTCTCGGACTCGGCTCTTGTATGTACAAGATCCAGATCTGCTTAAATACTAAGCACATGTACACATCCTCGCATTGACGGTGCCTTTTGAGAGCGTCTATCATGAACTTTTAAATATATTCGGACATTTGCTTTAAAGTTTCGAAAAGTTCACTTACTATTTAAGATTATTGCATTTATCGTATTGTAATTTCGTAAATACACGATATATCATAAATACGTAAATACATTATGACGGGTCTCGCTATTGGCTTAATCAAGGCACGTGACGAAATATCGGAAGTTGTTGTTTTTTGTTTGTTTTTTTTTTTAGCCACAAAACCTTTAGGACGCTGCTCTTGGACACATTTGTCCTTGTTTGTATAAGTCGACTCACAATCCGAAAAAAGTAGGTCAAGGACATGAAACAAATATCAGATGCATCAAATATCAGGTGCACAACTTCAGTGTAGGTCCATTATTACGATGCAAGCACATCTTGGAAGACCAAGGAAGTCTTGAGATTCTACATTTGCAAACTTGAGCAATGACAAAAACTGCGTTCTTTTTTAAGACCGCCATTTGACCTTGACCTTTAACTCGAAGGGGTATGAGGTAAATTAGTCATAAATGCACGACACTCGAGGTAGGTAATATAGAGAATACAATTTTATTCTGATCAGCCAAATATTAGTTCTGGCAAAAAAAGTAAAATAAACTATAATTAAGTGATGACCTTAATATTGGTCAAGGTCAAAAGAGTATGTTAACCGTGCATACTTATATTCCCATTATGATGCAAAATCTCATTCCCAAAGCCAGATCCAAGATACAGCTCAGGAGGGGGGGGAAGGAAATAAACCCCCTAAATAGTGGTTTAGTACTCCTCGGGGTCGAAGAAACTCTGGGGTAGTGTTAAAAATTGGGGGCACTAATTGCAGGAACAAACCCTACAACAGAAACAAACCCTACCCCTAGTCTATCGAGGGAGGCTTATATACGATGATCAAACTGGCAAAGGGGAATGGCCACATTGAATTGCAAAAGTTTATATCAACAGCAGTTTTGGACAGTTCTGTTTCTACCTTAAGGCTTCACAATCAAACTATCAGTAATTATGAGATTTTGTGCATAACCCTTAATCAAAAAGAGTGCCAAAACCGCATAAACCTATAAAGGCAGAGATTTCAAAAAGCACAAAGAAAAATCAGGAAAGATCAACGTATTTTACAGGTCCTGTATATCATTAACATAACCAGTCGATTAGGTACTTAAAGCAGTTTTGTGTTTTTATATATTTATTTTGTGTATATGCAAATTTGCTTGCTTTTCAGATGTTTTACAAGCTTGTCTTTAAACATGCAAACAGGTCGTTATGGTCTAAGCATAGTTTGGATGGATGGTCCTCCTCACGCAGTCAGGAGCATAGTGCTGCCGAGGTTGCTGCACAATCCTGGAAGGGTCGCCACGCCGACTCAGGATACGAAAATTGCTCACTTTTCCCTAGAACTGTTATCCATTTTTCTGACCTCAGAAGGATGAAAGGCTGAGTCAACCTCTATTGCTATTTTGATAAAGCAGGGTCTTGAAATCAAGACCTTGAGATCTTAACCCAAAAACAATCTCAGAATAGTTTACCGATACATTTTTGGTAATATTTGTTTTCATTTTTTTAACGGATGTTTGATCCAAATTGGTAATTTGCAATTAGAGGAATGAACAATGATCGAGTCATGACTCACAAACTTGTGTTATCAAATATCCTTCACTAAATGAGTGCAGAGTTTCAAATCATTTTATATCTGCTTTAGTTAGAATGAAATTTTTTTTATAAAAAAAAGGTAGCATTTCCCCTATCAGAAGAAAATTATAATTGCACAGGACCAAATTTAATATTACCTGCTTCTTTCTCTCTGGTGGAAGTCAACAGTACAATTTTTAACAGGACAGAACATGTAATCATGCAGCACCTTGCCAGGCTTTGGAACCCACTGAGATCTGAGAACTGGGATGAACCCACTCACACATTCACTGATTGAAACAGTACTGTTATAAAAACAGTACCACAATAGCTTTTCGGGGTTCCTTCAGGAACATGCAAGACTAATAAGTCACCAAACACAATGGTGACGATTCATAGATAGTAAAAGTTAACATGCCCAATCACTATCACTAATTAATTAACATGTCAACTAGCAGGATATCCATCAAACACAGACAAACCTTTTTAAGGGGTAGAGATATGAAAAGTAGTGATCTTGATGAAAAGCACGCAGATGTACAGACAGAGACACAGGGTGAAAAGACTACATGAACTACAAAACACAGGAATAGTCATCTACAAATTGGACATAATGCATGTTCAAGGTAAAAAAAAATAAACTTATGGTTGTATTACACAACTTTGTCAAATCATGCCTAAGGTTGTTTGGTTGAGCTTGTCAAGCCTGTAGGCCTTGCAGTAGATCTCAAACAATGGGTGGTCCATGCAAATACAATCAGGAAAAGATGTGGATAACTTTGACACAATCCACATTCAAAGTACAAAATCAACATATGGTTAAATTACATGAAACAATGACCAGACTCAAAGGTATAATGACCAGACAAGGTGACCAGATTCAGTGGCATAATGGTTAGAGAATGATCCAGTCTAGGGCTGGGAGACTGGGAGGTTGGAAGTTTGATTCCAATCCTGGCTGAGACATACCAAAGACTTTAAAAAAAAAAAAGGTACATGCTACTTTATTGCTTGATGCTAAGCATTTAAAGGATAGAGCATTGATAAACGCCATACACTGGCATCCATGGGGAGGAGGAAATTCCTCCTTAATTGCCCTGCAGACTGCGTAGAAAAAAATAAATAATGATGGTGTCACTGGTTCCCAGAGTAAGTGACGTCACTTCCCCCAAGCTCAGTGGTTGTATTTGTCTGAAATCAAGTGTGCTGTTGTTTCTTGTATTTGTCTGCGTGTGTATCGTTGGTTGTTATATCCGTATTTGGGTTTCAGAAGGTGGAACGGAATCCTCCCAGGACTCAAAGTATCCACCTCCATTTTGGTTAGGGATCTTGATTCATGGGTTAAGTTGTGAAGTTATGTTGTTATCAGAGTTTTGGTCTGAGGGATCTCTTCAGGATCATCAACGAGTCCCAGACAGCCTCAAACTGTAGTTTGTTTGTGGTGATGTTCCCGGGGATGTTTTGTAGGACCTTTGTCATGTTGTTCTTTATCATTCTCATTTCTCCAATTATCATAGGTACAATTTAGGTGCTCTTCGGCTGCGAAGATCTTTTCACTTCATTTCTGAGATGCTGGTACTTAGTCATTTTCTTAATTTCTGCATTGTTTGGACCAAAATAGCTGGGTACTGACACCTCAATTAGCAACGCCTTCCTATATTTTTGTACCTAAGTACTACATCCGGTCAAAATCCTTCTTGTGCTTTCTGTTTCTACCTTGCAAAATCTACCCTGGTCCATCTGACTCAATCCCACCATCTTTTTAAAGCCATTGATGTAGTGTCCATGGTCTTGGGCATTTATTATCATCCATTCTCCATCCCAGTTGTGCTGACCTCATCCTAACCATTCCAATGAGCCTCTTTGTGGGGATGCTCAGTCTGTCCAGCTCTATGTTTGTTTGTTTTTAATATTCCTGCTCTTTTAACGTTCTCTCAGTTGTCGGTGTATATCTATTGGGATTTCGTTATATATTTTTATTTTGTCTTGTTGCAATTGTTACCTCCGCCACCAAAGGTGAAGGAGGTTATGTTTTCACCCCTCTCTGTCTGTTTGTTTGTTTGTCTGTTTCTGTCCGTCCATCTGTCTGTCTGTGTGCAGGATATCTCAAAATATTGTGGATGGATCCGGATTAAATTTTGTGGACAGGTTCAATGTGTGACAAGCACGAACTGTTTAGATTTTGGTGAAGATCCGGATCTGGATTTGACGACTAGATTTTTAAAAAGTGATTATTCACCATTGAGAGATATGGCGATACTGATATAGAACATAACATCTCAAAAAGTTGTCGATGGATTCGGACAAAACTTTGTAGACACGTTGGGTGTGCAACAAGGAAGAATTGATTCGATTTTTGTGAAGGTCTGAATCCGAAACTGGATACGAGAATTATTTATTTTTAAAGTGATTCTTCATCATTGAGAGATATGGCCAAAAACGAGATACATTATAGCATGATATTTCAAAAATGCATTGGGCCCAATATGTTCTCGTGGATCAGGCATTATGTGGTGGAGGTACGCACTGCCTTTCTGGTTGGGGCTGTATTAGTTTTGTGTGTGACATCTGCTATTCGCACCTGTTTTTGCAAGTTTCTTGCAAGGTGGGTTTAGAGATAACTTCTCTGGCTTGCTGTCTTCGTGTTTCTGTACAAATTGGATTCGGTAGTCTGTCGAACTTTTCACGTACTCTGCTCATCCTACAGTCATCATTCTGTGCACTTGGCTGAGCTCTATCAGCCCGCTGTCTCCCTCTCGTCTCAGCAGGTACATTCTCGGGATGCAATGGATTTTGTCGAACATTTTGTGGATAGTGAGGAGTTTCCTAGTTTTAATATGTAGTGTAATTATTTCCACTTGTGGCCAATTTATTATTCTGCAACTGTATTGGAACACTGGTATTGCTAGTTGGTTTATGGCTGTGATTTAGTTTCTTGGGGAGAGGTATAGTAGGTTTTCAGGATTAGCCTCGTTCTACGCAGCTTTCTTTGGAAATTGTTTTGCGCATTTGTTTGTGACATACTTGATTCTACTCTGAGGTATTTGTACCTCAGAGTCTAGTACCTCTTCTACTCTGAGGAATTTGTATGATGCTTCATTTTCTCATTCTGTATTGTTGTATCCAGGTCGATCTTTATATTGTCCATTTTTGTTGGTTTACCCTGTACGAATGTGCACTTGGCACACTTATCTAGGCCAAATTCCTTTTGAATGTCATCGAAGTGCCGCTTCACTAATTTAAGTGACGTTGCCAGTTTTTCATAATTTTGTGCAAAGTGTTTTAAATCATCTACATGTAGTTTTTATGTGCTTTCATTTTGCACTTTTGTGAGTTTATGTGCTTCTGCCAAGCACTTTTGCATTCCACTGGCTACCCATTTGATTTGTATCGCTCTCCATCATCACGAAATTGTGCTATTTTCGATGCTATCACTGACAGTATTGATATGCGCTGTCTCGACATCCAACTGCTGATATTATGGTCTTTGGAGACTGTAATGTTCATTACAAAGAATGGTTAGTTCACTCTTGCAGCACAGATGCTCCTGGTGTCAGTGCATTTAACTTTTCCATGTCACATGACCTTACTCAGATCATTTCAGCTCTGACTCAAATTCCTGATTGAGCTACTGATAACACGTATCTTCTTGATCTATCTTTGTGCTTAAATACTGGGGATTGTACTGTAAAAATTCTCCTCCTCACCACCTCGAGGACACTCTGATTATGTCAACATTGAAGTTCAGGTTTATTTTCCATGAACTTTTCCATGAAGTCAATATTCCAGTTCCATAAAATTAATGGAAAGGAAACCTGAACTTACTCCTCACCATCAACTGTTGTTCAACCTATCAATTGAGCTGTCTTCCAATATTTCAAGGCTGACTGGGATGCCTTTCGTTCTTTTCTTACCGATGTTCCCTAGAACTTAATCCTTTGTCACAGAATCTCAACCCATCTGAAGCTACGAAGGAAGTCACTGAGTGGGTCCATGTTGGTATGGACCTCTTTATCCCTTCTCGGACCTAGCAAGTGAAACCACACTCTTAGCCATGGCTCAGTCCAAGCTGTTCTGCTGCTATCGCCAATCGCAATCACTTTTTCAATCAGTATCATCTTGTTGGCTCGAGTAAGGCGCATCACTTGTTTTTCCTTGTGAGCAACCACTGTAAACGAGTATTAGAGAATGCTAAACAATGGTATGCAGAATCTGTTTGCGATTATATCTCAAATAAACGGCTCGGTTACAGAGATGTTTGGAGAATTGCTCATAGCATTCTCAACTGTAATCGATCATTGATTCCTGTCCTCTTCAATGGCCCTGAAGTGCTCACTTCTCCTTCTGATAAAGTTAACCTTTTCACTGAGCATTTTGCTGCAAACTCCACACTTGAAGACCATGGACACCCATTGCCTATTTGTCCTTACCGTCTTTACATGAGGCTTTCCAGCATTATCATCACACCCAGGAAAGTTGCTAAGATTTTTCAAGGGCTTGACATCTCAAAATCTACTGGACCAGGTTGAATCCCTGCAAATGCTTTGAAGATGTGTTCACCTGAACTGTCTTCTGTTCTCTGAAAATTGTATCGCTTGTTTCTGTCAAAGTCTGTGTTTATACTGAGCTGGAAGCAGGCTTCTGTAGTCCCTGTCTTTAAAGGTTCTGTGGAAAAATCTGATCCTTACAAATATCAGCCAATTAGCCTTATACCCATTATAAGCAAAGTGTTTAAATCCCTGATCAAAAGGCAACTCATGACTCATCTCGAAACCCATAACCTCCTAACTGATGTCCAGTATGGCTTTTGACATTCAAAGACTACTGGTGATGTTCTATCCCTCATCACTGAATATGTGAATAGGGCTTTGGATCATCGTGGAGAAGCCAGTGTTGTTGGTCTCGACATCTCGAAGGCTTTTGACAAAGTGTGGCATAAGGGCCTCATCCATAAGCTAAAATCATATGGCATCTCTGGAAAATTGCTCAATACGATTTCTGACTTCCTTGTAAATTGTGAAATCTCTGTGCTACATGAGGGTCAGTCATCCCCTGTCAATAATACGAATGCTGGTGTTCTTCGAATGTCAATAATACGAATGATGATGACCTGAAATCTGTTCCTCAGGGGTCTGTTCCACCTGAGAAAACCCTCAGGGGTTTCACATTTTGTTGTGTTACAGCCATAATTTAAAATGGATTAAATTTAATGTTTTTGTCATTGATCCACACAAAATACCTCATATATGACAAAGTGAAAACATGTTTTGAGAATTTTTTACAAATTTATTGAAAATGAAATAAATAAATATCGAACTTACATTAGTATTCAGCCCCCTAAGTGAATACTTCATAGAAGCACCTTTGGTAACGATTACAGCTTGGAGTCTTCTTGGGTATGTCTGTATCAGATTTGTACATCTGGATTTGGGGATTTTTTTCCCATTCTTCCTTGCAGATTTGCTCAAGCTCTGTCAAGTTGGATGGGGAGTGTCGGTGAACAGCAATCTTCAAGTCTTTCCACGGATTCTCAATGGGATTGAAATCTGGGCTTTGGCTGGGCCACTCAAGGACTTTCATGTTCTTGTTCTGAAGCCATTCCAGTGTTGCTTTGGCTGTATGCTTGGCGTCATTATCCTATTGGAACATAAATCTTCACTGCGGTGCAATGTCTTTTGTACTCTGAAGCAGGTTCTCCTCAAGGATTTGCCTGTATTTGGCTCCATTCATTGCTCCCTCTCTCCTTATATATCTCCCAGTTCTTGCCACTGAAAATCATCCCCATTGCATGATGCTGGCATCACCATGCTTCATGGTAGGGATGGTGTTAGATGGGTGATGAGCTGTGCTCGGTTTCCACCAGACGTAGCACTTTGCATTCAGGCCAAGGAGTTCAATTTTTGTCTCATCAGACCACAGAATCTTTTGCCTCATGCTCTCTGAGTCTTTCCCGTGGCTTTTTGGAAACTGCCATATGCCTTTTTCTCAGGTGTGGTTTTCGTCTGGCTACTCTCCCATAAAGTCTAGATTTGTGAAGTACTGCAGAGATTGTTCTCCTTCCAGCAGGTTCTCCCACCTCAGCCAAGGGACTCTAGTTCTGTTAGAGTGGTCATTGGGTTCTTGGTCACCTCCCTGACCAAAGTCCTTCTTGCCTGGTTGCTTGCCTTCAAATTTGGTCGGGTGGCCAGCTCGAGGAAGAGTCTGCATAGTTCCATATTCTTTCCATTTCCTAATAATGGAGCTCACTGTGTTTTTGGGAACTTTCTACACTCGAGAAATTGTTTTATACCCTTCCCCAGATCTATGCCTCCTCAGAATTCTATCTCAGAGTTCTACGGACAGTTCCTTGGATTTCATAGTTGAGATTCTGCTCTGACATGCAATGTCAACTGTGGGACCTTCCATAGAAAGGTGTATTTCTTTCTAAATCAGGTCCAATCAAATTGAATTGGCCACAGGTGGACTCCAATCAAGTTGGAGAGACATCTCAAGAATGATCAAAGGAAATTGGATGTACCTGAGCTCAATTTGGAGTGTCATATCAAAGGGGTTGAATACTTACTGATGCAATACTTACATTTGAGCTTTTCATTTTTAATTAATTTGTAAAAAATTCGAAAAAAGATTCCACTTTGACATTATGGGGTATTATGTGTATGTCAGTGACAAAAAAAAAAAATCTCAATTTAATCAATTTTAAATTCAGGTTGTAACACAACAAAATGTGAAAAGGTCAAGGGGTGTCAATACTTTCTGAAGGCACTGCATATATCAAGATTACCTTCTTTTCCAAACCTGTCTATGGATTTTTCACCTTTGCAGGGACTTCCTGGTATCCATCTCCCTGGATTGAATATCAGCTCAAACCTCAGCTGGGAAAAGTACATCTCTGTTATTGCTAAAAGAGCCTCCCAGTGCCTTGGCTAATTATTCCATGCTCGGCGTTACCTTCCTCAAGCTGCTATGCTCAATCTATACAAGGTCACAATATGACCGGTTACGGAGTATTATTACCATAATTTGGCTGGTGCTCTGGCCTATCACCCATCTCTCCTTGACAGAATCCAGCGACATGCTACCATTCTGGTGGGACAGGAGATGGCATCATCCCTGAAACCGCTCTCAATCCACCGCTCTGTTGCTTCTTTGAACCTTTTCTATAGCTATTACCATAGAATGTGCTCTGAGGGTCTCTCACAGGTTGTTCCACCTGAGCATACTTTCAGTTGCTCTACACATTTGGCAATTTATTCCCATCCATGCACTATATCTGTCTCGAGGTGTAAGACAATGAGGTATTCTTCCAGTTTTTTTGTCCCCCCCCCTGCACTGCATCACTTTGGAACAGTTTACCTGCATCCTGCTTCCCCCTCAATCCCTTTAAACCTAACTCACCTCAAGATGAATGTCAACAGATTCCTCCTTGCTGCTTAATATCTATACTTTCCTTTGTGTAGTCTGCACCTTGAGTGGGCTTTGGCTTTGTGGTGGACAAAATCTCATAAAAAAATATACAGTACACGTCACTTTTCCCTTTTCTTTGGATGTTAGGGTGTATCTGTGTCCTTGCTCATTAATGAGGTCATTTAGTGGATCTAGAGCCAGGCAAAAGAGGAGGGGGAGGGGAAGGCTATCTCCATGAAAGATCCCACGTTGTATCTTCACTCCTTGTATTTCAAACTTTCCTTCCGAGTGCTGCAGTTTAGTGTGGTATTCCAGAGGTTTATTGCTTTCTCAATAAGTTTGATTATTTGGGGGTTGATCTTGTACAAATGCATGCACTTTATCATCAATAATCTTGTTCCTTTCCCTTTCATCCCCCAAGCTTCATGCATGGAATGCAGTTTGCAATAAAGGAGGACATATTTTTCCTCCAAACTGCAGTTCTCCTTATCTCGAGCTTTGTCATTGGTGGTTGTGGGGCAGGTAGCACCTTCACAGGTTCTCTCCCCAGTGCAGATGTCTGCCCTACTATGAGATGATGTTTTGTCCCATTTGAGGAAGTGCAGTCAATTTATCTTTTCTTTTCTTTTTTTATCAGTGCAACGATGTTGCTGTGTTTGCCCAAGGGGTCTGCATCCTTGCTTTTGAATTTTTTTTCCTTTCTCTTGCAACACACTATTTGTCTCTCCCAGACTCCCTGTCTCCACATCCCGGCAAGAATTTCTCCCTCCGTGAATCAGTTCGCAGGTCACCCAGCATCTCGATCAGGGCCAGAGCAGCCGTGTATCGGTCCGAGCTTACCCCGTTCTTCCATCTACGGTCCACAAAACCAGCGGCATCTGCCGTGAACATCTCAGAATAAGAAGTGTGTGTGTGTGTGTGGTGTGTGTGTGTGTGTTTTTTCAGCTCCAACATGAATCTTAAACCCTGTAGAAAAAAAAATATCATGGTCTCACCCATTCATGAAAACTTTGCTAACTGCTTGATCTTTTGATCCAAATCCACATCCAACCTCTCCTATGTTGCTTAAACCTTTTTCAAAGTGCTATCCACCCCAACTTTGGTCATGTGTGTTTTACACAGGTTAATTCAAAACAAATAGGAGAATGAACATTGGCGCCATTATTATTTTGCTAAAAACAGCAACTCAGCCATCAATAATGTAACAAGTATCGACCACTGGCGTTCTCAGGCAGATTGCACCTGTTTTAGTGGCCATTCATCTTATGCTCTTGCTCCACAAATCTCATTATGTTAACATGTGTGACATTTTGGAAAAAAAAAACGTAACAACAACCTATCAGAATCAGACATCTGGAAGCCTTAATGCCGCCAATGCCAATGGCTGCATCAAAAATGAGAGGCATGAATAAAGCAGAAACTGCTTGATTGGATCAGATTGTTGATGCTGGGACTTGGAATATTATCGTCACATATTAAGGAATATTATCGTCACATATTAAGGAATATTATCGTCACATATTAAGGAATATTATCGTCACATATTAAGGAATATTGCGGTACAATGTGAAAAAGTGAGGAAGTGAAATCTGCCGAATTCAGCTGTGGTGAAGGCTCTTTTAGTGGATCAAAAGAACTTTTACTAAATTCTTTCTCGGTGTGCAAATTCATCATTCATTTCCTCCCACATACAGCACCCAGTTGTCACTCAACAAATTAAAATAAATCAGTCAGAAAATGAATGAAGAAATGAGTAAATGAGATGGTTTGTGAGTGACTAATTTGTGTAGTCCCACTGATGCATGAGTAATACATTCCATAAATGCGCAGCTGCTATCTCAGTCGCAGGTTGCTCTCTTTCCAGAAAAGGATGAGATGAGACCTCTTATTCAAACAAAAGGCTAATCCTGAGGACTTTGTTGTCATTCATACATAAACCTTGGCTTCACAGAAAAAAAAGTCTAAAAATTACTCGCATGCCATCAAATAAGAATACCTGTTCAAATAACGAGCGGAGGTAAACTACAAATTATTATATTTGATAAAAGGAAAAGGATGGGCATAAGTGAGAAAGGGTAAGGTATCAGCAAGTTTCTCTTGCAATCTGAACCCCACATGATGCAGTGATCCCAAGTTCAAGCTCTGTATACCACATGTGTTTGTCCATTGTTTTACTGATTTCCTTGTAATTAAGGTAAAATTACAATGGTTTGTAATAACGTTTTTGTCCTGCATGTGATTTATGTGCAAGTTCTTCCATCAACCTCAGATCAATGATAAAAATAATCAAACAGAGGGAGAAAAAGGAAAAGTGGGTAAAGGAACGAGATAGAGGAAAGATTGGGGAGGTTTGGGAAAGGGGAGTCAAGCATTCCACCATTTTTGCATATCTCATAGTTATATGCCTCTGTAAAGTAAAGAAACATATTGTCTGGATCATTTTCAATCAACAAAAGATTTATAAATACAATTTATGTAAGTTATAATTTAGTGTACATACGTGGCCATAATGTATGACAGTAATAGAACTTATGGGGGAGGAAATTTCTCAAGATTATATATTTATACTATGTTTTTGAAGCTGAATGCAGGTCATAGGAATGAAGCAAAGAACGCAAAGCTGGCGCCGCAGCCTGGCAGTATAAAGATCCAAGCTCCATGTCGAAGAACAAGGCGAATGTTTTATATTGATCTAGCAGCCTGGTTGTCTGACCAAGGTGATTGGAGCACCAGTCCCATCACTCTTAGCAACTATATTGCTTTGGCATTTAGTCCAGAGAACCTAAATCGGAGCTCTGGCTCAACGCAGACGGGAAAGAGGACAAAACCACTGTACAAACAATATCAGCTTGAATAACATTACGCTGCAAATGCATCAATGAAGCCACTGCAAACGCTGACATAAAATGGAACGATTAAGAAACATCACAGCAAACCCATCAGATCCTCTCCCCTGAGCTTTGCCCAGGACATTCATTGAACATGAGAAATCCATGCAAAATGTTGCAGGGCAATGCATCAAATGGAGTACGACACCAGGGACTGATTTTGTGCCCCGTGACACACAATCTGCTGACGATGGAAAAATACCAACGATGGTTTATTTGAACAAGATATCAGGGGTTTTATTTTTTTTAATAAAAGATGAAAATAAACAAGCAGTCACGCTGATGTCAGATTAAAGGATAATGTTCAGAATTGACACAAACCACACTTGAGCAACCTTGACAACTAAACAACTCGAAAGCGAAAGGCAAAGAGATTAATGACTTTAATGAAATAATCTCATGTCAGATGACATTTACTAGCAACAAATGGCTCACTCCTCCAGTACTTTAATAGGCTTTCATTTCAAATTCATGGACCTTGTAACACCGATGTTATAATAAAATGTTGTGTCGGATTATAGCGAAAGCTATATTTGTAGTTTATGTCTTGCTTCCTTTTTGATAAATCAATGGTGGCAAAAAACCCCACCTTTACACCAAGCGACTTATTAGAGTAATAGGAATTGGAGAGCGAAGAAGGTCAGTGAATAGAGTAAATCCCTGGATGATATACCGCAAGGATTCGAGATCAGCACGAAATGTGTACGGATGTACCCACGGACACTGCACCCCTTGGATGTCATTTCTTCCATCAAGAGCAAAATAAATGGAAGGAAAGTGAAGTATCCCAGTGAGAAAACTGGAAGTAGTGCTGGGTGAGTCACATATTTGATGGGGTAGTTCACAGTGCGCGCGGCAGGCTAATTATCGTACTGCTGATTGGGAGTGATGTGCCAAGGTAAGGCACGACAAGAGGAAGGGAAAGCATGAGAGCAAGTGGAACGCAGCAGGCTGTGATTTGGTGGTTCATTAACTGCAACAAGAAGAGCTTTCACAAGGTGCATAATTTCTTGAAAGCTGGAACTAAAGACGAATGGAAAAGAGCAGAAGCCAAATGTCATGAGACAATTTGCCAAATTGATCTCCATAACACATATCAGTTGGAGGAATCAAGCTGAAAGGTGAATGTGGTTCATAACAGCTTTGCGTTGTCCTTGGCCTTCATTGTTAGGACAAGGCAGTTTTGATGAACTGTGAGAAATGCATTATAAATGTTATTAAAGCTGACCAACAGATCTCACTGTCATGGGACAGTCAGAATGACTGGCATATGCCAAGAAGAAAATATGAGTGTGGAATTTAAGCATTAGAAGAGACAAAGTAAAAGTCTACACTCGTCTCAATAAACCTATCTGGGGTATCCTGGATGTCACAGTTTGCCTGGGCCAATTTATTTTGACAATGAACAGCTCTTTGTCCCATTTCCAATGCCCTAATGAAAGTATCCAATGAAGACATGACTGCTTTGCTGGGCTACACATTATTCTTAATCCTCAACTCCTTCCTGAGTAATATTTAAGGTTCAACCTAAAATAATAATTATTACCTGACTCAGGAATTGATAAATACTGTGAATATTAAACAAACAGAAAGTCAAGGGAATGCTGCTCGACTCGGAAATTTGACACTTTCTAATATACAATTTTACTTCTTCGCTTTCCGACGATGTTCTGAGCCGAGGATATTAGCTTTTGCCTTCTTTGCATTTAACTACATTTGGATTGGACTGTTTTGGATTTTCATCTGAGCCCAATACACGTGATCCTAGGATCCTAGGTTCAAATGCCACATACAGTGTTGAAGTGTCCATTGTCAATTAATGTCTTTGTAATCCATTTTAAAGTGCACTGAGGTCTTTCAATGTCCTTGTATTTCATGTAAAATATCTAAAGGTTGCTTCGTGAGACCTAGATCAGTTTGTATTTTTAATATACTGGAACACATTGTGGATTCTTTCTGTCAAATGAAAGACAAGTCTTCTCAACTAAATGTAGACAGAGTTTTGCTCACCACCGTGAGAAAGAAAAAGCGATTTGAGAAATCTCATTGTCAACGTCTTTCAAATGGCGTATTTACAAATGAATGGCATTATGCAACTGCATTTATATTTGCCCATTTATGTCAGAAAGCAATTTGGTCATCTGACACCTAAATAGCTTTCAATAAATTAAAGACAATTATCCTTCCTGCTTGTCTGCTTTAAAAGTATGCATTTTAAAAGGCAAGGCTCTGTGTGAGGTCAATCCTGAAGAGATCCTTTAACTCCTAATTTTGCGTAGTCATTTAATTGCTCTTTGTAGATCCCTTCTGAAACAAACTTTTCCTCTGAAAGCTTCTTGGACATTCTTCAACATATATATTCATTGAGAAATCCTTTTAAATCTGGTCGTCGGTGGTGAGGGTGGTGTAGGAGAAAGAGGAGTTGGGGGGGGGGGAGGGAGTAAGGTACTTCTTTCTGATAAACTGCATTGGTAGCCCAAACAACCCAGTGACAAAATGTCGTTCATTCACTTTTCCAGCTAAATATGATGACAATTCACTTATTAACTGGCTTCCCATCTGGTCCTCTCATAGTATATAATTTTCCTTCATCACTACCAGTTTACATCTCAGGTGAGGTTCTTGGCCATACCCAAGGAGAATAAACTAGTTTACGCAATTCCTTTTTATTAAAAATTACTACTTCTATCTATCTTTAATATATTTTGACTGAAATATCAGGTCAAGTAAAGGAGACCAAAAATTCCAAAAATGTAAAGTATCTCAGCCCGTAAATGTTGATTTTGGTTAATGGCAAGTTAACCTCTCCCTGGAGAGCTTAATATAAATCAGGAAAAACACATTTAGAGGAAGTTTATGCTCTCATTTCATATCGACCGAGCATTATACAGAGAGGTGTCTTTCCAAACCTAAAACCAGATTGGTGTTTGTAACATTCATTATAACCTTGACGGAAATGATTTTTGTTCTCTTCCCGTTGCCACAACCTCATCCTCAATGTGTCAAGAGTATTACCCCTAAAATTCGAATTTTAAAAGGCAGGTTCAACTCCCTACTCTTCTCTCGCACATCTCATTGTGTGACCTCGCTTCTTTTTCTTTCTTTTTTTTTCCCAAATTACCTACGTATAGTGTAATAGATAGTAGAAAAATCGTGCAAATTATGATACAAGCATCAAATTTGGCATTTCTGTTCTGCAGGCTTTCTGATCAAATCTGCCCGATTGGCCATTTGAAAATCCAAATTTTGAAAAATTTGAAGAAAAAAAAAACTTCAAAAAAATTTGGTCACAGCTGGCTGAAATTCTTGAAGCACAAGTGAACATCCCAGACAGAGAACCAAGGGGAGATGCAGTCATCATTGATGGCTCAGCACTTATCAATGCCCTACCTCCACGCACTTCAAAGATATTTGATGACTATGCGAAAGAAGACATCATCCCAAAGTTGGAATCCTATGGTGCCAGGTACGAGAGGATGGACGTAGTGTTTGATGTGTACAAGAAGTCAAGTCTGAAGTCCGAAGCAAGGTCGAAAAGGGGGCAAGGAATCGAAAGAAGAGTGACAGGAACCAGTAAGACCGCAAGTAACTGGAGAAGCTTTCTTCGAGATGACAGCAACAAGACTGAGCTGTTTCACTTCCTTGCGGAAAAGATGTGTGAAGCACAAGCAACAAGCACAGTCATTGTCACAAAAGGAGAAGATGCCATTAGCAACACAAGGAAGTCACTGGATGCTGTGTCTCCATGTTGTCATGAACAAGCTGACACTCAAATATTTGTACACGCCAGGGATGCAACGACGGATGGTAGCAAGTCCATTATCATTAAAGCTAATGCAACGGACGTACTACTCATAGCAATATCTGTACTGCCATCCTTAGGGAATAGGTCTTGAGAACATGTGGATTGCCTTTGGCCAAGGAGCCAAGGCCGATGGATTCCAGTCCATGAGGTAGTTTCTGAAATAGGGCCTGAAGAAGCTAGAGGGATCCCATAACTTCCATCGTTCATGGATGTGACGTCGTGTCTGCCTTCCGCGGTAAAGGGAAGAAAACTGCATGGCAGACTTGGAACGTCTTTGATGATGTTTCTGAAACATTCACCAATCTCAGCCAGCATCCAACATTGATTCGTGATCTTGACTTTTTTGAAGTTTTTTTTTTTTTTTCAAATTTTCAAAATTGGATTTTCAAATGGCCAATCAGGCAGATTTGATTAGAATCCCCTGGAGAACAAATGTGCCAAATTTGATGCATATATCATCATTTGCACGATTCCTCTCAAAAATTGCTGTTATTTGCCCCACTAGTACAGTACACTTGCTTTTCCTCCATGCTTCCACAGCAATGAATAAATCAATTTCCGACCCATTTATCAAAGCCAAAATTATCTCCATTGAAGGCTACATTTTAGCACATCGATGATGTGCGAGCATGTTGTCGCTTCCTCTTTCACACGACAAATGCAGTGTAGGGTTATCGTCAGCATCAAAAACCTACAAAATATCCCTGGGTTTCCTCAAAACCACAAAAAAGGACAACATCGATATTTCGTTTTATCTATTCAACGCCATATGTTGAAGCAAGTATTTGTTTGCTCAATTACATTTTCGATTTTGAGATGGCAATTACTCACAGATGCTGCAGTATTGATTGCAGTAGTGGTGGTAGTGAAGATACACAGCCATGAACACAACTGCACAGATGTGCAATCGAAGTGACAGGTGTTGGAAAATACTTTCTGTAACCACGTCCCGGATGGAAAAAAAAAAACATCCACTTAATGCAATTAGAGCATGTTCAGGAGAAAAGGGATCCGCTAGTGACACAATTATTCCTCATGCTTCATGTAAGCATTCCCACTCGCCTTTCAATACTCGCTTCTGCAATCAGGTTCGTCTGACACCCAGAATCAACTGCACCACTCGACTACACACTCAATCCTACTGAGTCACCATTTTGTTTTTTTCTTTCTCCAAAGTTTTTACACCTTACCACTCCAACCTTCTTGATCGGTTATTTTTCATCAAATAGTTTCCAAAGAACTTTCATGAACATCGAAAATGTCAGATGATGACAATCAATGGGTTTATATAATAATTGTAATTAGTAATGACATTGTACAGGAAATAGGCAAATTATATGGTATGCTGAATTGATGTTTTCAATTGTTCAAAATAAACACAGCAAATGAGAAATAATTATGACTGGAATTATAATTATTTTTAAACATTATTTTCTGGGTATTTCAGACATACAACAGATAAATATTACGTCAAGAATCAATTTTCTCAGGAACAAAATAAATTTTGGTTCACGCCACTGAGTTGGTCCCGAAACAAAAAAAATAGGATCGCCTATCCTGAAGCTCACCTGGATCAGGAGCAACAGTCACTCAAACCCTCCGCTGACCTCCTTAGCCCCTGAATTGTTTGATGCCGTGAACAAACAGCCACATAATGGGTGATGAAGGTTGTGGCCAAGTTTCGTTGAAAGTGTGTGTGTGTGTGTAGTTTGGAGAAGAGAGCAAATACCTATTTTTTTTCGGGGGGGGGGGGGGGGGTCAAAAACCCTCCCGTACAACCCCTTAATAAGCACAGATTTTGATGCGGTCGATAAACTTTGTTACAACATGGGTGAAGAAGTGTTGTCAAGTTGAAGGTTATGGTCAAGTTGAATTGGTCAAGTTTCATTGAAGTCGTGTGTGTAGTTTCGGAGAAGAGGGCAAATACCTATTTTTTGGGGGGGAGGAGGTCAAAAACCTTCCCATTGTCCCCCTTGATGGGCACAGATTTTTATGCAGACGATAAAATTTGGTAGATCACAGGTGATGAAGGCTGTGGTCAAGTTGAAAGTTGTGGTCAAGTTTCATCAAGGTCGTGTGTAGTTTTGGAGAAGAGGGCAAATACCTATTTTGGGGGGTCAAAAAACCCCCTGTAGACCCCTTTACAAACCGCAGATTTTGATGTGGTCGAAAAACTTTGGTCCATTATGGGTGATGAATGTTGTGGTCAAGTTTCATCAAAATTGTGTGTGTAGTTTCGGAGAAGAGAGCAAATACCTACTTTGGGGAGTCAAATCCACTCCCCCCCCATAGACCCCTCAATGAGCACAGATTTTGATGCGATCAATACACTTTGGTACAACATCATGATGAAGGTTGTGGTAAGGTTATTCGAAATTGTGTGTGTAGTTTTGTGAAAGAAGAGTAAATACCTATTGTTTTTATTTGGGGGGGGGGTTTAACCTCCCCCTCCCGTAGACCCCCCTGAAGGAGCACAGCTTTTGATGTGGTCATTACACCTTCATTAGGCATCAGATATGAAGCTTGTGACCAAGTTTCATCAAAATTGTGTGTTTGGTACAAGCGATAATGACAGAAGTATTTCTGGACTGACTGACTCACTCACTCACCTACGGACATTGCTTATTCACACAAGCTCACCTGACTAAAGTCCAGGTGAGCTAAAAAGGAAAAAGCAATCAGTGTTTGCTCACAATATTAATTGAGAAGCCTTCACCTTATACTGAGATAGAGGTTCATGTCAAAAGAAAACATTCGCCAATCTTGAAAGGATGTGGCACAATCCTATTTTGAACATGTAAAAACGTTATGAAGGTCAAAGCTCCTGATGAACCAGTTTTGGGCACTGATGACAATAAAACACATGAGCTGTCGAGGAATGTCTCAACCTATATAAAGATAGGCTAATGATGTCTGTCTGTCTTGTCCTACCCTGAAACACAGAAACACTCCTCAGAGAGAAAAATTTTTTTTAAGTAAAGGTTGCTTCAAATTAATCCAGTTATGAGAAAATTATAATTTTTTTCAATTAGACCTAAAAAAAATAACCTGAGCGGTGTAACAATTATAAGTAACAGACCGCTGCTTTGGTCTCTCCCCAAATTTTTTTTTTCTTTGCTCTTAAGTAATATATTTGGATAACCTCCCACTTTGAGCTCCCTCAACCAGCACAAGAATAAAAGGCCGCCTTTTTTATTTTCATGATATAGCCTTTTCTATAAACATTATAGATGTATATTGAGATATTTTTACCACAGGCTTCTGATCGTGATGTCGTATTAACATGGTGTTACATTTATTTCAAATAACTCTAGAACTATTTTAATGACAGAGAAAGTGCATAATACAAGCTTGAAAAATGTGCATCAATGCTTCGTTTCAACAAATACATTCAAATTACTCTACACTGAAAATCGGTCGAGCTGGAACAAATCTCCAGGCCCATGTTAATATGGCAGAAGCCAGAGGCAGATATGATTGATACAATCAAAGTACTGTACACTGAATTTTAAGAGCAACCATACATGGGCAAGGAATATATTGCAATTATCATTTCCTAGTAAATAAACAGAACCTCAGTACTTTCTTTGGTTAGGACTGTTTTAAAATAAACAGCTTTAAAGCAGAACTGTTTCTTAAATTAAAAAAAAACAAACCAACAACCATGTTCATGGGACTTTCCTTATGGGGATCAGGCCATCCCCAAAAACAATAAATAAACAAAACAAGTTTCCATTACTCATGACTGTCACATGCAGGACATTACTAGAATCTACAACATTTGTATCTAGCATGTGGCAGTCATGAGTAAGTACTGTTTGTGATATGTTGATTATCTTTCAGCAATAGCCACTATCGGTAAGCAGTACACATGATGACAATGGAGATGCAAACACAATGACATGATGGCAATGACATGATTGTATTCCCAATATAGTAACAAAAGTAAACTGATCCAACAAATATTTCAGACCGATTATTGATGGCATGTTTTGGCTTCACCCTGGTGGGTGATGATTCAACCCAGACTGTGTCGACACAGTGGAAACCCACTCGTGGAGACGACGAATAAATGAAGACCTAGAGAAGCAATTCAACTGGAGAATACATTTCAAAAGAACGAACAAAGAAATCCCATCAAAAAAGAAGGAGATCAAAGGAGCAATGCAATTGTTACCTGTTTCTGTGTTTATAGTGGTTTGTGTGTTTCTGCAGAGCAAGGATTGAGGAAATAGCATTACAAAAATACAGTATCATCAGGAGACACTCCAGGTGGAAGAATGGGCCAACAGTAAGCGATTTGGCACGAAAAAATGTAACTGAAATAAGCATGAAACAATTAGCTTATAGCAATATAAAAATCTATACTGCATAAAAAAAATAATCAGGGAGATTCAGCTCAGATAATAATAATAATAATAATAATAATAAACACCCCTAAAATTTGCGAATGTTCCCGTTTTGTTGTTTTATAAGGGAACAATTAATTGAGGAACCTCAATGCCAGAAGCAAAAGTGAGCCACCAAGAAAAGGTTAGAGAGAATGGTAAGGAGAAGTGAATCTAGGAATGATCATTATCAAACACTTACACAGCCTGGTGCCAACAGCTACCAGAACCAATCACTGATCAAGCAAGCTATCTCCCTTTCAGAACCTCAGCCATCAAACTATGGCTAAAAGCAAATGGCACTGTCGGTCCTTTTTATCCCAGCAGGGTCTTGGTTATTTCCCAGCTGGACTTTTTGTGACCAATCGAGGAACTGTTGCAGGTTAGAGAATACAATCAGAGTGTATTCCAGACAGCATATCAACATGTATCCCACTAATTTATGGAGGAACAGTATCATCCTGTTCATCTCCATCAGAAGTTTGATCGTCCATTCAGTTGCCATCAAAAATGTTACCAATTATAAGAGTCAAACTGTAACAGAACAGGCTATTTTGCAATTAAAACATTCAGAATAAACAAAAGTCAGCAGGACACCAGGACGTGACCTCCAGAGGTTATGGCTTCATAAGTGCACTCTTCAATCCAAAAATTAATTATGCTGGCTTGTTGCTGTATGCACAAGTGGCCAGCTCAAATAAGTTCTGCAGATTGGGAGTGCATAAACATACACTCCCAGATGATACAACATCATGACCTGGAAAACCAATCACTAAATGAAAACCCAATCACTTAATGAAAATCAAAACCAATCACTTTCCTTATCTGAAGCAAGTAGTTTGGAATTAAAAGGACATCTAAAGAGAAGAAAGTAATTGTGTAGATCGTGAGTGGACAAAATTTACAGGGAGGAGAATGAAGAAGCCCTCCCATGTGGCTTTGAGATAATGAAAGGACATTTATAACCATACGGAGTGAAAAAAGCAAAACAATTTTGTGTATTCAGAACACGGTAGTAGTTATAGAGTTGCTGTTTGTATGGTCAGTTTCTTCCTTTGTGGGTTTAAACATAACTACATTTTACACAATAGCGTAAAACACCTTTATTCACAGTAATGTGGTGACCACGCCTGAATATACGGGGCAATCAAAATGACGTATGAATGCTAAATGAGACCTTTTGCGCTATGTGTGTTTACATGGTCTCTGTTCTGCTCGCTGGGCACTTTTCACCTGCTGTTGCTAGTGCGAAACGTGCAATTCAAATGGTCTTTTAAACATAATTTTCAGCATTGAGATGAAAGATTGGCAATTTCAAAATAGTTAACCATAATTGTTCTGTTCCTGAATGCAAATCAGACTCACGAAAGTAAGGAAATATGGCAAATATCTGTGGATGAGAGGAGTCAGGTTCGTACCATTTCCTGTGAGAACAAGCTAGAAACCACAGTGGAACACACACACAACACACACACACACACACACACAACACACACACACACACACACACACACACACAACACACTGATAGCAAAAAGAAGAAACAAAAATACTAGCCGGGAGGCGACGATGGTTCGCGGACATTATTGAACAATGTCACGAGATGTACAATTGAGTTAGTGGAAGCTTTTGAGGAAGCCCTACCGTAAAAACCTATCTCTTCTGTCAAAATTGACCAAATCAAATCGATTTTTTAAATATGTGTATGGACGAATACTTATGGACACTACGTACAGCTTCTAGGAAATGAAATTGCGAGAAAAAAAATCGAGAAAAAAAAGAAAAAAGTTCAAGTGGGCGTGGCTCCACCCACAAGGGGCATGGGACGCCCCTCATACAAAAAGACACAACGAGTATCTCCAGGCCCATGTTAATATGGCAGAAGCCAGAGGCAGATATGATTGATACAATCAAAGTACTGTACACTGAATTTTAAGAGCAACCATACATGGGCAAGGAATATATTGCAATTATCATTTCCTAGTAAATAAACAGAACCTCAGTACTTTCTTTGGTTAGGACTGTTTTAAAATAAACAGCTTTAAAGCAGAACTGTTTCTTAAATTAAAAAAAACAAACCAACAACCATGTTCATGGGACTTTCCTTATGGGATCAGGCCATCCCCAAAAACAATAATAAACAAAACAAGTTTCCATTACTCATGACTTCACATGCAGGACATTACTAGAATCTACAACATTTGTATCTAGCATGTGGCAGTCATGAGTAAGTACTGTTGTGATATGTTGATTATCTTTCAGCAATAGCCACTATCGGTAAGCAGTACACATGATGACAATGGAGATGCAAACACAATGACATGATGGCAATGACATGATTGTATTCCCAATATAGTAACAAAAGTAAACTGATCCAACAAATATTTCAGACCGATTATTGATGGCATGTTTTGGCTTCACCCTGGTGGGTGATGATTCAACCCAGACTGTGTCGACACAGTGGAAACCCACTCGTGGAGACGACGAATAAATGAAGACCTAGAGAAGCAATTCAACTGGAGAATACATTTCAAAAGAACGAACAAAGAAATCCCATCAAAAAGAAGGAGATCAAAGGAGCAATGCAATTGTTACCTGTTCTGTGTTTATAGTGGTTTGTGTGTTCTGCAGAGCAAGATTGAGGAAATAGCATTACAAAAATACAGTACATCAGGAGACACTCCAGGTGGAAGAAAGGGCCAACAGTAACGATTTGGCATGAAAAAATGTAACTGAAATAAGTATGAAACAATTAGCTTATAGCAATATAAAAATCTATACTGCATAAAAAAAATAATCAGGGAGATTCAGCTCAGATAATAATAATAATAATAATAATAAAAACCCCTAAAATTTGCGAATGTTCCCGTTTTGTTTTTTATAAGGGAACAATTAATTGAGGAACCTCAATGCCAGAAGCAAAAGTGAGCCACCAAGAAAGGTTAGAGAGAAATGGTAAGGAGAAGTGAATCTAGGAATGATCATTATCAAACATACACCAGCCTGGTGCCAACAGCTACCAGAACCAATCACTGATCAAGCAAGCTATCTCCCTTTCAGAACCTCAGCCATCAACTATGGCTAAAAGCAAATGGCACTGTCGGTCCTTTTTATCCCAGCAGGGTCTTGGTTATTTCCAGGCTGGACTTTTTGTGACCAATGAGGAACTGTTGCAGGTTAAGAGATACAATCAGAGTGTATTCCAGACAGCATATCAACATGTATCCCACTAATTTATTGGAAACAGTATCATCCTGTTCATCTCCATCAGAAGTTTGATCGTCCATTCAGTTGCCATCAAAAATGTTACCAATTATAAGAGTCAAACTGTAACAGAACAGGCTATTTTGCAATTAAAACATTCAGAATAAACAAAAGTCAGCAGGACACCAGGACGTGACCTCCAGAGGTTATGGCTTCATAAGTGCACTCTTCAATCCAAAAATTAATTATGCTGGCTTGTTGCTGTATGCACAAGTGGCCAGCTCAAATAAGTTCTGCAGATTGGGAGTGCATAAACATACACTCCCAGATGATACAACATCATGACCTGGAAAACAATCACTAAATGAAAACCCAATCACTTAATGAAAATCAAAACCAATCACTTTCCTTATCTGAAGCAAGTAGTTTGGAATTAAAAGGACATCTAAAGAGAAGAAAGTAATTGTGTAGATCGTGAGTGGACAAAATTTACAGGGAGGAGAATGAAGAAGCCCTCCCATGTGGCTTTGAGATAATGAAAGACATTTATAACCATACGGAGTGAAAAAAGCAAAACAATTTTGTGTATTCAGAAACCGGTAGTAGTTATAGAGTTGCTGTTTGTATGGTCAGTTTCTTCCTTTGTGGGTTTAAACATAACTACATTTTACACAATAGCGTAAAACACCTTTATTCACAGTAATGTGGTGACCACGCCTGAATATACGGGGCAATCAAAATGACGTATGAATGCTAAATGAGACCTTTTGCGCTATGTGTGTTTACATGGTCTCTGTTCTGCTCGCTGGGCACTTTTCACCTGCTGTTGCTAGTGCGAAACGTGCAATTCAAATGGTCTTTTAAACATAATTTTCAGCATTGAGATGAAAGATTGGCAATTTCAAAATGTTAACCATAATTGTTCTGTTCCTGAATGCAAATCAGACTCACGAAAGTAAAGGAAATATGGCAAATATCTGTGGATGAGAGGAGTCAGGTTCGTACCATTTCCTGTGGAGAACAAGCTAGAAACCACAGTGGAACACACACACACACCACACACACACACACACACAACACACACACACACACACACACACACACACACACACACTGATAGCAAAAAAGAAGAAAACAAAAATACTAGCCGGGAGGCGACGATGTTCGCGGACATTATTAACAATGTCACGAGATGTACAATTGAGTAGTGGAAGCTTTGAGGAAGCCCTACCGTAAAAACCTATCTCTTCTGTCAAATTGACCAAATCAAATCGGATTTTAAAATATGTGTATGGACGAATACTTATGGACACTACGTACAGCTTCTAGGAAATGAAATTGCGAGAAAAAAAATCGAGGAAAAAAAGAAAAAAGTTCAAGTGGCGTGGCTCCACCCACAAGGGGCATGGGACGCCCCTCATACAAAAAGACACAACGAGACCATGATATCTAGCTTGTTGTCCA
>CM068961.1:52912664-52935103 GCA_035128595.1 Eptatretus atami
TGCAAAAAAAAAAAGTTGGACAGATTGGGCATAACAAAGAAGGTTCATTGGAATGGCTTCGAAAAGGTCAGCTCAACTGGGATGGAGAACAGTTCATTATAAATGCCCAAGACCAGGGATACGACACGAATGGCTTTAACAAAATGGCGGGACTGAGTCAATCGTGAAGTGTAGGTTCTGCAAGGAAGAAACAAAGGTACGAGCCAACTCCTATCGGGATGTAAAAAACTCAGGTCAGAACAGCTGTACGCACAAAGGCATATCAGGTTTTGTAAAGTAATCCACTGTCACATCTGCAAAAGTCTCAATATCCCAGTTGCAGAAAACAAAAAAACCCATGGAAACATGAACCAAAAGCGATAATTTAAAACGAGGAAGTAATGAATGCTCACATACGACCTGATGATCCCATTGAGTGTGAACATAGAAAACAAAACATTGCGACTGGATTTAGTACTTTGGTATAAAAAAGAAACAAAGGCATTGCTCAATGAGGTGTCAGTTCCCAGTGATTTTGGAAATCAAGAACAAACAACACAGAAATCAACACAGACATCAAGAAAATGACCGGCTACCAGGATCTCAAAAATGAAGTGAAAAGATCCTGGAATCTGAAGAGTGCCTAAATTGTACCAGTGATCAATGGAGCAATGGGAATGATGAAGAAGAATCTTACAGAGATCTTAAAAACCATCTCTGGGAATATTAATACAAACAAACGAAGGTTAGAAGCTGTCTGGGGCTTGGTGACGATCCTGAAAAGACCCCTCAGAACCAAACTTTGAGAACAAGAAATCTTCACAGCTTAGTCCATGAATCATGACCCCTAAACAAAACAGGGGTAGACACTTTGAGATCTGGGAGGACTTCTGTTCCACCTTCTGAAACCTGCATGTGGAGATAACAACCAACGCACGCACACACACACACACACACACACACACACACACACACACACACACACACACACACACACACACACACACACACACAGGACTTTATTTGGGTGGTGAATAGGCAACAACAGCTCTGTATGCGCAAAAAAAAAAAACCCGGGTTACGTGTATGAAGCAAAAAATAACTACTGCTTATAATTCAAAACACCTCATGTAATGGAAAACTTGGGACAGGAATACTGTTCTGTAAATGGTGGAGACGTGTAATACCCTCGTCGACCTGGAGGCAGCGCAACACGATGCACATTTACAGAGAGAATTCCCCGCCCCCCCCCCCCCCCCCACCACACCACACACACACACACACAACCCTCAAGACCACCGGCAAAGATAAAAGCACCACAATACACTAATTCGGGTCATGCTGATTTGATGTAGCAAGTCTGGATGTAATTGGCCCAGAACTACAGGAGAAGTGGTGCGACAAACACACCCACAAACACCGGTCCATGATTGATAGTCAGGACACCATTAATATAACAAAATACAATGTTACAAACACTTGTGAAGTAAATGAAGAGAAACGTCATTCTGATGTTACATCTGGATCGGAAATCTTCGTACGGATCAAAATTCAAAATTATAATTGTATCGAGGAATTTGTGAAACCTCCCACCCACATTAGGACACCGCTGAGACCCCATTAGGTTCACAGAAGGTTTGGTGGGGCTAGCCCCAAAACTGAGGAGTAGTTTTGGACGGACAGGCAGAGACAGACAGACACTCCTGCTTTATAATACATATATATAATTATATATATATGATATATATATATATATATATATACTGTATATATTATATAAAGCTGAGTTTGTGTCTGTGGGTCTGTCTGTCTGTCTGTGGTCAGAAGTGCCGCCCATTTAACAGGCCTCACTGTCCAGCCATCCAGAAATTGCCACCATCTTTTTCTCTCCATGTAGCTCAGATTGTTCTAAAGTCCTCATTACATAATAAGACTGAACGACACATCTTCTATTTTTAAATGAAGATACCATTTTCAAGAAAAAAGTAACATTTGATGACAGCTCAAACGAGGTAATGCATGTTTTGTCGCCTAATCTATCTATAATTCCAGCAATGTGTGTGTGTGTGTGTGTGTGTGTGTGGTGTGTGTGTGTGTGTGTCTGCGACCGCCGTTTCTCTACGACCACCAGTCCACTCGATTGAAACTTGCCAGGAATATTGCCGGGGGCCCGCGGATGTGCCTTTTCAAGGTTTGATATCAATCGGACGAGCGGTTCCCAAGTTACGGCCATTTATATGTCAACCAATACAGGACACGGTACTATGACATCACGAATGACGTCACAATTAATGTTTTTTTTAATTTTTTTTTTTGCACGATTGACGTCACAATTCTTCTTCTTCTTCGTTTGGTATGACGTCACAATCGACGCTGGGGACCTTAGTATGTGCCTTTTCAAGGTTTGATATTAATCGGACAAGCGGTCCCAAGTTACGGCCATTTATCTGTCAACCAATGACAAGACACGGTGCTATGACATCACGAATGACGTCACAATTAATGTTTATTTTATTTATTTTTTTTCACGATTGACGTCACAATTCTTCTTCTTCTTCGTTTGGTATGACGTCACAATTGACGCTGGGACAATTGACGCTGGGAAAAATGTGCCTTTTCAAGGTTTGATATCGTTCCTCATCCGTTTCATCTGTTTCCCAAGGTTTGAATTAATTGTTCAAATTATTGATTAATCCTAAGGTTTGGGGGGGGGAGGGAGAGAGAAGGGACGAGAGAGAGGGGCGCACAATTCGAGAGTGGAGGGGGCGAGAGAGGGGGTGGAGAGGGGTGTGAGAGGGGGGGTGAGAGTGGGGGCGAGAGAGAGGAGCGAGAGAGGAGGGAGAGAGAGGAGGTGAGACTAGGGGGAGAGAGGGGATGAGAGAGGGGGGAGAGGGGGGCTCACAATTCTTCTTCTTCGTTTGATATGATGTCACAATTGACGCTGGAGACCTGAGTATGTTTCCCAGGTGTTTCCCAAGTTATGGCCATTTATTATAGGTTGGTCCGATCTAATTGAAATAATGCCCCAATCCAGTCGTTGTTTACGAGAGTGAAGGAACGAAGCTGCACCTACGGGCCCGCACTAGTATGTATAAAGCGGAGTTCGTGTCTATGGGTGGATGTGTGGGGTTGAACAAGGTAGGTTTTCATTACAGCGCGTGCGCTATATACAATTGCACCGAGTTTGAAGTGTCCCCGGTGCCCCCCTCCCCACCACGTGCCTCAAGTGAGCCAATGGCGGCCGTCCGTAGATTGCAGTGCGTAACCTCGACGGAAATGGCGACAATTGACGGAAATACCTGAGTATTTCAATAGAAATTTGTGAAACTAATGTGTTATATATGTGAAAACCATTGAATTTATTGCTTGATGAAAAAAACTAAGAAACGCTCCCCTCTCATGTACGAACGAAGAAAGACGTCATTTCTGCCCACCATGGCATTTCGCGCCGAACGCCGAACGCTGAAAGCTAATTTCTTCTTATGCCATCATTCTCTTAATATTAGCCATAAACAAGTGTTCGTCATGCATTAGTAGTTGAAATTTACTTACAATTATGGCAGAATTGTGGCAAAGTGATAAGTGTTCTTTTCAATAACATTAGTGTACTCATTTGCTTCACCACACACACTGTATTGAAGGATTTCACTTGTTACAATTAAAATACTCATTATTAATATTTAAAGTCTTTAATTTAAAAATAAATGTCCTTTTGTTGGTGTTTGTCCAGTAGTGTGTTCAGTTACCAAGCAGCTAGCTAGTGCTTGCCAAGCCAGCCATTCCTTATCAACGGTTTCTATCAACCGTTTCTAACGGAGTGCTGGCTTGAGTGCTTAAGCCACTTGGCAAGCACTTTCCAAGAAAATTGGTAACTAAGCACACCCCAGATTCATGACATGGCGATGAGGATAAACATCTACACTCTACAGCATCATAATTTCAGCCATATCGACGAATTCATTCCTCAAGGGGTAGGCTGGGAGGAGGTAGGGGAAGGGGTGGGGTGGGAAGAGGGACCCGACGTTGCCCGGCAACGCTGGGAACCCCTGCTAGTATATATCAAAATACGTGGAGTGTGATGAGCACTCCCCCGTTCTCCAATGGACATAAAATGTAATGGATATAAAGACAATATGTCCATTGGAGATTGGGGCAGTGCCCGCCACGCTCCACATATTTCGATTTACCCACCGATCGCACCATGTGCCTTCTGATTGAATGGTTTGCATTAGTGGGAACAATTGTCTGGGTGGCAGATGGATGGTTGTTCCTTGCGGATAATGCGGTTTCAACATGTGAGACGTAATCCACGGCAATGTTCACCATAACAACCAGGAGGTGCAATTGACACACACACACACACACACACACACACACACACACACACACACACACACACACACACACACACCTTGGATAGCCATATATACATCTGCTACATTATAGATCGATCAACAAGCTTGCCATGTTCACATGAGGTAATCCCGCAAGGTTCAAAATCTACTCACTGACAGGGGTGATCAGGGAGGTTCGGGTGGAACCCATCCACAGGCCTTGCACGGGCCCACATCATCGGGAGATGTTGCAGTACGGGCCACAACTTATAAACTGTTTAGACGAGTTGATCAGAAAGTTCTCCAAATCTTTCATTGTGCAGAAGCACACCCCTTTCTCTCAGGTACTTTTTGAAATGTTTTAGCCTTATTTTTGAAGCTTTGTGAGCCATTTTATGTTAAAATCCTTATGTGGCACGTATGGTATAAGTTCAGCCCCTCTCAATGAACCTCATTGCAAGGAATTTCTGTGCATGTGCACCGAACATTCTGGGGTGGATTATGTCATTTTGAAAGTCACGTATTGTTTGTGTAAGTGTCCTGATTCAAGATATTAATTTTTTATTTTTTTTATCATACTAGGCAATAAAGGTGTGGAGTTGGAGAAGAAGGTATGAAAATTGGAAGGTGGGATAATGGGAGGGGGGAGTGTGGGAGTGAAGAAACTGCATCTAGAATCTAGAAAGTATGTGGATTACTGAATACACAGCAAGCTCAAAACACTAAAATTAATCAGTGATCATGTCATGGAAAACAGCCCTCTAAAACAATTTGTATGTATTAGTCAAAGGCAAGTTTAAAGGCAAATACTACACATGCAAAACTCCCAATTGTTTAGTCTTTGTTTCATGTGAAGTTATATGATGAAGTACATGCTAAATGAGAATTGTCGAGGAAATTTAACTTCTGTCGGAAGGGAGGAGTTGTCACTTACTGATTTTCATGTTTTCCACAAACACTTTACCAAAAACTTCCTCCTGTTGTCCTCACACAAAAACTACACCCAGGTCGTCTTGTAAAGAGCCAATCGAACTGTGGCTGCAATGAATGACATTCTACCTTTTTGCAGCAATCTTTCTTTGAAACTTTCCTCCCCAGCTAATCCCGTGGTTACCGTGTGAGCGCAGAGGGGCGTACAGCCGGTGCTCTGTAGGTTCGTGTTGCCGCTGCAGGTGGCTGAGACTGTGATGGTCGTGGTAAAGTTGGTAGTCTGTTTCCTCCAAATTGTATGCCTGATGGTGTTGTCCTCCAGTGTCCCAGGCTTCTTCCAGCGATGCGACTCTCCACGGAAGCGATGCTTCTGGCACTGGTGCGGGGCTGTGCACATACGTGGCACAAGCGAAGACGAGGGCCAGTGCGAACCAGCTGAGCCGCGGTACGCGGCCCATGTCCCCTCGAAAATTGCTGGTTCGGCTCTTTAGAATCGCACTCTCATTGCTAACGAAGGAAATTCAACAAAACTGGCTGATGGCACGTATATGGCAGGTGAAATATAAATAACCTGTGGACAATAGAATAATTCAATAAATCTTTCACGAGTCGTGGGAAATCCTCTCTTCTTAACCCGTGCTTTTCCCCCCTTTGAGCGCTCGGCGGAGAGTGCTCGCCTGCGGTGATGGTTCGGAGCGGGTACGCGCAGACCGAGGGAGGTGGAGCGTGGAGCCCGAATGGCTCTCACTCCCGTGGAGGGGAGAGGTCGGTTATGAGGGAGAGAGGGAGATAGAGAGAAGGTGGAAAAGGAGGAGAGGATATGGGAGTGGCGGCGTCTGGAATCCTGCCCAATCTGGCGAGCCGGTCGCGGGCGGGGATCCTCAGCATTTGCCTAATGCTTTTGCGAAGTCAATGTCAAACTGCGCCGATGCGTGGCCCGTGCGAACGCAAGCTGCATCTTAAAGCACCACAAACAAGATGAGCGATCAAAAATAAAACCGCTCTCCCGCTGCCCAAACTTTATTCCTGGTCCCAGGTTCAGGAATGCGAAATTGCACGTGGATTCATTATCCGCAAGACACGCGTCACTGCCAAGTTCAATTAAAGCTGCATTTGCTGGTCAAAAAAGAAAAATCATTCGTGGATTTCCAAGTGTTTGCAGCTTACTCAAGAAAGGTTATCACTATTACCCCAAATATGGGAGGGAATATTAACCTTTTTAGAAATGCTTGAAATGATTTCCCTGATTGCTTGGCTCAAACCACAAAGAATGAAGTCAAAGTGGAAAAGGGAAGTTAGTTTGTGAGATGGGAAAAATAAAGAGGGAGATGATCTCAGTAATTATAGCAAGCTTTTTGAGCTGCCATGTACAATTGTACATCACATAATTCTTGGGATTTAATTCCCTTCCAGAAAGGATTAATCCGTCATTTGAATATATAAATCCTTATTTTGTCAAGATAACCTATTACTTGTAAACAAATTTTATAGACAGGCCTGCTGTTTGGAATTGAAGACGTTATCTGTCCCATTTTCCTCAAATGAAGAAACTGCACCGAACGCTGAACAGGTGGCCTGGATAACAATACCAAGTTACCTTTGCTAAATAGCGTTGATTATCTTGACTAAAAAATAATTTACTGATGTAAGGAACAAGAACATATTTGATGCCCAAAATATTTATCTGAATAAGCCTGGAATCTTGAGGAAGATTTGAGAAGCTCAACGGCCACTGATATATTATGTAGGCAATGTTGAGGGACAGCCAATGGAGAAAAAAAATGAGAAAGAAAGGGAGATTAATGGGGATAAAAGTAAGAGTTTGAGGATGGAGAAGAATGGAGATGGGAGAAAATAGTAGTGAGCGGAGAGGGGAGTGATGTAGGTTAAATACATGAGGGGAAAAGGGGCATGGACTTGAAATGTCAATGGCCCCTTGTTCCATGTCGAAAGAAACGTCGAATAATTCGTTTTGGGATTTCAGGGAAAGAGGGGGGAAGGGCTTTTACATTTGATAATTTTTGTGATATAATGTATGAATATCCAAGCGTGCACAGGTGCACCACACACGAACAAGCATGCGGCGACTCAGGTGCAGCGAAGGCCATATAAGGAGGCACCAGAGTCCATGTCATAGCAGAGTTTATGTGCAAAATTATAAAGGCGAAAGAATGCTTCCAATACAGTTTACAACCCACTGAGCCTTTCCCTGTGCCGAAGGCCAAGTCACATTGGAGACCTTTCTTGTAACAGTCAATGCTAACAAGACAGTGATGAAGTCTGAATGGTAGTCCATTCCTGAATTGCCACAATGATTTTGCTTTATCTTCCGGCAATGGGATAATGGTGCACGTCCTCCACATTGTTGAGCGGCTTTCTGCAGATTATGTAGTCGTGGTGTGGCGTGTGTGCAGCCTGGGGCTAAACCGAGGAGCTTGCTTGGTATGAATATAATATAGGAGAAAATAAAGAGCGAGTAAAGTAACATCTGTAAAGAGAATCTTAATGTGTCAATGTGCACATTGCTCGGCAATCTGGTAACTGCATGAGAAAATTCCAGCCTTTGTCTCACACTGCAAGTTAGAGCTTGTATGCCACATCCATGCATATCAGACAACATTCGCATTGGACAAAGTGAGTGTCCCTAACTCTGATATGTAGTAATTTGGATTTCAACTGGTCATATTGCTTCTTACGAACAGATTTTTCTCCTATAATAGTGAGATTTTCTTTATCCGGGTTCTTTTTCTGTTTATTTTCTCCCTTTATACACTTAAAAAAAAAAAAATACATTGCGAAGTATTATGGACAAACTAATTAATGATGGCTTTTCGTATACTCTCTGCTACTGAGAGAAGTGATAAACTCTGGGACAAAAACAACAACCTTTTATGTTGTCCATAACATCAAAACGTGTGCATCAGATCATACAAAGAAACTGGGTAAAGGGGGGAGCGGCCAGGAGGGGGGCTGCCATTGTTATTATCTAATAAAGAGTCATGCACTTGTGATGTGTGAAGGCCCATGTGTACTCGTAACACGGCGCAGGGCACTCACGACAAGTTGTGAATGTCTCTGTGTATAAGAACCAATCCTAGACAGGTGTCCACTCTGCAGCAGTAAGGTGCAGATATATCTCCTGAGCAGGCATGCGAATCGAAACCACACGAATGAGAACAATGCAACAAGGCTTTACCCACCCAGCCACCAAGCTGCTCTCTGTATTAAATGTCGCGAAGGTGAATCTCGGAAATTAAACTTGAGGAACTGAAAATAAATGAGGATTTGGAAAGATAGGAATGAAAGGAAAGGGAAAAGGCAAAGTGGGTAGAGGAGAGATAGAAGGGGCCATATATTTCTTGAGTATGCAACTGAGTGAGAGTATTTGATTTTGTCCCCCCCCCCCTAGACCCCCATATCTTCAAACCACCCTGCCCATATGTTTCATGTATGCAACTCTCTTTTGACCTTACTTCCACCCCTCCCAACCTTGTTTCTTTTTCTCTCAATTCTTCCCCAAAGCTTTCTTTTTCTATGTCCAATTATTATTTGCCTTGCATCCCCACCCCTCCCAGGCCCTTTGTGGCGATCCTTACCCGAAATGTAATTAATGTTAGTCAAGGTCTTTCATGTTCAAATTAATCCCTCCACGTGACCAGTAATTACCCTAACAATATGCAAGGGTTGTAAAACATATCTTTTCCGAGCCTTCTTTGTTTATATTTTCGATACCTTCCAACGTCTTTGTTTATTTTCTCTCATTTTCAATTCCATCAGTTTCAGGATCTTTGCATTTCAAGGTTTCCTGACGTTTGAAGGACCTTTTGCATGAGCTGATGCGTCACGTGTGTTTGTTTGTCTTGTTAATGAGGGTTTGAGATTGGAAGCAAATTTGACCAAAACTAGTGCCGATTCAAACCTTTGCAAATCTGAGTGACAATGATATACACTGGCCCTTTTGGGTAGTGGTCCATGGAGATGTCCATTGGAGATCCCTTCCTTTTCTGAATTTTTATTCAATCAATTTTGCATTTCTTCATCTCTCACATACTCCTCCTTTCCCCAGTGCATACATGCAAGATAATATATGGGCTAAAGGGTAGGGAAATTTATGCAAATTAACCATTTTAGTGGTGTTAAAGTAGGTGGCCAGAGAGGAAGACCAATGAAGAGGTGTTACGAGGTGAAACACATAGCATAGTCAATCACATAGACAGAGGGAAGGATATCTGGTTGTGATGCACAATGAAAGGGGAATGTCCATCAAAAGGTGTATCCAAGGAAAACTATTCGGAAAGCGACTGAGAGAAAGACTTAGAGGGAGAATGCTGGACAGACTGAAAGAAGGAAACACCAATGGAGGACTAGAGCGAGGCAGAGGACCAGGAGAGATGGAGAAAGAGGAAGCCAGTGTCTTCCCTTTGGCAGAACATCAAGAAGAATAAGAAGCATCCTGCAACCTTCAAAATACAATTAAAGGCTTCCAATTTGGCAAAATCATTTTTTGAGATTACAGCATACTACTGATCATACAAAACAAATAAATGCCATGTAATTTAGCAATTATCGTTCACATTGTCCAAACTATCAAAACTGTAATTAAAATTGTTATGCGTGGGGGAGGGGGAGGGGGTGGGGGAAGGGAGAACATGCCACTTTATAAAATCTGAGATTCAGTAAAAGACTTCATTATACAAATGCCATCTGACTAAAATGTGCACACTTATACCAATTAGCTTTTATTAATGGTTTCAGTATGGAAAGGTGCTTAAGTTGAAATCCCAAAGGTGTGGAGAAAACCTTCAGAAGCAATAAATCATCCCCTAACAATGGCCGTTGCACAGCGTCGCCGATATCAACACAAACGAGCAGTCGAGGAAGCTTTGGACAACAGAGGGGTATAACAATGATCTCAACGTGAGTTTGTAGCAGGAACTGCATGTTCCTGATCTAACCTAGAAGCATTTCACAGGTTATTATTTTCATTTTTTGAATATGTGTGTTTAAAGATTTAACAGCTGAATATTCTAGTAAGCAACTCTCACGTGCCTGGATACTGATGGGAAGCCCTTGAATAACACGGCAACTGAGGCACACAGGTGGAATTAAAGACAGTATGTTTTCGGTATCGAAATGATGCATATGAAAACCAAATTACTACCACAAAGGAATGTAAAAATCTTCCCCTGTTTGTATAACATCTTTGGGGAGGTCAGTTCTAAGTTGAACAAGAGCGCAAGTGAGCACAATATACGCCGAAAAAGTCTCTGTGCACACGCACGCACGCACACACACAATTATATATTCAAACACGTCAATTTATGAAGAACAAGAGTATAATACCGAATTGTGCTACTACATGGAAAACAGCTCCTGGTTGCCATGGCAACACTTTAGATGACAACGTATGTCGGACACACCGTCTCCAGACTCTGTACCGATGTACCAAATATGAAACGTGAAAGTTGAAAACTTTGGGGATTAGAGTGACGGACAGGAGACGGACGGATGGACGACCGTATCACATAATACGCCCCGATATATATATATATATATATAATATATTATATATAATTATATATATATATATATATATATATATCGGGCATAAAAAAGGAGTAAAGCTAAAATAATTACATAACACTCGCAGAGGAGTACTTGACCACGGGAGATTTTGTTCCAAGCATGCAACAAGTTCTTCTGACACGTCCCTTTATTCGGTGGTGTATAGTCCATAGACCGCGCCTCAATTGCTGCAGAAAAATAAAAATAACCCAGGTTATGTATGTGAAGCAAACATGCGGACTGCTTCCGCGGCATATACTGTATAATGCATTATGGTATATTGCTCGATAATTGCAATTATTGCACCTACCCATCACCCCCCCCCCCCCAACAAAAGGAAGAAAAATGCTTTCAAATTATTTGTTCAAAACTTGATGGGATCAAACAAAACAAGCACAGCAAAACTTCAGGGTGCCCTCATTAATCTCTGAACATTTCAGCTTCCTCGGTGAACTCCTCACAGAGGAGTAGATGATACATACAACATCCGTAACCTCCATTCCTAGAGATTGTTTCAGATTCGAAAAGGGACAGGTTCACATCTCGTAAGATCAGAAAATTCTTGGATACATAATATATATATATATATATATATATATATATATATATATATATATATATATTATATATATATATTATATATATATATATATAATATATATATTATACAGAGGATCAATAAATTTCTGTCGAACCAGTAAGGAATGGTCCTGCAGCAGTAAAACTTAGCCAGACATGCATAACATTAGTCCTTTGCTGTAGATTCCGGCAAATGTCATATTTCACCCCAGCGGTGGATGAGCCTCCTGATGCATTGGAATATAATAATGTTTTGGGGTTTGAAACGAGAAAATCCTTTTGATATCTTTCCCTGCCATCTGTCCCAATAGACTGAGCTGAATGTACGAGGTGACGTGAGAGCACTTATTTGGACATGAGTCCATTTGCAAGTAACACAAAACAAAACGTGTGTGTGTGTGTGTGTGTGTGTGTGCAAAACATAAATAAAGGAATGTCAGGTTAAGGAACAATAACAATATTGGAAAAGAGAGGGAGAGGGAAAAATAGGAATGACTATGAAAAGAGATTGTTGTGAAAGGGGAGAAGAGAAAAAACATTGATTAAGGTAAGGTGGAGAGCATGGCAGGGTGTGGGTGAAAATTTCTGCCAACTTGGCATTTATAACACATAAGTGACCCATAATCATGCATTATTCCTCTCATTACATAGTAACAGCATATACTGCACAGCCAATTGACAATGCATATCGTGGATCAAGGAACGCATGCATTTGATACAACTTGCACATATAGCAAGATCATGGGTTTCTCCATCCCTCCCTCCACTGAGGTTCAATGCCCAAAATCACGACACCATTAACCCTGCATCTACCTATCTCACAAGTACGCTACATAATCAATCAAATAACTGACCAAATACAGCACTAGAGTATCAGGAGGGACCCAAACAGACAACGATGGAATCATCAGGATGAACCTGGATAGGATTCGGGTTTTGGCTGCTACTCCTCTACCCTCAATCCCATCCAGGTGCAGCCAAGTGAACCTTACAAAAACTATTTGCAAGATTCACCCCTTCATAGACAAAGAAAAAGAGAAAAAGGAGAGATGGAGGAGAGAAAAAACCATGTGCACCAACATAAACACACACACACACACACACACATCACCAACAGAAAACACCCACATGACATACCAACAGAAAGCACACACACCCCCCACTCACACCAAAAATACCTTACCACTTCTTACCTTACCACCAAAGAATGTCCACAAGAATCCAGCAGCACACAAATCAAGACACATGCCCTCTATTTCTAATGAAGATCAATTTCTGGTAAACACAAATGAAGCATTTCCGGTTTAATCAATCAATTAATTAATTTTAAAAATGATATCACTCATTATTTATTATTATTATTTCACACAACTTCCAATGCTTTGGGAACCTGTTTACACGAAAACCAACCAAACTTAAACAAGTGATCACAGTGACATCTAAAAACATTCTCACATGACCTAATGAAACTATTAACACAATAATCCCTCTGCAACATTATGGAATACATCTTATTAGCACAAACCACAAAATCACCCTCAACAGAATGAAACGGAACACCAAGAAGGAACCCGAAGGAGTAAACAGCAAGGATGCAGTCATCAGGAGGAACCTGGATAGGATTCAGGTTTCAGCCGCTACTCCACAACCGTCAAACCCATCCAGGTGCAGGCAAGTGAGCCTTACAGAAAATGTTCTGCAATAATTCACTTTCCTAAAACAAGTTCTAGCAAATCCAATAAGCTGAGATGAAAACACTTCATCGCCTATCTTAACTGGTACATTATGAGACGGAACAGTATACAAAACAAAAACGAAAATGGTCAACTTTATGATACACATTTGTACTAAATCAATTATTTCTAACTCTGATTAACAATCAGCTTATCAAAAACCTTGTGATTAATCACACAAGTATAATCAGCATAATGGCATGCAGAAGATAACATTTTAGCAAACCCTAACTTATTCTCCTTCATCAACTTCTGCGGAAATTAAAACTCACATAAACAAGAAAAATGTCCACTCATAGGGGGTGGCAGTTCCCTCCCATTGGAATATCTTTTATTTGTTGAAATATTTTCCCACCAAAAGATCCAAAAGTGTTAAACAAAATAAAATTAACAGCCTCTTTAAATTTTTGTTGGTCAAAACAATAAAAATGCATATATTTTATCAGAAAAGAATGACCTATCAAACCTGATACATAAAAATTTATTAGAAGAGCAAACAACTTTTATCAATAACACGAAAGAGTGCATCCTTAGCCAGTACTAAATCCAAATTTGTATACAGGGTATTAAAATCAAAAACATCAACAGATTTAATATTGATGAATCTAATCCTATCTAAAAACTCAAAAGTCGAACTAATACTCCAGAAAGTGTTAATACCAGAATTCTTACTAACTGCTAAACAATATTTCCTAAATTGCTCCAAAACCACTAATAAACCTGAGTTAACTATAACTGACAATTGTTTCAAAATGCATTGCCTAGCTCCTGCTATAAACCTAAACTTATGTGGGTTTTGTGAAGCTTATGGATCTAGAAAAAACGGGGAATACAGTATATAAATTTAAATCTTTACATTTAATGTTAAAATTATTACTCAAAACTTCCTGATGCTCAGCTATGTCTTGGAGAGGCTTTTCACATGGAACAAATGTGGTTTTCTGATACTTTTCACAAACTGGCCAAAGGAAACTCCATCAATACCTAACTCCCTGAATAAAACTTCTATGTAAAACTTTTTACAAACCACCACAAAATTATAGACAGCTTTACCTGCCGGAACTGTAATGTACTTCTCGTGCAGATCCTGAATATCCTTATGAACATTAAGTTTACTCAAGAATGGTCTTGACCAATCCTGGGAAAACAAGCCTCGATGACTGAAAAACTTAATCTTGTTGCCCAAAATTTCCACAACCCTATCATATCATGTACTAAAATCATTTGTAGATAACCCAAACTTTTTACTAACAAATTCAGAAACAGAATCAACAAAAGAAGATCTAATAAACTCCATGGCCGAATCACTGGGGCCTACTGCTGGGCTTGCATTGGGGCCGACTGTTGGGCTTGCATTGGGGCCTACTGTGAGTCCTGGATTGTGGCCTACTGGAGGTGAGCTGCATTGAATGCTGTGCTTGCTCGAACTCTTGCTGCAGCTCCTCCAGTTCGGATCCCTGATCTTGCCTTGAGTTTGGTACTGGAGGATACGGTGCCACTCAGATGCATGTCTGGGTCTCTCCTCTTCTGACAGTTTTAGGACCATCAGAGTGCAGGTTCTCTCTTGGATCTGTCTGGATTCCAAAGGGGTTCCATCCGGTCGCCACCGTGTTTTACACGAACAGCACCCTCCAGCTCCATGGCTGTCTACTCCTTCACCTTTGTGTTGGCCGAATCGAGTTCTTTCCCTTTCTTCTTTCTTTATTTCCTTTTTCAGTATGTATATGTACATATTTCTGATGGTTATAATCCCTAAATAAAAGTGGGTTGATCGTATGTTGGCTTGGTGTGCTGCAGGCGGTAACAAACTGGGGGCTCGTCCAGGATCTGAATTATATGATGCATGTTAGGGATTTTCATTATTGGTTTTTCATTGGTAAGATATTTTGACATTTTACAGTGCTGTTACCTACTATATTTACAACAGTTGTACACCATGGCTGAGAGGATGGATTTTGACGTGAAGGAATTTGTAGCTAGAAAGGGGCCATCAGTACAAGATGTAGAACTGTTACATAAGGTAGAGTTACGAGCTGTAGCTGATTATCTTGGGGTTGGTATGACATCTGGTATGAAAAAGTCGGAGATTGTTTCGGTTATTGTCGGTCACATGGGTTGAGAACCGTGGATAAAGTTGAGTGAAGCTTTGCAATTAGCCAGGATAGAATCAGAATAAAGACAGCTCAGGTTAAAGTTAGAAGACAAAGAAAAGGAAAGAGTTTGAAGAAAAGCAGAAGTAAAAAGTTTGAGTTAAAAAAAATAAGAACTGCAAATTAATTTGGAATGACAGACCAGACCTGTTTCTGACTCGAGTGGGGGACCAAATGATTCCCCCTGTTCTTTTGATGTGGCTCAGAACATTAGGCTTGTTTCCAAATTTAAGGAGGAGGAAGTGGAAATGTTTTTTCGGTCTTTCGAAAAGATAGCCAAACGTCTTCAGTAGCCAGTACAAAACTGGACCCTGCTAATGCAAAGTGTGTTCATAGGGAGAGCCCAGGAAGTGTATTCAACTCTGTCAGAGGATCAGTCAGAAAATTATGAGGTCATAAAAAGAGCTGTGTTGTCAGCCTATGAGCAAGTTCCGGAAGCATACAGGCAGAAGTTCCGAACCTTCAAAGGACAGGCTGTGCAGACATTTGTGGAATTTGCAAGGGAGAAGGAAATTAGTTTTGATCGGTGGTATCGTTCTCTGCAAGTGGATAGGAACTATGGTGATCTAAGCGAGGTTATCCTGATGGAAGAGTTTAAGAACAGTATCCCCTTGGACATTAGGACACAAGTTATGGATCATAAGGTTGGTGAGTTGAAAAGAGCTGTCGTTAATGCCGATGATTATGAACTTTCCCTTAAGAGAAGCGTTGGTCTTCCTCATTACGGTACGACATGGTATAACGAGGTTAGTGAGGACCAGTAAGAGGAATAGTTGAAAGGCCCATAGGTGCGGCCGTCTCCGGGTAGACAGGCTGAGTGGTCGAATAAGGTATCTTGCAGGAGAACCATCCTAACGTGTTATTACTGTAATCAGAGGGGACATCTGAAGTCAAATTGTTGGAAATTACAACAGGAGGAGAATCAGGGAGACTCCTCGAGACCTATTGCATTGGTTAAAACCAAAGTGAACAGCCCCAATAATCGTGTACTGTGAGTTAAGGCTGAGGATACTTCTGCCATTATGAGCCCTGTACTGGACCATTATAAAACCTTTGTGTCAATGGGCCAAGTGTCCTGGAATGGGGAAGCCAAGTCCATAGTTATTCTAAGGGATACTGGGGCAGCCCAGTCATTGTCTAATATCTTACCATTGACTTTGAGCAGTTCACTGAAAGTGAGTGCATTAATCCAGGGCATTGCAGGTGGTTATGTCCCGGTCCTCTTACATATAGTGAACTTGAAGTCTAATTTGGTCAAAGGACCAGTGACGGAAGGGATCGTCCCCACTCTCCCCATAGAGGGTGTTAGTTTTCTATTAGGAAATGATTTGGCTGGGATAGGGTTTGTGTTTCCCCCGTGGTTTCAATACATCCTATAGTTCAGCAAGAGACTGAGGATTTGCAAAAGGAGTTCCCTAGTATTTTCCCTGCTTGTATAGTGACGAGATCCCAAATGCAGAAAGAGAAGCAGACTGATGTAGAGTTGGAAAATGTGCCAGATTCTCGTGTGTAGTTGGCAGAGACATTTTTCAATAATTTCATGAGCGATGAAGAGATAGGGAATGGGGCTTCTTGTGTGCCCATGGTGAATCGTTCTTCATTAGTTAAGGACCAGTAGGCAGATCATGTACTCAGAGACCTAAGACAAAAAGATGTGTCTGAGTTGGAAGCTAAGGAGGTTTTGGAATGCTACTATCTGAAATCTGATGTGTTAATGAGAAAGTGGAGACCCCCTCATTCTCCAGCCAGTGACGACTGGTCTGTGGTACATCAGGTAGTGGTACCACCCAGTTATCATCCTGAAATTATACGGCTGGCCCATGAAATTCCTATGGCTGGACATGCAGGAATCCGGAAAACTCAGACTCGGGTCATGGCGCATTTTTATTGGCCGAAGTTGCACCAGGACATAGTGGCCCACTGTAAGACTTGCCATACCTGTCAAATGATACGGAAGCCACAGCCATTGATTAAACCAGCTCCCCTTATACCCATGCCTGTTTTTGAGCCTTCTAGTAGAGTAATGATTGATTGTGTTGGTCCATTACCAAGAACTAAATCGGGTCATCGGTATTTATTAACTATTATGGACATGTCGACGAGATTCCCTGAGGCTGTTCCCTTAAAAAGGATCACGGCTAAGGCGGTGGTGGATGCCTTGGTTCAGTTTTTCACCAGATATAGTTTGCCAAATGAGGTGCAGTCTGATGAAGGTTCGAATTTTATGTCTGGTTTTTGTCAAAAGGCTTTTGACAAATTGAAAGCTATTCTGTCCAATGAGCCAGCGTTGGCTGCTCCCGATTTTGGTAAGCCATTCAAATTGGCTATAGACGCAAGCGATGTTGGTGTAGGAGCGGTATTCTTTCAGGATGATGCATCGGGTATTGATAAGCCAGTAAGTTACTTCTCCAAAAAGCAGAACAAACATCAAAAGGCTTATTCTACTCTCAAGAAGGAGGCCTTGAGTCTGATTTTGGCTCCACAGCATTTTGAAATGTATGTAACGAATGGCTCAAGCGATGTTACGGTATATTTTGACGAAAATCCTCTGGTTTTTCTGGAGAAGTTCAAGATGACGAATCAACGCCTTTTCCGATGGGGTTTTTGGTACAACCATACACTTTGAAAATTGTACATATTTCGGGTGGAGATAATGTCATGGCAGATGATCTATCTCAAGCTTAAGAGCATTTCATGCACATGTACAGAATATCAGCCCTGATGCCTGTAAAGTCAAGGAGATGTAGCTGTTTGTGTACTGCACTATTTATGCTATGTTGAGACTAATCTGCCTTTGTAACAGTCGTAACTTTGTAACCTTTGTAACAGTAACTTTGTAATGGTAACTTTGTAGCTGTAACTTTGTAACTGTATCTTTGTAACGGCAACTTTGGAACGGTAACTTTGTAACCTTTATAACGGTAACTTTGTAACCTTTGTAACGGTAACTTTGTAACCTTTGTAACTTTGGAACCTTTGTAACTTTGAAACTGCAACTTTGAAACTGTAACCTTTGTAACTGTAACCTTTGTAACAGTAACTTTGTAGTAACATTTGTAACTAACTGTGTAACCTTTGTAACAGTAACATTGTAACTGTTGGCTTGGTGTGCTGCAAGCCGTAACAGTAGTATAACTGATTTATCAATTAATACAAAATCCCTTATAAATCGTCAATTGAACAGAAAAACAAAACTGGCCAATCTGTAGTGAACATGCGACCGGCGTTTTCTTTCTACTACCACTTTGCAGCCATCATCGTTTGAATCGCTCACACAAGGATCTGGAAGATACGGTCCATAATCCCCCGAAAGCATTTCCATCACTAATTTTGTTTAAACATCGAAACGTCACGAATTTTGTTTCTTCAAAATCCCACTGATCAGTTCATCATACTGAGAACATTCAGAGTTGATAATGGTGGTGGAATCAATATCGGAATCGAGATTGAAATACGCTGTTTCCCCATTTGGATCAACTTGGGTTCAAGATGTGACGTCACTGTGAAAATCGAAAATCGACACTCTGTGACGATCACTGGCACTTTGTAATTGGCAAAAATATTTCAAAAAATTTCCCCTTGAAATTAAACCGTGACAAGTCTGAAGACGACGATGGTTCACGAGCGGATTTGACGATGTAGATTGTTTCAGAAGTCAAGGATGAGACAATGTGATAATGTTTGACCAAGTTATAAAAATGATCAACATGATGTGGTACGAGTGACAGGTTATTAGCTGCAAAATGTCAAAACCGGTTTCGTTCAACAACTTTCAAAATTTGACCTTTGCATAACCTTTAAAGTCACAAAACAATGTTGTGGACATTAAAATAAGGAAACAGGATACGTGCTATAGCTTATGGAGTTAGTTCGTCGAAGAAGGTCGAAAACCTGGTTCGATTCCCACAACTGTAAAATTTGACCTTTGTGCCTTTAAGTCAAAGGTCAAAGGTCAAGGATTATAACCTTTGTGCAAAACTTTCTATGAACATTCCAGGAACAATATAACGTCATATAGGCTATATGGCATTTCGCACTCCTCGGATTATCCATACTTTGATGAAATCAGCGTAAAACAAACTTGAAGGGGGCACCACGGGCAAGGTGTTCGAGATAGAGAAAAATGTTTCAAGACTTTAGGTGGGGAATGACCTCAAGATTATGCAAAAAAAAATTGTCATCCTAGCTCTCAAAGTTTGGGCGGTCGTATGATTTTTATGTCAAATTCGCAATTTTCTAAGTTTTTGACCTTATGACCTTGACCTAGGGACGAAAATGAAAAATCGGACAACGACAAGTTTTAGACATTTATTTTGCTATTCAAATACCGAAGAACCCATTCCATTCAGTCAATTCCCTCGGAGAAGATAGATTTTTAATCCGACTACCCCTAAAAATGGCTATTTTTGGGGCGTGGCTCGCCCACAATGGGCGTAGCCACGCCCTCATCCAGTAAAACACTATAGACATTGATATCGAACACATAACCAAGTTTCATCAAGATCGGATCAAAGTCCACGGAGTTATGCTCTGGACAGCAGACACACAGACAGACAGACACACAGACACAGACATAACGAATATAGTGGTCACTCTGGCTGGCGCTCGTGAACCAATTAATCATTTTCAATGCTTTTCAGAAAGAAAAAAAAAATTGCGTTTGGGTTCCCCTGCGATTACGTTGATTATAACGGGAAGAAGCGACCGTCTCTTGGGTATTGCACCCATCCCATAAAATAGAATACAAAAAATTCGATGAAATAAAAACAATACAAGCACAATACACCACAAGCTCTGCAATGCCATCTACGTATGCGCAGACTGGTAAACTGTCATAAAACTCTCTGCTGTAAAACTTCACTTTCTCCCTAAAATTTCTGCGTTGGATTGCAAGGCCTCGTAGGTTGTAAAGTACATTGCAAGGTGCGACAAAATGCATCATTTATGAAGGAAAATGGCTGAGAATAAACATTATATTAGAAACAGAAAGAAAGAACGCAGCATCTAGTGCCAAGTATAGGGCTGACTTAAAGCAAAAGACAACTACCCAGGCAGCCTCCCGTGCTAGTTATAGCTTTAGCCCAGAGAGAAAAAAGGCTGCAGCATGCATTAATTATGCTACAAGCGCAAAAGCTAAAATCAAGTGTTATAAAAAGTATGAGGCAAAACACAGGGAGGAAATAAAAGCTTTCAAGAAAGGCATATATGTATTGACGGAGCCTAAGCACCGACCCCTGCCTCCCCCTCCTCCAGTGTACGGGCCTGTTGTAATGATAATTCTGAGAGGAAATGGCAGCAGCCCAGCAATTGTGTGTGTGTGTGTCATGTATTGGTGATGGAACAGCATATTTGATGCATCCCCATAAACCTGCAGTCATCTGTATTACTGATATTATTTAATAAACATTTTAATGGAAATATAATACATGCACAAAGAGAAGTACTTCAACACATGATCTCCACATGACAATTCCATCCATCCATTGAGACCATACTCTGTGGAGAGCATTGGTGCTGCCTAAGCAGTCTTCTTGGCTATGGGGCACAATCCTGGACGGGTCACCACTCTGACACAGGATACCAGCAAGCTGGCACTCTTTTTGCCGACCTCGGAAGGATGACAGCCAGAGTCAACCCCACCTGGTATTAATTCAACAGCTAAGTGAGATTTGAACTCAAGATTCTAGGATCCCAAGCCCATAGGTGGTAAGGGGTGCTGAACCACAATTTTTCACATCATAATATCTTCACAACCATCCATAACCCTCCTTCCACCAAAAAAGACCCAACCCCCCCCCACCCCCCCCCCCAGAACCCAAGTCAGAAAAGAAACAACAAGCCGGTAGGCGACATGGCTGCTCGCTCTAAATGAAAGCTGTTTGACGCGACTAGCCAATATTCATATACATGCTATCAATCAATTTAACACAATAAATATGATTATCACAGCCTCTTAGTTTGCGCCCAGAACCCGCCTTGTGAAATTTCAGGCATGTTTCCAAAGAGACTCTAACAAATGGCAGCCCTGGTAATTCCATTTATCTATTCGCTAAAGATTTTATTTTTTTATATGATGCTGTAAGACATTCTCCTTGGACAAAAAAAACAGGTCCTCGGAGGTCCAGTTTCGGAGGTATTGATTTTTTTGTACAGTCCACAATAAGTGTACGATGTACGATAAAGTATTTTAGCTGTTGCTAAGCAACGGAGGTGTACATAGCAACCATTCATTTTTGTGTACATGCTAGCCACATTGTACACATTTCACCCAAGTTTCATCAAAATCAGACTCTTTCTCTTGGAGATATTCGCAATTAACCGTTTCTGAAATGTTCGACATGTACTCGCCCAAAACTATCTCCTCCTACAAATATTTTTTGTTAGGGCTGCAAATTGGCATGAAGGGAGCTAGATAGATTGCGCACAGAACTCTAAGCTTCGATTTTTCGATTTTTTTTTGATTTTTTTCGATTTTTTGACCACTTTAAAGGGCCGTTGCTATGCCTTGCTAGGGCCCGGGGTCCCATATTCGAAAGCACACGATTCCCGAAAATATTGGTCCTACCTACCAAATTTCATTGAATCGGTTGAGTGGTTTACCCCTAGGCTTGACCAAAGTTTCGCGGACAGACAGACAGATGGAAATGTCCAGAATAAGGGTGCTCTAAGAGCAGCCAATAAAAAAATAGGACTGCCTATCCTGAAGCTCACCTGGATCAGTAGCAACAGTCATTCAACCCCCACCCGCAGACCCACCTACACCCTCAGTTATTTAATTCCGTGAACAAATTTTGGTACTTTACGGGTAATTAAGGTTGTGGTCACGGTTCATTGAAATTGTGTGTAGTTAGGTGAAAAGAGCAAATACCTATTTTGGGGTCAAAAACCCATAAAGACACCCTTAATGAGCACAGATTTTGATGCAGTCAATGCCCTTTGGTACAACTCGGGTAATGAAGGTTGTGGTGAAGTTTCATCAAAATCGTGTGTGTAGTTTCCGAGAAGAGCAAATACCTATTTTGGGGGGTCAAAACCATCCCTTCGACCCCTTTAATGAGTGCAGATTTTGATGTGGTCGATATACTTTGGTCCATTATGGGTGATGAATGTTGCGGTCAAGTTTAATTGAAATCGTTTGTGTAGTTTTGGAGGAGAGAGCAAATACCTAG
>CM068961.1:52935113-52951694 GCA_035128595.1 Eptatretus atami
ATTAATGTGCGCAGATTTTGATGCGGTCAATATACCTTCGTGAAGCATCAGATATGAAGCTTGTGGCCAAGTTTCATCAAAATTGTTTGTTTGATTCAAGCAATAATGACTGAAGTGTTTATGGACTGTCTCATTCACTCACTCACTCACCCACGGACACTGCTCGATCGAATAAACTCACCTGACTAAAGTCCAGGTGAGCTAAAAATGAAACAAAACATGCAGGAATGGAATGAAAAAACAAAAACCAAAGGGTCCTTTCAATCCTAACAAATCTCTCACTCTCACTCTCTCCGAAAGGATCGTCTTGCAAACCCTCCCATCTACTTTCTTAACAATCCTCTTGAGGAAGTCCTTTCATTCAAGCTTCTGGGTCTCACCTTCAGCCATGATCTTTCCTGGGAAATCCACATTTCCAAGCTGGCCTCCAAAGCCAGTCACCGACTGGACATCCTCAGTCATGCAAAGTCATTCATTGGCACACCTGAGCTCCTGACCACATACACAGCTTTCATCCACAGCCTGATGGAGTAATAATGCTCTCCCCTTGAGCCTGACTCCCTCCTCTGCCTCACATATTGCTGAGCTGGACACCATGCAAACCAAGGCCTTCAAAATTATTGGAATCTGCCATGATGAAGCTGAGTATATGGGCCTACACTTCGCCATCACAGACAAGTCGGTGGTCTCCCTCTCTTTTATCGCCTTCTTTCTGGTCTTGCACCCTCTGCTCTTTCCGTGCTTTGTCCACTCACTGGGATTTTATCGGGCACGCATGATCCACCATCAACCCCTTTTCTGGTGAAACAACTTAAATCCAGGACCACTGTTCACCTCCATGTATTTGTTCCTCCTTTTCCCCACCTGGGGAACCAACAATCCACATCCTCTTCAATCTCCAAGACAGCTGTTCACCACTATCTCAGATCATCCCCATTGTAAAGCCATGCTCTTTTCTATCCCTGTTAACCCCACCCCTCCCGCACCCCCACTTCCCCACATAAATTTCCAGTTTTCCCTCCTGAGAGTTTCCTTCTTTATCCATCTTGTCCACCCCATGCATCCTCTTCTGCACCCCCCCCTCATTCCTCCCACACCCACTGTATGTCCACCTCCCTCTATCTTGGCCTTCAACTCTGCTGTTGGTGCTCTCTCTCTCTCTCTCTCTCTCTCTCTCTCTCTCTCTCTTCTCTCTCTCTCTCTCTCTCTCTCTCTCTCTCTCTCTTCTCTCTCTCTCTCTCTCCTGTTCCTTTTGTTCTGTTGTGTCCTGATCTGTTCAGTGTACTAGTCCTCCTATCCCTCTTCCATGAGCCTCAACTATATATATAAAAAAACAAAAACAAAAATCAAGCTCCTCTGCTAAAAATGTCAAATATGTCATGACAATCATGACAAGAGGATGTTGGTGTCGATTTGTGGTGTCATTCCTACCTGATCATTCCTTCCTGGTTTGGTTGTTTTTATGGAATGCTATTCTGACATGTTTTTTTATTAATTTTTACATTTTTTAATTTTCCTCATTTGTATCTATCTATGTATATATATATATATATATATATATATATATATATATTATATATATATATATATATATATATATAATATATATATATATATATATATATATATATATCACTCATTCACTGGCTCAATGATTCGCCATTAATAAAAGTTTTAGTATTCGTGGGTTAGAAAGTGGGCTAGAAAATTGAAATTTTCCATACTGATGTAACTCGAAGCCAAGATTCTGTAAAAATGTCAAAATTGTCCATAAATGTCTGGAAAAGAAAATATCCATTAACAAAAGTCAGCCAGTGGAGCCTTGCTTCCTCAACCAGGTGAGGGCTGGAGCTGGGACTGTTTATTTTATGTCTGTATGGAGGATGGACCCCAGCATCTGCTTGCAGAATGAAAAGGATGTCTCACCAGTATATTAAATCGTTGATCTATATCTGCTTTACTGGTCCCATCTCATCCTCTGTTCCCTTTAATCCATTCCACTCTCCTACTCCCACTTTCTTTTCACTCTTTCTCATTTTTTTCTGCCCTTCTTTGACAACACTAAAAACCAACATCTTGCACATCATTGAAAAACATACACTGCAGTTTACTTAAGGGCAAGTAAGAGTTCACTTTTTCACCCTGGCCACGATGTTTGTGATCCCAATGCTGGAACTTTTGAGAAATGCAAACCAGGTTGTCATAAATGCTCATATCAGGCTGCAACCACTTTCAGTATCTACATCTGCCATTTTTATTACCCCTTCCAGCATCTCTCTTTCCTTCCCCTCAGCTCTTCTACTCCTTGTCTGCCTCCCTTATTCCTACCTTCTGCTACTCTATTCTTCCAGCTCCACCTACCACCCACCACCCATCTCCCCAGCCCCCCTTCAAAATGCTCCAACCTTTCCCATCTCTGTTCCTCCTCTCACCCTCATTCTGTGAGTCTTTAACATCAAACTAACTTCTCATTATATCTCATGCATCCAGGTCACATCTACCTCTCCTGACATTATTTTGTCTGTCAGAAACCCTTTTCACATTATATGCCAGTGATCTCCTTCCCTCCCTGGCTGTGCTTTCCTACACCTAGACAGACTTCACTTTAATCCTGGTGGAGGTGTTGCTGTTTATGCTCATGTGACATGGTGGTAATGCCATACATTCACTAGATGTATTGTTATTGGATTATTTTGACGTCTTGAGGTGAACTTGATGACCTTTGATCGACCCCCAAATGTTACTGTACGTAATGACGTATCAAAGGAAGTTTTGGAAGAATTCATTTTGTTGTGTTCAAGTTTACATTCTCGCTGGTATTTCATGAAACTGTTCATTTAGTTTGTGAAAAGTAATTTGTATTAAAATGGTGAACTCAGTGATGCATTGTGGATCCACAGGGTTGGCGGGATTGGTTGTTGGATGCCATCTTAGAATTTTGTTAACGCATATTTCGGGACTCATCTGTTCTGGATGTTAGGGGAGACGAGCTACATGTATAAACCCTGATGGCCTGTGTATTGAAAAGATTGTAAATCATCGTCCTGGTGAGTGGCTGGAATGTTTAATTTTCAGTACATTTGATAAATTGATTTGGTAAATTTTGATTACTCATTTGAAGTTATTGAACCAATTGATTGAACTTGTGTAATGATGAGACTGTCACTCATATTGTTTATGTTGGCAACCGATGCATTGCTTTCTCTTCTGCCCTCAATTTTCGACAAATAAACTCATTGTGCATTGAGAACATATTCCAGTCTATTTAATGAATGAATGGTGACATTCATAACTACCTCCACACAGCCCCATGACCTTTTCTACCCCCGTTCATCCATCCCAAACCCACCTCCTTCAAATTCCCTGCTTTCCTTCCTGAAAGTCCCTGTAGTATCATCTTGTTTACCCCGTGTACCCCACCCATCCCTCTCCCTTTCACAGATCTCCTATTGTCTCTGTTCCCTGCCACCTCAGACCCCATACGGAGCATTTCTGGTTTCGGGCCATTCTCCTTCACAATCACGTTTCTGTAGGTGGGCTAACATCCTACCAGCTTTAATAACTCCATCTCCAAAGATCTTTATTCCCAGCCCAGTTCTCTTTCTAGTTTGTCATGACTTCAATTCATTGCAACTGTGGCAATTGGGCGTGAGTCAGTCCTTAAACAACCATGGTATCGCTGCTGAGGCCTTTTTTCAAAACAGCTGTCATTATTCAGTCTGACTTTTCTGAAAGAACTATCCAATGGTGGTCTTTTTGGAAAGAAAAGAAAATATTTAATCATATTGAACTTCTTCAAAAGCCTATTCTCATCCACCTCTGCTCCTCTCGGCTCTTACGATCATGTCCTTGTGAAAATGTTTGTCTCTGGTGGTCTTTGTGAAGCCATTACCACAATGGTGCCAAACTCACTCTGACCCTCACAGACTGGTCCATTTTCTCATCGACTCCTGACATCAATGATTCCTGGAATTCCTTCCTCAACAGACTACCTTCTGTTCTTCACCCGTTCATCCCTTCGTGCCTCCAACTGTCCTATTAAACATCCTACCCATTGTCACCGAGGAACGTGGAGAGGCAACCGTGAAAAAACAAACAAAGGTTCCCAATCATCCCCTTCCCACACCCACCTTTTCACTCATCAGAGATTGCTCTCATCTCACGTGGACTTCTCTCCCATGAAGGTTGATAAGTTCTGAGTCGACTTGGCACCCAGCATTACATTACATAAGGTCTGTTAATAGTATCCAGAGGCCCTTTAAATTGACCAGTTATCGACTTCCCTCTATGAGCAGAAACAATGGGTTGATCTTGATGGCGTTCTGTCTCATGGTCTCCCTCTTGGTGACCTACAAAGCAGCGTTTTAGGATGCACCATATTAATGGTCAAAACATACATGACCTCCAACACTCTCCTGTAAAATCCTTTGTACTATTTGATCACTCTACCCTGTGGAGAACAATATATTGCACACTTCTGAGAGGCAGGCTGTTGCAGCACCCATCTCTGAAGATTTGGAGAAGAAAAAAAAAAAAAAAAGAGTCATCGGTCAACCAAAATACATCTTTCAATGAAGGAAAATCCTCTATCATGTTCGCACTTTATTCTTCAACACGCGATCGGTTTTCAACTTTGCCAGTTTACTTCTGTGAAAAACGCACCAGGAAGCGGTAGAGTCATTAGAGCTCGTCATCCTGACTATGTAGCACAACTCGATTTGAGTGGACTGCATCTCCAAACTGGCCTTTATGGCTTCATGATGTCTTTGTAATCTCTGTACTGCCAAGACCATTCCGAGCCGCTCAGAGATCATTGCAGTGTATACGGCCATCATTCAAAATATGGGGGTATAGATTTCATTCTGGGCTGGCGCAGCGGCTTCCCATCTTACTCCCAGGGAGAGATCAAGTCCTCGGCATTTCTCGGCGGGATACAGTATAGTCCCAATATTTATTGATGATTCGCCAGCGAAGGTAGGATGGTTCCTCTCGCCCTCTCCCCCCCTCTGGCCTCCCGCAGTAGATGCAGGTTACACATGTTCTTTCAGAAACCCATGTTCAGTTGCCCACCATAATTCAAAACTAAAAGCTCATCTTCATTCATTCATCCTTATATTTTCATGTTTGTGGAACTGACCAACTGTGACGGTTATCTCATGCCCAGTCTTTAAAGAGGACTGCCTGTCGTCACTTAATATGTTTTGCCCATGTCCACCCCTGTTTTCTTCCACTTTCGCTGACCCCCTCCCCAACACCCTCCCTACGCCCTTTTCATTTAGCTACTCGTCCACTCATGTGCAATGTCTTGGTCTCCCTGTTCCACTTTGATCCTCTGTCATTCTGTGCACCTGCTACCGTCCATTGTAAGCCTAGATCGCATAATATATATAAAAATATATATAATAAACGTGATGCTTCGAGTATTTCACGACGACATTGGTCAAGCATTATATATTAAAGGAGGAATCAAAATGCTTATCCAACCGCTGCACACGGACGAGTGCATGGATGCGAACGCCTAATTACACCTACTTCATACAGTAAAAGCTGCTTTTAATCATTCCCCTTCTTGCCAAGAAAAATGTTACATAGAGCAGGTGGTGGTTTGAATTCAAACGGAATGGTTTGTTTTTCTACCCACAGGATTTCATAAGTATCCAATAATAATGCACAATGCATCTGAGAGTACAAAATCTGAAAAGACAACCAAACAGCTGATGGAATTCTGCTTTTGAAAAATGTTTCTGTAAAAAAAAAAAAAAAAAGGCAAATGTTGGTACCACTGGTGCTTTCACACAGGCAAAATATGATGTTCCTTCATCAAAAACGAACTCTCCTTACGGAAGGTGAGGCACGTAACATTTCTTTTTCTCCAGTGTGGATTTCTAGCAGCCTCTGTGAATCTCATCAAAGATAATCTGAATTTGAACGAAAGAGAACACGATTGTCCACCATTTGTACAAATTGTTACTCCAAGAATATTGATTGTGATTTTTTTTTGTATTCATTTCCGTTCACTATGTAAGGAACGTGTCACGCGGTGTGAGAATTCTGAGTTTTGTAATGTGTGAGATGCACAACATACCGAACAGCAATGAGTTGCCCTGTGAAATTCCAATTTGAACCCTGGCTTTTGATGTGAGGAACACAGGTGGAAATCCCAAATACTGTACCATAAAGGTAATCCTTGTAATCCATGTTGCAGTACATTGATGTCTATTGTCTTTGTCTTGAAAGTGATTTAGGTACAAGTCTCTCCAATATACATACTAGCAGGGACCCACAGAAACTGCATAATTTATGTATAATTTGACTTCACATCCTCAACTCACTCTCACACAACCCCAAGTCCTCAACACCCCCCTCCCTCAACACACAACTACAAGATCTCAACTCCCCCTCTCCCAACCCTGAGTCCTCAATACTCCTCTCCACCAAACCTTAAGTCTTCAACCCACCCTCCCCCCCCCCAAATTCCAAGTCTTCAAACCCATCACCATGCAATCTTCAAACTCGCCTCCCCATCCAAAGTCCTCAATCCCACCACACCACACATCCTCAAGCCACCTCCAACCGTAAGGCCTCAACCCTCCCTCACCTCAACCCTAAGGCCTGACCCCTCTCTGCCCCCCACCCCAACTCTATCCTCCATTCTCCTTTCTTTTTCAAATACACAAATCCCCCCAACTCAAACTCCTCAACCCCCCTCCTCACCCAAACTAAAGTCCTCAACTCACCCCAACCCAACCCCAAGTCCTCAACTCCCTGTCTCAACCAGAAATTTTCAACCCCCACCCTCAATGCTAAGTCTTCAAACCTCTCTCCAACCTGTCTTCAAATGCACACCCCATTCCAAGTCTTGAAACTTCGCTCCTCAACTGCAAGCCCTTAGCCATCCTCCACCCCACAAAGCCTCAACTCGCCTCTCTCTTCCGCCTCCCCCCCTCCCCCGCCCCGAGAGGGTTATGTTCCAGGAAAATGGCATGATAGTTCAAACTGCGAAAGTTAAAACCAAGGCCCGATGGGAAAAAGGGGGGTTTGGTTCCTGGGCTTCCAGAAAAAGAAAGGTGGGTGGCAGCCAGAAATAAACACATCATAATTGAAATAAACATGTAAAATATATATAAATCTTGTTAACATTGAAATAAACATGTAAATAAAATAAATACAGTATAAAACTAGAAGGGTACTTGGTTGAGTGCATACCTCTGCCCAGTTTTAGCCCTATCACTCAAAGGTGAAGAATTACTAAAAAAAAATTGGCAGATCTTCACCAAAATCGAATCAATTCTTCCTTGTCACACACCCGTGTCCACCAAGTTTCATCTGAATCTGTCCAAAACTTTTTGAGATATCATGCTATTCAGAGTTTTTGGCCCTATCTCTCAACGGTGAAGAATCACTTAAAAAAAATTATAGAATCCGGATCTTCACCAAAGTCTAATTGGTTCAATCTCGTCACACACCCAACCTCTCCAACAAATTTCATCCGAATCCATCCACAACTTTTTGAGAACCTGCACACAAACAAACAGACAAACAGGGATGAAAACATAACCTCCTTCCACCTATGGTGGGCAGATGTAATAAACAAAAACACAAGACTTTTACCTTTTTTAATTTATTCCAAAACAGCGAGGTTATTTTTTACCAAACTGTGCTCGGTGGGTGAGGATAAATATAGTATATACTAGACTTTGCCATAAATATAAACCACAAGACTTAGCACGGGATGATGATGCTGTTGGAGTGGAGAGTGGAAAGTGGGGAGTGACGAACGGGATTCAGTGATCGGAAGAGCAGCATCGGCTTTACGATAGTCGCCTGCTGTATTGCCACATGCAGTAGGAGAAGGGTAAGCCGAACCTTAGCCACTTTGAACCCCAGAGCAGATCTTACCTGCTTGACAGGAAGGTACGAGGATGGCATCCTCTTCCAAAATAATCCCATGCTGTTGACATTAAAAACGTGCTCCCTTTGCCCTTTGCCTAAATAAATCAAATAAATCCCTTTGCCTCGATTATTTCCATGAGCTGCAGTGGGTAGTTGAACTGGAACGTTCGGCCCCGGGTGTCTCGAGGAAACGTTGGTAAATGTGCAATGATTTCTCTTGTATTACCCGTCTACTCAAAAGCACTTTTTTCGGTGTTTGTTCCTCGATTCAAACATTAAGCACTTTCCATCCTTTCAATACAAGGATCACAGGACTGGAATGAGAGTTTTGCGCTTTGGGGTTGTACTGCACAGTCATATCATGTTTCCCATAATGGCAGCCCACAGATGCCGCACTTCCACCTCTTGCCAACCCATCCGAAAACTCAATTTTTTCGCCCATCGTCGTAACCTTTTTCTGTCTTTTGGCACAACTAATTTTGTCCATTGTTTTACGTTTGAGTGTCATTAAAATGGGGCACAAGAACAACAAAAGGCTCATAATGGGAAGTAATCATACACGCAGATGCAAATGATAACTCATTTCCGCTCAACAATCACGATTGACCGAAATGAAATCCCGCGATAATGAAATCGGAACAGAATAGGCTGCTCATGATTGGTCAAAACCTGTAATATTTGAGGGTTTACTCGATGTATAACAAGATCAAATCATGTCTCTCCCTCATAATTTTAAGGAATAACTAATCAACTCTCACCTAATCAATTACCCCAGGTCTATAGGATTTCCATAAATTAACCCCCATGCTCTTCCAGCCAAAGACAGCTGCATAACGCATCCAAGAAAAGCTACACAAGGAAAGCCCTTTGCTGTTTCCAACCCTACCCAGGTTCCTCTACAGCTGCAGACATTCACAAGTTGCACATGCATGAGAATCCCAATGCTACATGTCCCCTCAGCTGCCAGACCATCACATTGGTGAGTCATCAGCGACACAGTAGAGAGAAACGCACACCACCCAGGCTCCCAAGCATGTACCACATGCATTGCTAATACCTGTTAACATACAAATTACAAGACTCAATCACATCTCAAACCCACAATAGGAGGGAATAACCAATCAGCTATCACCTAATCAATTACCGGAGATATAAAAAAAGAGTTGGACAGATTGGGCAAAGAAAAACAAGGCTCATTGGAATCGCTAAGAAGAGGTCAACTCAACTGGGATGGAGAACACATCTTTAAAAATGCCCCAAAACAAGGACACTGCACCAATGGCTTTAAGAAAATTGAGGGACTGAGTGAATCGGATAAGTGTAGGATCTGCAAGGTACAAACAGAAAGCACGGGTGCCTTCCTTTCGGGATGTAAAAAACTCATGTCAGAACAGCAATACACACAAAGGCATGACCAAGTATGTAGAGTAATCCACTGGCACATCTGCAAAAAAATTTCAATATCCCCATTTCAGAAAACTCACGGAAACATGATTCAAAAGCAATGATTGAAAACAAGAAGGTAATGCTCATGTTCGATCTGATTATTCCATTGAGCGTGAAGGGAGAAAATAAAGCATTTTGACCGGATGTAGCACTAAGGTACTGAGCACAAAATAAAAACAGGCATTGCTAAGCTGAAGAGTGTTGAAATTGAACCATTGATAATTAATTGGAGCAACAAGAATGATAAAGAAGAACCTCACAGAGATCTTCAGAACCATCTCTGGGAACATTGCCAAAAACAAACTACAGTCGAAGCTACCCATAGCTCAGCGACAACCCTGGAAAGAGTCCTCGGAACAAAACTTTGAGAACAAGTAAACTTCAATGCTTAGTCCATTAATCATGATCCTTTACCAAAACGGAGGTGGATACTTCCAGCCCTAATCAGACTCCGTTCCACCTTATGAAACCCCCACATAGAGATTGCAAGCAACAACACACGAGTACGCCAGCGCACACACACACACACACCAACACACACACACACACACACACACACACACACACACACACACCACACACACACACACACACAACACCACCACACACACCTCAATCAAGAATCTCGCAGATAATAAAAATACAGGGAATAACATTGACCAACAGAAAGGGAAATTAACACATCACCCACTTGCACACAAAATGAGGAAGTAGCAATGGTGATCAAGACGTATGATAATAGGTCACGTGGCAACAATGTGGATGCTGTAGTCACACAATCTTTTATGTAGCTAGGATTCAGGGATGAGCAGTACAGCAAACCCTTTAACAACGTGCTGCACCGTGCAGAGCATCCACATTCATTGGAGCAAGCTTTAATGAAATCTAGCATCTGAGGATGACTTGATCCTCTACTCCCATTCATTTGATTTGCACCAAAAATGTGCAGGTTTCCTCTAAAGGGTGTGAAAGGTTCCAGGAAAGGAGAACTTTACTCAGCAATGTATATTAATAATGTAACAACACAATGTATTCACACAAGTGTGAAAGTACAGCTAAAGGTGCAAGCACAATTTTACAATTTTCCTCCACTGTATCAAAAACATACCAGTGAGAATTATCTTACCGTGACACCTCTATATGCTACTGCAATTAGTTATGCATCTTACGTCATTGTACTGTAACCCTTAACCTCACTCTGATTCGAACACTAACCAGCTGTGAAGCTGAATACTGAAACCAACACCGACTGCACCCCTCTTATCTTCGTTCTAAACCCATACCTTAGTATATTTTAGTCTAATATTTATCCAAATAATAACCCTAACCGCTATATGAAAACTGACCAACACTAAGACCTTACCCCTTACTCAAATGCCAACGCAAACACAAAGTTGCCAAACCAGCTGTGCTCGCATTGGCAGGCTGATCTGTTGCTTAGTTTTGTATTATTTACCTTTGTGATTGACATCTTTATTTTTTTTTCTGAGCCTCTATTACACGGGATGTTCCAGTAGTTTGGTAAACAAAACACTCAAGATAAATCAAGGCGCACCACATTTATATTATTCATTGTACAAGCATACATGATTAGTAAGAATAATTTATGACATAACATACTGCAAATATGCCTGGTGTTGGCTTAATGGTTCGGGTGGCGGGCTTGGGATCCCAGGGTCCTGAGTTCAAATCCCACTCAGCTGTTGAATTAATACCAGGTGGGGTTAACTCGGCCTGTCATCCTTCCGAGGTCGGCAAAATGAGTGCCAGCTTGCTGGTATACTGTGTCGGCGTGGCGACCTGTCCAGGATTGTGCCCAATAGCCAAGGAGACTGCTTAAGCAGCACCGACGCCCTGCGTGGAGTATGGTCCCAACGGATGGATACTGCATATTGTAAAAATAAAAAAGTCGGCATGTCTTGGACTCGAGAATCTTGCGTTTATAGGACCATTTGAACTTCCTTTACACATGATTTATAATACAACACAAACAGATCATGAAATACAACATAAAATAGTGCAAACAGGCACATGATGTTTTTTTTTCACGAATTAAACATGCAAAAAAGAAAAAAGAAAAGCAGAGAGCATCCTCTAGTTAAACCTACGGTTCCAGATCTGAACGCGTCGGACGTTGGCTGATACATGCCTCCTTGTAGTTCATCAAACCTTAGTTTTCCAGACCAGATCTGTCGTCTCTTTCTGCTATTGTTTTATCCCTGTTGTCAATTGTGTTTCATCCAATGTTCAATGTTTTACCGTACCATCTTGTGGTGCATTATCAAATTGTGTCCTTATGAGTGTCTGGCCTGCCCACCAAGGCCACGGCTCGTGAGCATGTCCATTCTGTCTCTGCTGTGACACGTGCCCCACTCGGCTTTCCTTATCCTAAGTTTTCTCCTTTCACAATCATCAACTTTATGTTATTTCCCCTTCATTGGTTAAAACAAGAACAAGAAAGAACTCCATTTAACTCCAAAAGATCATGAACTCATTCCACCTGGTATTTAACTTCCGTCATTCATCCTTTATCCCTTCCAATTTCAATACCTCCAAATTGAACAACGTTGATTCTTACTTTGAAAGATTTTAATCACATTTGAAATTTTAAATTTGCATTAACTTTGTCAGAAACACCCCCACACATTCTTCTTCACACAGTTTCCTTCCCAAGCCTATCAAACTCACAAAGCCTCGGTCCATTGACTGTCCGTCACTACCTACAGCATGACCTCCGTGCCTTAAAGAACCACTCATTTCACTTACCTAATGACGTCTGTCTTGTGTCAGAATTGGGGATTATGAAAAGTCCAGTCTGCAGAGGTTGCCTACATACGAACATCAACTCGTCTTCATGTCAATTAATGAATGCAAACCCCTCCACATCAGTACCCTCTCCCTCAACATCTCCTGCATGCCCACATCTTCCAAAACCACCACTTTGCTGTGCCCTCCAATTCAACATCAATACACTTAATGTCCCTCATTTCTGCTTCCCCCTCTCACCCTGCTCCTCTCAGCTTACCTTTCAACCTGCCCCCTCCCAGCTTCCCCCTGACATCTCCCCATTCCCCATCCTCTTCAAGCTTCCCCCTGACCAATCCCCCACCAAGAATCCCCTCACCCTCCCATTTCCCCCTCGCCCTGCTCCTTACCAAATACACCCCTCGCCTATACAGCCCACTCCAAACTTCCCCCCTGCCCCACATCCTCTTCATTCCTGCCCCCTACCAATAGTGCTTCTTCCCCTGTCACTGTGTGGACCTCCAACATCTAATTCCTCCACTCCAACCTGACAGATTGCTCAATCCAGGCAGCTATTGATAAACCAGACATTATCTGCTTAATATAATCCTTCCGCCCATAGGACATCCCTGAATCCTTGGTGTGTCTCCCTGACAATTGTCTCCTGCGGTTTAACAGGCTTGAACCCTTCACCAGGAGTGGAGTTACAATTTACATCAATAATCAATTTATCCCTGTCTGTGTACTGCTCTTACCCTTCAAACCCCCCAGGCATACCTTTGGAAATGACTTCCCCTGCACTCACCTCATGTTTGTCTGTGCTACCTCTTCCTAACAATGATGACTCCATTTACATTTGTCTCTGTCTCCCTGTCCCTGTCTCTCTGTGTCTGTCTCTTCCTCTCTCTCCACCCATCCCAACTCTCTCTCTTCCTCAAAAGTGGTGACATCAACTCTCACCATGCAAATTGGCTGGGTGTTGGTACCTCTATCACCAGGCATAGAACACCAGTAAAAAAAAAACTTCTGTGAATTCCATGGGCCTGAATCAATCTGTGAACTTTCTAACCCAGATTTCTGCCAATGGCAAATACTCTCTTCTGGATTGGTAATAACCAACTTTCCTGCTTATGTCACCTGTTCTTCCTCTGCTCCAATTAGTTCATCTGATCACGTGCTCACGAGAGTCGACATCTCTTTGGCCATTTTCAGAAAACCACCTTAGTGCTGGTGAGTCTTGCAATTCACTCAGGCAGATTGGCAGGGAATGCCTTCAAGACCGGCCTCCAATATCTGCCACCCCTGACATTAACTCATATTGGGAATTCTTCCACAGACACATAATCTCTCTTATGAATCCATCTCATATTCAGTTATAATCCCCATCTTCCACCCTTCGGTGAAGCTGTGAGCTTTAAAAACTTTCCTTCCCTTCCTGGAAGGAAATCTGACTGAAGGCAACCTCAGATCACTCCACAAAACTCACAAGTGTGTGTCCACTCTTAGGAGAAACAGTTAACTTCTGGCTAACCTCAAGATTGAACTTTCAAACTTGTTTCCTTTCCTAAAAAAAAACCTGGTGACATCTTGTGAAATCTGTCTGTCATGTGCTCCACTCCATCCCATTCCTCACTTCAAATGATACCACAGCCGACTGCTTGGGAGAAGGCCAGATGCTTCATTTCTGTGTTTGCTTTCAATTATTCATGTCCCCAACCCCTCGCTCCCTGCACTCACCCTACCCAGTCTCACCCAACTGCTCCTGAACCCTGTGTCTTTTTCACCTGAGAATAATGAGAGATTTCTGGCAACCCTCGACTCTGAATCGGATTCTGCAATTGGTCCAGATGGCATCAGCTCATGTCCTCAAAACCTGTTCAGCTGCTCGTGCACATCCTCTTTCTGCTCCGTTTACCCGATCATTTGCCATTGGGAATCTTCGATCTGCTTGGAAGGCAGCCGACATCACTGCATTACATGAACATCATACAAAAACCGATCCCCTGAACTAAAGACCGATTTGATTAGTTTCTAATCATAAACAAGGTCACGGATGTCATCATCACAATTAACATCAAATCCTTCCTTTTCCCAAATGGCCTTATCTGAGACCATCAGTTCAGATTCAGACCCAGTCACTCTACTCGAGACATGTTGTTTCTGCTCTCTCAATAATGGATGAAGGCCCTCATTCTCAGACATTAAACCAGGGCTGTCTCTTCAGACACATCTAGAGCATTCCATGCAGTCTGACACTCCACTTGCTTTCCAATCTTTCTACCTATGGTATTTAGGGCCACCTCCATACATGACTTACTGACTTCCTCTGCTCTTATAGCCAACACATCTCAGGATGCTTTCATCTTCTCTCCCTGTAAAGACTGGAGCACTCCATAGCAGTGTTTTGGGCCCAGTCCTATTCCTTATCTTCATCAACAATATTTCTTACTCTGAAAAAGTAAAAAACAAAATTTTTTTTCATCCTGTGGAACAAACTTCCTCAGTCTCTTCAATCTCACTCTTCTCTCCATGGCTTCAAGATAGCTGTTCACCACCATCTCAGGTCCACAACCATGATCTTTTCTTCCCCCATGAACCCTTCCCAAACCCACTACTTACCGGGTTTCCAGTTTCTCTTTCCACTTCTGTGATTGAGAGTCTGTGGCTGTATCCATCTTGTTCACCCCTTGTGTCCTCCCCTTGCTCTCATTTTTTTTCCCCATGTACCTTCTTTATCCAAGTCTCCCTCTATTTTGTCCCTCAACCCTGCTGTTGGTGTTTCCCATCACACCTCCACCTCTGTGTCTTTATACTCTTTTTTTTTTTTTTTCTTTCTGTTACGTCCTGGTCCATTTTGTGCTCCAGCTGCTACATGAGCCTCTCACTGCAGTGTACAAAAATAAGAAATGATACATCCACATATGCTTCATATACACTTCAGTTATGGCCCACTTTCCATCACAAATTACAAGATGCATGATATATCTCTGGACAAGGCATTTCATGTATGCAATTCACAAAATAAAATATCCTGATTATTCAAAGTGTTTCAAAGAGGGAAGACCCTCAACAACATGGATGCACTTCTTAAATGAAGATGACTGTTCACATGAGACTTACAAACAACCTGGGAATGTTTTTGTAGTATAGGAGCTGTTGCCCAAACAACCACATTAAGCCAGGTGCCTGTTGTAATTATAATCCGAGTAATATGTAAAAGCCAGGTAATTATAATCAGGAATGTGAAGAAGGCTGTCCTGTTTAAAATCGTACAACCACTGTTGTTCAAACTTTCACAGTAGAAGGCTATGGCCAAGGAAATCCTCTTTGCATCAGGTGCTGATGTGACTTTGTAGAGGCCTAACCTTTTGACATTGGCTAAGTAAATTTGATTTAATCTTTTTTAGATGTTAAGCCGAGTTTGTTTGCTTTTGAACAGTCCAATGTGGATTTGAATCCTGACCCAACCGAAGCTCTTTGCCTGATGCTTCACAGGCAGACGGTCCAACAACGCACGTGCCATCCTTCGCAATGTAGTTAAGCTGGCTCTCTAATCTGGTAGCATTGACATGTAGACATTAAAGTTCCTGCAGTACATTTTTGAAAATAGTTGGCCATTGTTTGCCAGTACCGTGGCCAAATTTTAACTCATCCCCGAATATGCAGCAGAGAGGGGGAGAGGGTACTGCATCAAGGACATAGGTGTGCCCATACGAATTAAGAGCTGCTTACATATGAAGAAATGTCTCGTTCTGATTTGATTTGAGATAATGAAAGCAAATGATGAAATGGACTGACTCGACTCATAATCATCTGAATATTCAGCTTTTTTGTTTTAAACAGGATCTAATGCTCACAATGGAGTTGCCACACACCCACATAGACATAACACCTGGACACACTAGACACAACACAACCACCGAGCTTGGAAGTGCCACCACTTTACGGGACACTCAGGGTACCAGCAATGCCACACACAATGGTGGCACCTTTATCATCACACTCAGCAGGGCATTTCCAAAGGAGGAATTTCCTCCTCCCTGTGGATGCCAACCTGTGGGGATTGTCCATACTCCATCCATTAAAATTTTGAATGTCAAACAAGGAAGTATTTTGTATGACTCGGGTGAGATTTGAACCGCCGAACTCACAAACTCAGAGTGGATGCTTTAACCATTCCACCACGGAGTCTAATGTTTTATTATCGTCTAATGATAATATCAGTTTGAGTTTTATTATATCTTACAATGATCTAAGGCTCATGGAGGGGCTTGACACAAATACCTCATTATATTGCGTCTCAAATACACCACTTCACATCAAGAACAGGTTGATTCAAAGAACATTTTTTCGATTACAAGTCAGCTGTTTGGAAATGTTTCTATTCTGCTTACAATGGACAGAAATTGGTGTTCTCACTGAATTGCATACTTTCTTTAAAGTAAGAATGGATCATAATCTGGGACACTGCATGAAAGACAGTCACAGTTCTGAATG
>CM068961.1:52965888-52995888 GCA_035128595.1 Eptatretus atami
AAAAAGAGAGAGATTGAAAGCGAGCTTGACATTGTGGGCTGTTTCTTCTCCCAGCGGCAAGACAACGTGAAGTCAAGTTATAACTGTCCTGGAACAGTTCCTCGTGTCCGATTTTGAATAAGAGCTCGAGGCGTTTAAACAACACTTGCAGAGTTCAAATCACTCTTTATTTAAAATACTGCACTACAAATGTGCGGTAAATCACCGTCCCTTTTCAGATAACTAGCGGCGGTGCCACACCGATCTTGTTCAAGCATGCAACAACGTTCTTACTGACGCCATACCTTTATTTGGACGTGTATAGGCAACTGACAGCGTCTGTGTAGGCAAAAAAAACGACAAAAAAAACCCATGAAGTTATGTTGCATGAAGCAAAAACATACCGACTGCTTCATATGCACACCACCGCACTGCACTGGAACGTTGGGACAGAAACTGGACCAGTAAATGGTGGAGACTTGGAATACAACCCCAACTGGAGGCGGCGCACAAGAATACACATTCACATGGAGAATTTGGCGTCCCTTCTTCTCCTGCCAAGTCTACAGCAAGATAAAACATCCCTTACGCACGATTGGGGTCTGCGTCCTATGTAGCAATTCTGGATGGAATTGGCCCACCACTGCGGAGGAGTCGTGCTCCAAACAACAAACAACACAAAACTGGGTCCATGAATTATAGTGAGGATAGCGAAGAAGGGGGAAGTGATTGGGATTTAACGTTTCCCAGTCTTACTTACTTAACATCGTTAATAATTCAAACGGGAACAGGACCATGCAGACATGAACAATTTGCTTAACACCACTTTTCGTTTCACGTGGGCGGGGTACCCGAAACATTTTTGAAGAAAAGAAGCCATCCATTTCAGAAATAATTCATGCTTTCCACTGTGAAGATTTTGGTCTCGTCAAATTATTCTACCTTTATCGCCTCAGGGGCTGGCACCGCAGGATAGCCTAGAGGTATTACCACTCCCTCTAAGCCGTTAGCCTGGGTTGGATCCAACGACACGTTAACAGACAGGGTTGATTCAGCAATGTGTGTGCCATCCCTTCAGCTGGAGTTAAACTGGGCATCCCATCTGCTCACATCAGTTGGTGGATGTTCGATACATGTGGCCTTCTTGATGGTCATTATCCACTGGCACCGAGGTCAGATTCCAAATTGCTGTCATAAATAACGACTGGGAAGGCGATGGCAAACCACCCCAGTATAATCCTTGCCAAGAAACAGGCTTTCGTTAGCAGGATACACTGCAACAGGGTATGGTGAACATCAGAACGGATTATGGACTCAGAACGACTCAAAAGGTATGGTGACACACAGGAGGAGGAAAGGGTTATAAGATATGGGAGGAGAGAAAAATAATGGGGTGGTTGAGGCCTGGTCAGCTGAGCGAGGCACGAGGCCAAGATTTGTTGTGGTGATCAGGCAACTATTTCCCACACGATATCATGCTGTGAGGCGAGTCTCCAAGCTTGATCCGGCGAACTTGGCACTTGGCGTCCACAGGATCATGAGACTGGTTCCTCCTTTTGCTGAGGAGGCTAACAGAACCTCTGATGATCCTCTGTCAGGAGTCTTGCTGAATTCTGTGGAGGCCCTGAACGATAAACTGCCCACGCTCTTCACTCTGTGAAGTTGTGGCTTCAACTGCTCTGACAAGGACAACGCTCTCGGGATTTCCGGCTCAACTGATGATTCTCCTCCAAAATGCTGTCCAAAAGACCGTCTCTCGCCGCATTATGTTATCTAGGCTCACCGTCATTGATAGGCCGAACTCAAGCACACCTTTGATTTGTCTTCGATTCAACAAACATATACTCCTATTTGATTCAAGCTCGCATCATTCACAAGACTGGAGAAAGAGAACCAAGAAAAACTAATGTTAATTAAATCACGAGAAAATAGAATGGCACTTGGTGGAGCACACACCTCCTCCAGGGCTGAACAATTTATGTTTGTGGAACCCATCATAGGCCAGATCTGGATCCACACCCAAACCAAAAGTCGAATTGGGCTTGATATTGTACTAAGCCAACTCATCCACCTAGTTTTGTCGTAACTGTCGTCCACAACTTTTTGAAAATATGCTGTATATTACTTTTGGGTCCGTCTCTCAATAGTGAAGAATGATTCAAAAATTAGAAAAAAATTATTTTTCTTTCTGGATTTGGATCTTCACTCAAAAATGCAAATAATTCGTACCTTGTCCACACACACCTGTCCACAAATTTCGTCTAAATCTGTACACAACTTTTTTTAGATATCCCTGCTCACAACAGATAAACAAACAGACAGACAGGTTTGAAAAACATAATCTACATCCACCTTTCGGTGGTGGAGTTTTAACAATGCACATTTAACAATGAAAAAGCACATTTCACAATGACGGCTCCCTCAAATCTTCTCGCAACCTGCTCACAATGCATTCTGATCATGCCGCAAGCACAGCAGCATGATCTCCATCCTTCATTCTCACTTTCACATGTGTGAGCACTCATGCCAGCATGCACAGAAGCACGCGGATTTGGAATCTCCATCACGGTGACTCGGCTTGCAACCGATAGTGCATGTCTCGCGACTGGCAGTTAGACCTTCCGCTGTGCATGCCTTGTGCCACGGACATGAGTGTGGACCATGGCTAGACCTCACTTGCACACTCACCCTCCTACACAACTGTGCAGGCAGCACACACCAGGCAGCTTCGACAACGTGGCATGTCGCCACCTCATGCCAGCGCATTTTGCTCACAGACGGGCCGTGGCATCTCCACTACCCACCCATTGCCAGCTGCTCCGGTGTGAGTTTGGATGGCATGCCAGGACGACCACACTGCACACGTGCAATCCACATTTGCAGGCATGCGCACACCCCGTAGGATTCCCGCACTCCACATTTGTACCATTAGGATGTGTGTCAACATGCTTTCCTCGGCAAGCAACCAACCTGCTTCCGCTCTTCATTGGGAAACACTGCCAGTTCCCTCGCGCACAGAAGTTGCATACCTGTGAGGTTCACGCACAGCCCTGCACAATTTGGTCCCGCACATGCCCCAATCTCCTCTCTTCTTCCTGTCTTTTTTTTGTTCCTCTTATTTTGTTTTAAAATATATTATTCATACTCAAGATCCAGCTTTGTACATTTGTCTTTAACTTGTCTCCTGCTCTAGCTCTGCCTGGCATCTCTGTGGTCCCGTTTCTTCTCTTCAACGCATTGGTTGCGTTCCCTCTTCCCGGTGTTCCCTGCTTCAATAACCGCTGGCCTCACCGGTTGCCATCACCCACTGCTCGTCCTTTACGGCATACCACGTTCACTTTCTCCATCTTGGCACCAAGTCCTGTCTGCTCAGTCCTATTCTCTAACCTATCCCAGTTCATATGCCTGTTGCTTATAGCCTTCATCTCTGCCTGCCCGCTCGTGCATTTCACACTTCAAGTCTCGCCCAATAAGGATCCATTTCTGCTGCCCACATCCTCCTGGCGAAAACCGCATCTGTGCCACAAACTGGGGCCTACAAGAGCTTAATGTAAACAGTGGTGCTGACCCTGCCTGCGGTGTTCCTCCGAAAGTTCCGCATCTTCTGGGAGTTATTGTTTTTTTTTTTTTTTTTTGAAATAAGGGTCATTTCCTTGCTGAGTGGCTTCATTGTGGCCCCTACTGTTCCTCTCCCAATGAAACATTTCCCACAGTTTCTTCCTCCATATCCTGCCTCTACACCCACCTGGACCTGCACGTCTTGGTCCGACATCGCTGTGAAATTTCACATTTAATTTGCAACCTAGACTACGTTCCATACAATTTTGAGATTCGCTGGTCATGCCCCATGGCTCAATCCACTTCTGACACATCATTATGATTTTGGGGAGACGTGCTAATCATGAAGGGTTTTCTCACAACCTAATTGCCCTGACCTCGCGAATTCGAAGCTGTCAGCCCGGATACTCCGCAGCCATCAGGTTGCTTTGCAACGCGATAGCCTGGTTGGAGGTCACCAACATAGCAGGGGGCCTCAACGTCCAATAACTCACGCTACTATGGTAGTTTGTTGTCTTCCAACGTGAGGAAGCCGTGCTCTCGCTCTGCACCGCTGTCTCCTTATTATGTACGGCCAAGCAGAAACCGTGGGTGGGAGTTGCTATCGGTTTGGAGCAAAATTAGTAGGACAGAGTTCTCATCTATTTATTATGTACACACTAATGCCACGCCAATGAAGGAAAGGATGACTGGGAGTTTTGAAAGATGCTTACTGAACAAAGTAGGCCAAGCCATTTAATTTATAATCACGCAGCAAGGAAATAATCATGAAAGCACGTATTTAACAAAGCAAGTCAATCCTACGTCTGACAAAGCAGACGAATAAAGACAGCAAAAGCGAGACATACCCTTGAGCAGTTACAGTATGTTTTTCCTCTTAAATCATCTTGCTTATGAGTAGACACAAAGGCAGGTCCATCATTCACCGACGGCAAGTAGATGGATAAAGACATCAAGGAAGAAGAAATTAGAATGGGCTTGCTTCGAGCCCGGTGGCCACCTGACAAAGACAAAGTAGGCCCTGTGTTTATCCCAATATGGAAGGTGAAAAAGGGTGAGGAGTGAGGGAACCGTGGATTGTCCGATGCGTGCAGGAGAAGGTGTAGCTGCATAATGTGAGCGTTTGAGGAAGGTGTGAGGTGTGAACCGTGCTCACCCACTTGTGGGGATGGAGGGTAAATCTTGATGGTTCTTTTAACCATTGATTCTCTTTCTGTGTTGTGTCAAAGGCAGACGATTAGGGATTCAGAGGAAATCAAAGAAAAGATCATGAAGCTTTTGTGGATCCGACTTTGTGGGATTGTTATTGGCTATTGATGCCCACTGGACTGTGCTGGTGAGGCAAGATTGGTGGTTTGGGCCCAAAGTACCTTCTGCCACATGGACTACTGTGTTGTCCACCAATGCATAACAGGAAGCATCATTGTTGTTATTAATGCTTCAGTCAACATTTGCTCGGCGGGCCGTAAGGGTCTAGAAAACTACGGCCACTGGCAATTAAGGGCGGCCTGCAGTAATTTTCCACGTCACACATATGTTTTTATTTTTCGAGTTAGCCGCAAGCGGGGTATTTAGAAATTTGGAGACCGAAAATGTGGGGGTTGCCGTATGGTCTTTGATTTGAATGTCGCAGCGGTGACCTAGGCGTCCCTGCGGCGGCCATAGAATTTCAAGGCAGACGCAAGGTAGCCTCAAGGTGCCCGTAAGGCGACCGCAGAGGGCCTAAGGCGAACGTGGAAATGAGTCGGCCGCCCGTAATTTTTTGGGGGTTGGCAAAATTCATTTTTCATCTGATAAGAGCCTCGGAAAATGCACGAATAACGCAGCCCACCGTCACGCCCTACGTACGGTCGACGTGGAACACATCTACGTCAATGGTACGGCTTTATCGAATTGCTACGGGCCAACCTAGAATGCAAAAAAGTTATAACTCCGCGCTTTAATTCCACGGAGACCCTACGGCCTGTAAAAGATAGCCCATCGGCGTAGGGCCACCCTGAGCACCTTCAAAGAATCTTGCGCCGTCCGGCACGTTTCTGTCAATTCAGGGGCGGGTACGGCGCGTATCTGACCGTAGAGCAAATGTGACTCATGCTTTTAGCATCGTGTGTGTTATAATGGAAATACTGAAATTCTCCTACTTGGAGCCATCTGTGATAATGTCATCATGACGAGTCATGCATGCAAACGCCAGAAAGGGCAATCAGCAGTTTCATGAATGCATTGTTCAAAGCTGTCACCAAGCAGATGAAAAATGATCTACCAAGCCTGGTTTCGCCTTGTTGGGGCTCGTCAGGGCAACATACGCTGTTGGTGACTTTTGAAAGCCTTTTAGGGCTTGTATACGGGCTATTGAAATTCCCAATTTCAATGGAGCAATAATAGCCATGATGCCCGTAACGCTGGTCCCTCCTCCGCGCCCCTTTACTCCTCCTTACATCCCTTCCTCCTCCCGCATTCCAACCCCTCCCCTGAACTCCTCCCCCACCGCCCATCCCTCTGGGCTCCGACTGCCCCCCTTTTACCCCTGCTTCCCCATTTTCGGGGAATGTGTAAGAGTGCAAAAATGCAAGTTATCTCACACGCGCGACTTGTAATACCCTCTGCCAACCACCCCGGGTGGCGCTATCATGATACACATATTACATCGAGAATTTTTGTCCGACGCTTCCTTCCCGAACCCGGCCGTAATGACAATGAAACAAGCAGCACATGTTACGCACAAGGTCGAACTTGATCATTTGCCAAGTTTGGTGGCAATTTGCCGCAGGAGTTTTGAATGTGATTGTGTTACAAACTAACAGACAGAAAATGAACATTTATTTCTTAGATATATATGCATTAGCTCCATTGTATAAGATATACTGCATCCACAAAATTAGAGCCCCCTATCTTGAATAGGCAGCAGGGCAGCAGATCGATTCCAATCACAGCCTTACTGTAGCGGCCTGTTTAGCAGACAAGTGTTGTCTGCCACGGCACATTGTCTCTCGCTGTTGATCACAATTTAGGCGGTTTGCAGTCGGAATAATAAATTCAACGAAAGAAGCAACCATTTTAACACCTAGATGTGACATGGACACTGACAATCATGCACATAAATTATGCGAACACATCACTTCCAAAACTAGCATGGTAATCCTGTGGCATCAGGTCTCTGAAAACTAAGATTTTGCCATTATGATCACGAATAAATTTGAAAGCAGGGTCGCCGATTCCAGATTTGGGCCCTTGTTTTGAGTCCATCAGGACGACATATCTGCAAATTGTTGCCTCGTGACCATACTAAGTCTCGTTAATAAGTACAATCTAACCCTTTAATATTATTTGTGACTACTTTCATTTATTTAATGACTATAGGTGATTCATAAATGTGTTTTCCTTCGCCTCGGATGGACGTTAAACACTGAGCATTCCACTCTATTGGCATTTGTTGTGGACGTAAATCTCCCCGGTGTCCTTGCGCGGAGTAGGCAGTTTTATCAACCATGGCCAATTCAAAGTTGCTGCATACCTAATACTGGGAGGCAATGGTAAACCACCGCAGTACCAACCCTTGCCTGAGAAACCTGCTTCTGCAGCAACGGTTACTCTGTACAAGAGAGTATGGTATGGCACTCAGCAATCACAATCAATATTATTGCGATGCAATATTATAAAGGCATACGTAATATATAGCAGTTCGTGGAAGACTGGCTAAAAATCATCTCTGGCCAGCCTTCAAGAAGGTGGAAATAATTGGAGCCACGAAAGAAGGAGTTGTAGTAGTTGGCGGAATAGTGAGCTCATAATATTCTCATCAGATTTTGAAAAGATGATGTTTAACCCTAGCTGAAGGTTTTTTGTATGGGTGTTGTCAGTTAAGTTTCGTTTATTAATGTAATGGATAGCAGATGTTCCATTGGTGGGATAATGCTTATTGTTATCTTGTATGAACTTCCATGGGTTACTCACTCTCGAGAATGATCTGGAAAGAGGACAAAATGTTGATGCTCCTTTGGTGACATTCACATGCAGTTTTGCAGTGCTTACAACTTTATTTTTTTTGTAGAGCAAGACCAATTAAGAGCACCGACGTTCTTGAGTTTGTGTCCCACGAGGCATAAATTACACGAAACAAAGGCGATGTGCAGAAGCATTGTTTCACACCTATGTATAAATAACAACTTTTCCATGAACCTTGGAACACTGCAACACTTTGCTTTTGAATCAACCTACACTTCTTGTTTATTAACATCTGACGCATCTGTTTTGACAGGGCATTTCGTATCTCCATTTGAATGTAATACTGTACCATGCAATAATGCTGTATCACCCTGCCATGCCATATTTGCCTACAAAGAGGGAATAATGCAACAATTTTATATCATATTTAAAGTGTTTTATGACTTGTGGAAGTTTTATGTCCGAGAAGCGGTGGAGAGCTGCCAGATGTTAAATTCAGCCACCCATTTACGAGAAAAGTCCGCGATGGGGACTCTTCAATCGAACCAATCTGTGCCTTGCAATACATGCATGAATCCATAGATGGTGAGGATTTCGCTGTTGTTGTGATGGTGATGGTCAACATGCTTCAGTCATGATAAGTTACCATATTGCCAAGCGCTGGCAGGAGAGCTGACAGGTTGGCAAGGCCTAGGTATGAATCTTGGTCCCAGGTGAGGCATCAAGGGTGTTGCTGGAACAAGAAAAACAGGCTCTGACAAAGGGTTAATACCCCAATGTCAGATTATCCTTGCTTCCCTCAGTAGTTAGCATACCTCAGTTGTGTTCTGGTGATTTCACCCATTAACTCACATGTATAATCAGCCAACGATAAGGCACCAAACATTACCAATTTCCAAGATTTTGAAAGTTGGGGCTGTCTGTAGCCTATTTAGAAATATTGTATTCATTCTTAGATGGGCTAGGCGGTGGGGGCAACAGCAACAACTTAGATATCTGTGATCACAAAGCGATTATCATGTAAGCCTCCCGGTGCCATCCAATGATGCCATATTTTTTTCGGACCACCATATGATCTTGAGGTTTAACATGTAAGGGATAGGATATAATGAAGAAATGTGTCTCCATCTGCAATCTATCATAGAACTCAACTCATAAAATGGGAGAAACATTATTCAAGTTTTGATCAAAAGGTGTTGTCAATTAGTTTTACAATCCGAAAAAAAAGTAGGTCAAGGACACTATAATCAAATATCAGGTGCACATCTAGTGCAGGTGCACTATTATGATGCAAAAAACATCTTGGAAGCCAAGTGGTTCTTTGAGATTCCGCATTGGCAAATCGAGTGATTTAAAAAAAAAAAAACCGGGTTTTTTTATTTTCAGACCGCCATTTGACCTTGCTGTTAACTCAGAGGGGTCTGATGTCAATTAAGCGTATGGCTAACTAGTGAAGAGCATTTTTGTTCCGATCGGACCAAAATGAGTTGAGTTGTGGTAAAAAAAAAAAGGTTAAAAGTGTTATTAATCAGGTCATATCTAATAAAATGTAGTCAAGGTCAAAACATTATGTCAACCCCGCATACTTTTTATTCCATTGTTGCTGTAAAATGTTATTCGGAAAGTCTTAGCTGCTCTTGGCAAAAAAATAGAAGAAAATAAAAACCTAAATGGTGGTTAGTACTCTTGGGGTCTAAGAAACTGAGGTACCCTCAAAATTGGGGGCGATAAATGCAGAACAAACCCTACAACAGGTATAAGCATCCCCTAAGGATAGGGGGAGCTGAAAATATGTAATAATGTGATTGGTTGCAGACGTTTCATGTGTCAAAAAAGCTGCAGAGATGATTTATTTAAAATGATGGTGCATTTGTGAGATAATTGCTAAATAAATGGAATGATGATGGTGCAGACATAAGATAAATTCAAATTTGTTTCAGTGAATCACACATTGCGTGTGCAATCAGGTGATTGGAAACTTGTCCCCTTGTAGAGTGATGGTAGCAACATTGTGCGATACAGTGCTCTTTCCTCACTGTCACTTTCCTAATGCGTTTTGTTAAATTCTTTCACACTGCTTATTGAGTTCACGCAGTGATTTTCAAACTCAGTGATTTAAACTGATGCTCTGACGATGAGTCTAGCTGGAATTTGACCACTCTTGGGTGCTTTAGTAAAGCAGCAGAAAACCTCCATTTATTCCTTTACTTGTGCTTGTAGTGTCTTTTGATACTCCAAATATAAAGACAAAGGTTGTGGTTAACATTTTATGTTAGACAATGTTGAATGCGCTCAGGTTAGTATTCGATCGTCATCCACTGAAATGGAGAGCTTCTGAATTGCACAGAATAAGAAGTATGTTAGAACAGCATTTCGATATCCCAACAAATGAATGATACGTTGAACTGTCCAGGTCACATCTGCAAATCATGCACCGAACGCCTGGCATCGATGAAAGATAATTTGATTTGAAATTCATTGCAAGTTAATTTAATACCTCTTTAAAAAGCTTTCAGACTACTTGTCTATTGCTTTTGTATGTCGAATCTCAACAGAATATGATTTTCAACCTTGCCTACCTACGAATTGAATTTCATGCATGTTTTTGGTTCTAAGCCTATGTTGATTAAGGAAAGATGGGGCAAGATTTCTCCCCACTCCTCCACCACTTCCATGACTCCCCTGCATAAACTCCTCAGTCCTGGTTATTTATATGTCTTGTATCCTGAACGTCTGCACCAGAGGGCTCCATGGCTGACTGATTAGCAGACAATTTCAATGAAAAATGTTTAGTACAACACTGAACACAAAAGCACTTAGGGGGACATAGAAACGGAGGTGGGGAAGGGGGAGGAACTTTGCTCCATTCCTCTATTGTTCCACGTTTTTAATATAGCCCATGAAATGCATGTGCAAAGTATAAAAGCACACGAAAGGAAGGAAGAATGAAATTTGAAAGCCCATGTGTTGAAGCATAAGTTGAGTCATTGCGCCGTATTTGAATGCTACATTAAGCATTTCAGCTTGCATTCGTGAAACCTGCGTAACATATTCCTCCTGGTGCTGTCACGGATGTTTTAGGTGATATGGACAGCTCGGTGAGCCTTGAAACAATTGAGAAAAAGAACTAGAAAAGTAAAGGATTGAAAATGAAACAGTTGTGAAAATATATCATAAGAGAAAAAAATGCGGGATAATATTTTGACGTGAAGAGCAAGACATTTGAGTGTGACAGATAAGAATGCCAATGAGTTTTTGTGCAAGTCAAAATGTACAAGAGCCAAATTTAAAAGCTGGCATATAACAAATAGCATTTACTGTGCAGGATTATCGAGAGGGTTAAATCTCAATTACAGTAATTCTTCCATTTATTACTTACGAAATCTAAAGATTCGTAAGAATATTGATGACTTCCGTCATCTGTTTTGTGTGTTTGTTTGTTTGTGTGTTTGTTTGTGTGTGTGTTTGTTTGTTTGTGTGTGTGTTGTGGTGTGTTTGTTTTGTTTGTAGGCACGATAACTCGAGAACGGAAGAAGCTACCATGTCAAATTACACCACGTGATTCAGAGGGTGACGCTAGCGCTGATTAGATTTTGGTCAAAATCGGTCAAAGGTCAAGGCTCACAGTGAGGTCAACATTCGATTTTTGATGGTTCGTACAGAATCATCGTAGAAACTTCTGGTTTGCGTTGCTACCTTCTCTAGAGACAGTTTTATTAGACAACGTCAGAGGTCAAGTTGACGATTCGTAATACCAGTCTATGACTGCTTGTTTAATATTTGTTTGGCTACCAATTCGAGAGAATATGAAGGGGAGTCAAAAGGTTTTTCCTCATTCTCTGCAAGAATGACTCAAAAACCTCAGTGCATCGAAGAGGAGATGACAGAGGGCAAAGAATGCAATTCCTGACTGACACTGGGGCAATGGGATAAAGTTTGGAGACAAGAAATTGAATGAATTAACAGAGAAAAGAGGAAATAAATGAGGGGAGGAAACAGTAACCTGCAAGAAAGAGGGTTGTTAATATAAGGTTAATGGGGGAAAGAAAAAATTGTGAATAGGGTTGGGGATGACATGCAATGATGGCACACCACTTATGAGAAACCCTGGGAGAGTGCGATTGAACCATCTCCGAGAAGCACTTCCACAAAAGTGAGGGGGGGAGAGGAACAAAGGAGTGAATGTGGGAGTTAAACCTCGGAGATACTGGAAGAACAATGGATTATCCTAATTGATTTGTTCTGAAGAATCGATAATCCCAATTCATTTTACTCATGTCATGGACATACATCAAATAATGTATATAAAGCTTTTTATAACCACTGACTCACTCACTCAATCACTGATGGAATGTTTAATACCTTCTTGGTGAGACAGAAAGCTTAAATTTTGCATACCAGGAAAAACTCAGACAGATTGAGTCAGACATGGAGTATCACAGAAGTCTTGCAGAAGTTCCGTGGTTGGTGAGAGAGGTACGAACAGCCAGCCAATTAGCATGTACCACTTGAAATAACCACATATGAATGAAAGAGAGGAGTTTGGATGAGTGGCTAAATGTTGGTCCATGTCATCTGAGAGAGATAGGTGTGGATAGATTGTCACTGTTAGGAGGACGGTACAACACAGACAAACATGAGGTGGGAGCGGAGAGGAAGTTGCAGTCAGAGCTACTCCTGGGGTTGGGAGTTGTAGAGCTCACAGGGAGACTCTCACAGGGAGAGTGAGAAATTGAGTTATTTATGTACAGTGCAATTCCACCACCAGGACCGGATTCAGATCAGTCAAACTGAGAGAAACAATACTCAGGGAAAGATACTCTAAGGAGTCAGGGACGTTCTGTGGGAGGAAGGATTCTGTTAAACAGATGATGTTTGGTTTATTGGTAGTGGCCTGGATTGAGAGATCTGTCAGGTGGAACAGAGGCTCAGATGTTTGAGTTCTACACAGTTAGGGACATGGGGAGTTGCTGCTGATAGGGATGGAGGATGTGGAAAGGAGCAAGGAGTGGTTATGGGATGGGGAAGCCGGGAGGGTGTGTGGAGTGGTTGAGCCAGGAGGGTAGGGCAGGGGCAAAGCTGGGAGGGGGAGCAGTAGGGGAAGCTGAGAGGAGCAGTACGATGGGAGCAAAGGATTGGGGGGGGGGGAGTTACTGACATTTGAAGGGTTTAACACATGAATGGAAGTGAGGGGAAATGATTGTCATGTGCACCGAGCCTCTGCAAAATTGATGCTTCAGGTTCCCAAACTGGATAGCCTGTGACAGACTTCCTGGTGGGGTGGTCATGGTCAGAATGTTTTTTGCTTGAGGACATGCAGGTAAATTTGGCTGTAAGTGAAAGAGAAGGTGGATGAACGAAGCATTTAGGAGTGAGGTTTTGGGAAACGAGTCTTGTCAAAGAAAAGGAAGAGATTTGATGAAGAAGAAGAATGAATGGTGTTCCTGACAGAGTAAAAAGCACAATGAGGAACTTTAAAATACATTTAGGAAGCGTTTTTTTAATGTTGTGACGAGGTTTAAGGAAGGAAATGTTTTATTCAAGAAGATTTAGTTTGGGGACATTGAGAAGAAGGGATAGGGAAATGAGTAACAGCACTGAGATTAGAATTTGGAATTTTTTTCTTCCGTTGTTGTTGTTGGTTGTGGGGGTTTTTTGGGGGGTTTTTTGTCCAAGTGAAGAAAGAGAGATATATGTTGTTTGTATTTTGAGGAGGAGGGGAAATGATTGAGTTGAGGTATCAGAACATACCTGGATAAAAGAGGAAAAAAAACGAGGCAGAAATGGAGGGGGAAGACGTTCAACTATCACTAGTAGGCCCGACAACCAGGAGATGAATTAAACGATTCACTACCACATGGTGCGGTTGGAGAGAAAATTGATGAAAAACACGAACAGCAAAATGGGAATAAAAGTAAAACGGTTAAAAACAAAGTAATTGGTCCAGAGAACTTAGCTTAGATGAACTGGCAGGAGCGAGAGCCAATCAGTCATCCACGTGCGTTAGTTGTGCATTGTATATCCGTATAATATGGCATCGTCAGGCTAAATGGGTTGGGATGATCTAATGTTCAATAGTGTGCAGCCAGCCAACAATTTGTCTATAGCACTACTCTTCCATTTTAGAATGAAACAGGAAAGATCAGACTTAGTTCATCATCATGAGCTTCCTCAGGCCTTTTTCCAGCTTCTGTATGCAGCAACTATTTTTTTTGTCCAATTACAACTCATTCCAGCCACGTGCAATTTGATGTGTTTCTAAAATGTTAGGCTAAAGCGATGTGCCCTCATCAATGGATATCTGCTTTCTTGAATCACAACTGTTGTTATCTGGTGTTATATAGATAGGCATGAGTGGTGAAGTGAGCATTTCCCTGCTCCTATACTTCTGAGGAGGCACTGCATTGCCTTCCCCTCTTTCCTAGGCTCCTGGGTGGTTGATTTATAGGACTGTGCTGGCAAGCTGGCCAATTCATTTGAACAAGTATGTGTTTGTGCTGTGGCCGGTGTTGCCTCAATTACATGGTGAAGTGGCACGTTGGCTTGTATGTTATGTTGTGGTGTGTATGAGCTCCGTGGATGTTGTGTCCTTACTCCTTTCCTTGTCATCTTGTTTGCCTTCCACCATCCTGCCTTGAAATCACCATCCACTGAACATCAGTTGAATATGAAGTGGCTACCACATGCATAAGGTTTAAAAAAAAAACCCAAAAACTATGGCTTCCCTTACAAGGAACTTCAATGCAGGAGGCCATTAAAGTTGACAATGGTGATTAATACTTTCTATATTTATGACCTCCACCACCGAAGATGGAAGGAGGTTATCTTTTCCCCTTTTCTGTCTGTTTGTTTAATTGTATATCTCAAAAAGTTGGACAGATTCGGATGAAATTTTGTGGACATGTTGGGTGTGTGACAAGGAGGAACTGATTAGATTTTGGTGAAGATCCAGATCCGGATCCGGATCTGACTACTAGAATTTTAAAGTGATTCTTCACTATTGAAAGATAGGGCTAAACCATATCTAGCACGATATCTCAAAATGTTTGTTGGCAGATTCGGATGAAACTTGTGGACACGTTGGTGTGTGGCAAGGAAGAAAAGATTCAATTTTGGTGAAGATCCGAATCTGGCCGGATCTGGAGACGATAATTTTTTAATTTTTAAAGTGATTCTTCACCATTGAGAGATTGGGCCAAAAACGATATATCGTATGATATTTCAAAAATATATTGGCCCAGATATGTTTTAAACTGTGATATATGAGTCATGGTGTCAAAACTTTGACTCATATTTGGTCATGGTGCGGAAAACAAGTCCGAAATACTCATTTACAACATTCTGAGCAAAGCTTAGGGTCATAACAATGTCTCCACTCTCCAGGTTGCTTTAATATTCCGCTGCGCCTCCTGGTGGCAACCATTTATATGAATGATTCATTGTCTTGTTCTCCTGGACATGTGTGAATGGATGATCTGCCTCCTGGACATGTTTGAATCAGAAATCACTTTCATCTCATACTGTCTTTGTTCCTCCTTTCACTTTTCCTCTACGTATATCTTACACACAGTGCCTTAACCTTCCAAATAATGGCTCTCTTTATATTCAAATGATCCACCTGATTTGCAAACCGCTTTGGATTTAAAATTTTGATAATAACAAGTAATACTGGAGGTGCTGATGAACATGTGGTTTGGTTTAAACAAGCTCGCTGTGCCTTGTTGTTACCCTAATAATTACATTGTGTTTGATGGTACAAGAGCTATGGTGTTAATAGAAAATCTGCCAAAGCAGAACGGGCCGAATCTCAGGACATTACAGACACCAGAAACAAGAAAACAAAGCAGAATAAGAACGTCGAACTTTGGAACCTTTCCTGCGGAATCTTTTCCTTGGTGACACCTTTTGTGCATGAATTCTAAATTACTAATGCAGGAGTTTCTTTGATCAGCTCCAGCATTGCTCTCCAGAGCACTGATTTGATCCTGCAGATTCCCATCGCACGTTCTGTACAGACATCAAGCAGTCGTACTGAGCAATCAGTCTCAACACCCTTCGGAAATTGCCTGTGGTATCCCGCAAAGTACAATTCTAAGCCCCATGTTGTTCAATATTTATGTGCTATGCTTCTGCTCATCATCAAAAAAAAACTAATATAACCGTTGTTATGATGTTAATGATGTTCAAACTTACATCTTATGTTATAATTACTTTAGTATTAAAGCTTTTAAAACAAAATGTATACATTTTCTGTTTTCAATAATCTGATTTGGAAAATATCATAACCACATGGTGGCTATGTTAATTTGACTGTGATTGTAACCCAGACTTAATTAATTCAACAACAGTATGTAGGTGTGCAGTGCACATGAGCATAGATGTTGAGATGAGAAATATTTGAGATGCAGTTCATATTTGAAGAGGTTTAACAACAAGATATCATGTTTGCAATAATTTCAGGCAAAAACTTAAAACATTGTTATTCAAAAGTGGGGTTTAAAGAATAAATTGCAATTTACGTCGTATACATTTGTGTTGTCTTCCGACAGACTTGGTAACCGCCAAAATATATACAGAATAGAGTACATTCCAGTGTAGCAAATTTCATTACAGTCGGTGGTGCGTTGGTTTGTGTAAGTGATGAGTTTGATTATGATCAGATATGGTAATTATAATTTGTTTTTAATCCAACTTGTTTCTTATGTTTGCAAGAAAGAAATATGCTTTGTTCACCACATTGAGGAACCAGGTAGCGAAGACCACACCAAGGGAAATCGGCTTCTCTACAACTGCATAGTTATGGTGTTTAAACATGATTAGCCGAATTTTCTCGGCTTATATGAAGCAGATAATTGTCTTGATGTAAAAGGACATTTTGCATGAATTGTTCGCCTTTTTCTGTTCTAAAGCGTTGAGCTCAAAGGAAAATGAAATGGATGTCCTGGGTGATATGAAGAATTATGTGATTCTTTGTAACAATATATGCTGTCAGACAGCTGGGTGGTTGCTGCACCTATAATTTTTTTTATTTCAATTTGTGACTGCAAAACTGTGGTGTGTGTGTGTGTGTGTGTGTGTGTGTGTGTGGTGTGTGTGTGTGTGTGTGTGTGTGTGGTGTGTGTGTGTGTGTGTGTGTGTGTGGTTGTGTGTGCGGCGCGTATGTGTCAGATAATCCAGAAATTAAAGACGGAAAAGCAAAATGAAAGATTCAAGTTTCAGGATAAATTCAGAGCTTCTGCCATCATCACCTGATGATGTTCCAAACTCTCAATGCAAATTTCATGGTGTTCCAAACAGGTGATGCAAAAAGACCCGGACAAATTTGGTTGTTAATATCTTTAGAACCACAAATTATACAATAATACCCTTTCGTTTATATGATACAGAGACTCATAAGTTTTGTGCACACCATCAATAGACTTCATTGTGAGTTCAGTTTCACACGCAGGACATCAAGACAGTGCACGAGTTCTTGCCATGCTCGGCTCAGCGTGTTTGCGTTTTCTTTGCGGTGGATACAGTGACCTCAACAATTTACATGAACATGTTGGAAGGATCGCCTTCCCACAGTTTGAAGACCTGCAACCTGATATCATTTTTCACAGGACGGCGCTCCCCCTCATTGGGCCTTAGTCGTTCGAGCCATCCTGAATGAAAATTTTCCAGGTCACTGCATTGACCGAGACAGACCAACTGCCTGGCCCCCCACGATCACCAGACTTAACCCCCCTTGATGTTTTTTTCTATGGAGTTTGTCAAGCATGTGTCTACAACACCAAGGTGGCAAACCTGCAGGATCTTTGCTCTCAGATCACAGCTGCATGCACACTGGTGGACGCAAACATCCTGAGCCGAACATGGCAAGAACTCGTGCACTGTCTTGATGTCTTATGCATGATAAAAGGAGCTCACATTGAAGTGTCGTGATGATGTGCATAAAACTTGAGTTTCTGCATCAGAGAACCAAAGGTATGTTGTATCATTTGTGGTTCAAATATATAACAACCAAAGTTGTCCATGTCTTTTTGTATCAGATTCGGATCAGATAAAAATATGCTTGTTCGGCCGTACATGTGTATCATTCTGTTTCACCCATTGGTGGACAGCTAGCCTGACTCCACGCACAATCTCAACCTGAAAAATCATACGGCTGCCATGTTGCTCGCTGCTATGTGAAGCCAAATACATCTTCAGAGCTGTCATACTCACAATCACCATGCCTCCCAATAAGTTTTCCTTCAGTGTAAAATGACCAAAGCGACTGTTAAAGGATCATGAAATATTTAAATGTTGGAGGTGAGAGGCATCACTGGCCGTGTGAAGATCACAGTACGCATAAGCCTCAGCGATAAAGGCAGTGGTCTGCTGTCCATACACCACCCAAATAACTATGTGCACATTCTATTACTGCAAAGGTTCTGGTATTAGCAATTACTTCTGACTTTCCTCTTAAATGACTCGACCAGGACCATAAAACCCATGTCAATTATTAGGTCTTTGCCGAGGACTTCCAGGAATGTCTCAAAATTGTGAAAGAAAACATCCATCAGTTTTTGTATGGGCAGCACCCCCACCATCTGGGCAGAAGTACCCATGTCGGCCCACCGAACACAATGGCCGCTTAGTGTCTGGGGAGTCAAAGAATGTACAAGTGTAAAAGATAGCACCGCAATAAATATCGTAATCACCAGGATGAGTCACAAGGTGAGGGAACCATGCCATGACCAATCGCCGAGTGAATATCGCTGACATAGCTACAGCCACACCAGCTCTATTTGTTTAATAGATGTGTATATATGCATCAGGAAAAAGATGATTGATTTGGGTCATTTATTGGCACGGTTATGCTGCTCATGGTCACTTGAGAGTTGCAATTCCACGGAGTTCCTCATATGTCACGGGATTGTGAGTTGGACAGGTGACCATGATGGGTCATGACATATCATAGCAGTCTCGATTGCAGTTTATGTGATGTCTGTGATAGCATGATAGGGAGGGGAAAGTGTTAAATATTGTGTTACTGCTGTTTCAATGAGGTCATGGCGACATATGTTATCATCGATGTGGAATGTCCCTTTGCTTTTGTGAGCAGTAGGAGATGGATGAGGGAGGAACAGATTGGAAGGGGGGGGGGATGGGGAAGTAAGGCTTTTTGGGGGGGTGGTTCAGGACCTTTAGTGAGGGGAGCCATGACCTCAATGGCTCAACATCTCAAACAGCCTCTGACAGTCTAGCCTCGCACCAGCCTTCTCATTATGGGGTTATTTTCACTAAAATGTGTTGAGGTGACAGACGACTCACTGAACCTTACAGCCAGTTGCTTCGGGCAGATGAGGCTTATTAGCCTTGATTGGCAGCTCATCCAGGAGAGGGAAACTCTGAATCCAAATGCACCTCTGCCTTGTGGTTCAGTTCTTAAAACCAAAGACTAAGGGTTTAATGGGGTAAAGGCAGCAATCCTTAAAGGAGGTGGCCTTTGCATTCTTTAACGCGTGAGCCACCTTTGGGCAAGGTGCACTACCCTATATTAGCCTCCCGATCAGAGTCACTTGAAGCCAACGGAGCAAGAAGGTGGTGTATGGCCATGCAGACAGCTGCCACATATTGCCAGTAATGCTACATGGCCTTGATGCTAGTCAGTGGATTATCTCATGAAGATCAATGGCGAGGCTCACCCATCCAGTAGAGAAACTTCCTGGAAGAAGCAATGACAAACCTGGAAGAAGGCAATTTACAGATGAATGAGTGTGCAGGGTGAGGCATGAAGCCTGGACTGAAGAAATTTATCCATGTGATAGAAACGTTTGGAGAGTACAGGAAATAGCATCCTGTGGGACCACTGGAGGCATGTCTGCATAGAACATCACCTCAGTGAATGAACCTATCTGTCGTGATGCAGGACGTTTATGTGAAAGGCCAATAAGAATTAGCATCAGCCAGGGTACCAAGCAAAATATTGTCCAAGGCCAACTCATCTTTTAAAAGGTGTCATGCATGCGGATGCTCAAAATGCTCACAGTTGCCCATAAGGCCAAGCATTTGGAAACCACTACAGCCTTATTCCAGTGCTGTCCCAAAGAAGATGACTTCCTCTCTCATATTGCGTCTTAGGAGGAAATATGGGTGTCCCATGACAGACTGGATCAGAACAAAGCATGAAGTGAAAGCATCCCACATCAGCAAAGAAGATCCAGTGGTCTGTTGGCAAAATTATTGTGACATTGTCTAGCACATGGACGTCCCTTTTGATTTAATTCTAATTACAGGCTCTGACCAGTGATACAAATTGCAAAATGACATTGACAGAGGTCCTCCCAGTTTCCTGCCCCAGGGTGTGATTCTGCAACAGGACAACACAGGCCTTACATCATCCATATGACCTCAGATACCGTAAGCAAACTTGGGTGGGAGATTGTCCTACACCAGCCATAGACCCGAGACCTTGCCCCATTTGACAACCTCCTTTTTGAGCCCATGAAGGAGACTTGATGTGGCACCCCATGTGTGTGTATATATATATATATATAATATATATATATTATATATAATATTCCAGCAGTGTGTGTGTGTGTGTGTGTGTGTGTGTGTGTGTGTGTGTGTGTGTGTGTGTGTGTGTGTGTGAGATCGCTGTTTCTCGACAACCACTGGTCCGATCTAATTGAAACTTGCCAGATATATTGCTGGGACCTGAGGTTGTGCCTTTTCAAGGTTTGATATTAATCGGACAAGTGCTTCCCAAGTTATGGCCATTTATTTACCAACCAATGACAAGACACCTTGCTGCGTGGGCGTGGCCGATGGGGAAGGGAACCTCAGCCACGTTCCCCATTACGGGTTACAACGTACGGGCTTCCGGAGAGTAATGACTTCGTGTATTCTAATAATTTCTCGATTTCTTATGCGCATTTATAGATAAACACAATGCCCAAGTTATGATCGTTTTCATATTAGACGGTGCATAAATTTCGGTAACATCAGAGTGAGCTGGTATGCTCTGAAGCAGGAATGGAGAATTTTTTTTTCTCTTCTCTTCTCTTTGTGTTTTTCCTTGCGATGACATTGCGAAAAGGCAAAATACGTTGGCGCTATTGAATAATTGGCCATTAAAACTAATTGCGAATAATCGTGACTGGATATGCGAACTTCTGGGCCACGCTCGTACGGGCACACCAGAGTGATGGAACGGCCTGTGTGTTGTTGTTTCTTGGTCGCGGTTTGAATTTTTTTTTTTTAACGGGCACGTACTAGTATCTATAATTCCAGCAATCTCTGTGTCTGTGTGTGTGTCTGTGACCGCTGTTTCTTGACAACCACTGGTCCGATGTAATTGAAACTTGCCAGGTATATTGCTGGGGACCTGAGGTTGTGCCTTTTCAAGGTTTGATATTAATCGGACAAGTGCTTCCAAGTTATGGCCATTTATTTACCAACCAATGACAAGACACCTTGCTGGTAGGCGTGGCCGATGGGGAAGAACCTCAGCCGTCGTTCCCCATTACGGTTACAACGTACGGGACTTCCGGAAGTGATGACTTCGTGTATTCTAATAATTTCTCGATTTCTTATGCGCATTTAGCCCGTTAAAAAAAAAAAATTCAAACCGCGACCAAGAAACAACAACCACACAGGCCGTTCCATCACTCTGGTGTGCCCGTACGAGCGTGGCCCAGAAGTTCGCATATCGCAGTCACGATTATTCGCAATTTAGTTTTAATGGCCAATTATTCACAGAAGAGAGATGAATGTGGTTATTAAATAGACAGGGATTTTGCAAAATACAGCAAAAAATGGAAGCTTGTGGCAATGGGCATAATTGAACCAGAGCAAAATTAACATTTCCATAACTCGTCATTTTGAAGTGCAACGTTACTCAGAAATGTGAATTGTAACTGATATGCTGTAATTTAGTGAATCTCTTTGGCGAAATGTGAAACTAAGAAAAAGTATCGCAAGGTAATTTGCTCGAAATTTTTCGAGTTTTTTTTTTTCAAGTAAAGCGCCTTATAAAAATCGCCTTGGCGACAGACCAGGTTGTATCAAGCAACTCTTGCTCTGACTGAGTAGCATCTGCATTGTCCATTTTATTAGAAGTTGACTCCATTCGAGTCAAATAGCACTCACACACTTCATCCAATCCATTAAACTGCGGAGCTGATAGCCTGCTTTCAGTTATAAGCAAAATAATGGAATCCATAATTGATGCTGGACAACAACCAGCATATCACTGATCACCAAGTTTTTGATATCATGTCTGTGTCAGTCAGTCTTGGGTATTTGTTTCTTGACGACATTGATGGATGCCTGACCTGAACAGGAGTTCAAGGTTGTGTTTCAAACCATACCGCTGGTGTCTTTATGGGCACTGTGGGAATCCCGTCCTAGTCGTTGCAAAGCTCTGAAGCCTGCTTGGTTCTTCAACATCTGCCATCCAGTCCTTTTCAGGAAAGGATCCAGTAGTGAAAAAAACAAACATGACGAGCACTATCGCAGGTGAAGAGGAAATTGGGTTCTGGCGTAACGTGGTTTGAGAAAGAGCGAACTATTTCTAATAAGGGTAAAAAGAAGGGTGATGGAGTGAGACGCTTACCTCACAGCCACCCCCCTACTGCCTTCCCCCAATGATTGACTCCAACAGCAACTTGTTTCAGAGCTCAGCATTCCCAGTCTTATGAGGAAAAATACCATTTATTCAGTCTCTTTCCAACGCCCGCTTGTGTAGCCTTTCAACTTCCAGCTTTCACCTCAACTCTTTGCCCCCCTTTAACCTCAAGATATGATGCATATTTCTCTGTGTCAGTCCAACCCTGTTTGCACAGTGGCTTCGTGTGATGGCACGTCTCTCCATCAATTTATAAAATTTCATTCCAGCGAACAAAATCTTGGCACCCCTGTATTATCATTCTATCTACAATCAGCTTATTGACTGCTCATTTGTACATATGTCCCATGTCTATTGGTATGCCACCCACCCCCCCCTCATACCGACTTTCGCCACTATCAAGATGTTAACCCTCGATTCAAATTCTCTAAATTTTGTTCTGCATGAGCCTCTAGTTCAGCATATATAATAAATTGCATCCTAACTCAAGTCCTACCACAGGGCAGCCTCAGGTCTGAATTTACAGAGATAATCCACCGCTTGGCAATGACAACAGGGAACTACTGCTGACAGAACCTGTAGCTCCCAGTGGGATTAGAGCAAAGAGCACAATGGCTAATTACGCAGGGAGCAGACAACTGATCGCATGGGCGCTGTGTGAATTATAAAACGCGGAAGCGTTAGTGAAAGCAGTTTGATAAATGTATGACCTTGGTGTAAATGCATGTGGTTTGAAGAAATGCACCATTGGTGTAAACAATTAAGCTTCATCTCGGGGTGGTTTATTTCCCTTCATCTACATAGAGGCGTATAGCATTGGTGTGCCATATTATTCAGCTCCATAGCACAATAATTGAAATAGATAGGTTTCAGAATTTCCTTTTTTTGCAAGCAGATGATAAGATCTGAATGTTCTTTAAACAAACAAGTTCCAGTTCTAAGTAGCAACGTCATCTAAAAAAAAAACAATACAAGCCATAACCTCAACTGTTTATCCCTTCAAAATCGATGTATCATCAATCGCGACTTCCAGATGCAGGGTGCTTAAAGATGGGTGCCGCAGCCATAAGATGGGACAATCACAGATACAACACACTGGCTGTGAAGCACCGCGTCTGAGCAATTTATAAACTGGTTGTGAATAGAACCTCGAATAGAAAACTCAGACCCACCTTTTGTGCCATTCTGGCAGATCCCTTTCACTCAAGTATAGTTTTTTTTTTTCAGGAAAACTATGTCAATCATAATACAGGAGTCAAACAATCATTCGATTGACAACCTCATCAGTTATGCATCTCTAATGATTAATGACATTTAAATTTTGTTTTTTTTAAATGATGGCAGGCTGGCCTAGAGGTATGCACACTTGCTTAAGTTGTCTAATCTGGGTTCAAATCTCAACCCAGCTATAATTGTCACCCTGGTGTTTTCACAGGCAGGGCGATTCATCATGTGTGTGCCGTCATGGGAATGGACATTAAACTGGGCTCCCCGTCTGCCGGCATTAGTTTGGTGGATGTAAAGATCCCATGGTGTCCTTCATCAAGATCAGGGCTATCACCAGCACCATGAACACACTACAAATTCCAGCCAAAACTATGAAGTTGAGCACAGGCCTGTGAAGGGGTTTTTGAAAGACTGGCCCAAAAACCTCCCCTGGCCACACCACAAGAATGTGGGAATAACTCGGGAGCAGGAGTTAAATAAGGAGGTGTATATATATAATATATATATATATATAATATTATATATATATATATATATATATATATTATATATATACTAGACCGGGCGTAGTGGCGTGCGCCTGTAATCCGGCTACTCGGAGGCTTGGGTTGGAGGATCGCTTGAGGACGGGTGCTCTGCTCTGCGCTGGGCCCGTGCTATGAGAGGGTGTAGGGCAGCCCGGAATCATGGCGAAACCCAATCCTTATCCCTGTGTCGTAAGAGGCGACCAGGGTTGCGTCAGGAAGGGCATCCGGTGTAAAACTATGCCAAATCAGTATGCAGATCATAACGGATGATCCGCTGTAGCGACCCTAACGGGAGCAGCCGAAAGCAGAAGAAGAATATATATATATAATACTAGCTGGAGTACCCGGTGTTGCCCGGGAATAGGAATTAAGAAAGGGGTAAATTGTGGCGTTTAATATATATCACATTTATTTGGACACATTTCGCATTTCTTTGTCGTTGTTAGCGTTCGTTCATCAGTGCTCCAGTGCCTCGGGGTAGCCACATTGCGTGTCTGACTGTTGGGTGCCAGGATGCTGAGCTTCACTGCGCTGCCGGTCCGAGAGACAGCCCCATACAGGCTGCCATGAGAGAAGCAAAGGACAGAAAGGTCGACCCGGATTGCCTGTACGTCTGACCTTGAGCCTTGTTGATCGTCATCGCAAACATGAATTGCAGGGAAACTGGAAGTCGGCGTAACTGGAAGGGCAGCTCGGAGTCAGATGGAATGAGCGGATCGCTCGTCAGAAGGACGACTTCTCCTTTGTATGTCCACAGGAGATGGTGGCCTCAATGACATTGGCATGCAGGTGGGTTATGATGCAGCGTGTGCCATTGGTGGTCTTGGGTGGCTCCATGTTATGCAGGATCATGATTTGTCACACCGAGTATCAGCTTGAGAGGTGTGGTGGCATTCCTGACAGCTCGAGAGAATTGAGCAGCTCAACAGGGAAGGTGACTGCCTTATCGTCGCAGATGGCACTGTCGCAGATGGCACTGTCCACAGACTTTGTAGATCCTCTCATCGCCGGGGAACTCTCCATGAGCAGTTGTTGAGCTGGTTGACATTGGTGTTCAGCGGAGAGAGATTGGTACACTCAGCCAGCCACTCAGACCTGACTCATTTGTGGTCAAGCAAGGGTAGACTTCAGCCTTGAGCTCCTTCAGTGTGGAGACGACCTTGCCCAGTCAGGAGGAATTGCGATTGTGTCTGGTTCGGCCGCAAATGGGATCTGTCCATTGCCAATTTTCCAGGAGCAGCTGGAGAAATTGGTGGCCCCTTCTCGCCAGACAGGTGAGCTCGCATGTTGCTGGTCAGGTGCTTGGTCACATGGCACCACAGGTGGGACGACTTCAGGCTGACATTGACAATGTTGGATCTGGTTCCTCTCTTTGACCACTGGAAGGATCTGCGGAAGTCTCCGCAGAGCAGTGTGGGGATGCCTCCCATGGTGTTGCTGGACTCCTGTGATGTCCTGCAGTGTGCGGTCTCCAGCTTCGTAGCTGACTTGTGAGTCATCGGGGTCTCATCCACAATGATGGCAGCAGCATCCTTGATGACCTTGGTCAATGCTGTCCACGCTTGATGTTGCATGTTGGCTGCTCTTTGAGGTGCATGTCGAGTGGGATCTTGAAGGTGCTGTGCAGCGTTCGTCCCTCCCTGGAGTAGTGTTGCGGCAATTCCACGGGACGCAGTGCAAGAGCAATCTGCTCCTGAGTGAATCTTTTTCAGTATCGTGTTGATGACAAAGCTCTTGCCTGTGCCTCCCGGTGCATCGAGGAAGATGATGTTGCTGCTCTGTTGCTATTGAATGATGCTACCTTGCTGCACGCAGTTCAAGGACTGCATTGTAGACCTGACGCTGGTATCTGTCAGGTGCTGTTGAAAGTCTACAGCCTGGACAGCCAACTGCTCTTGGTTGTAGTCCACTTCCCCTGAAGTACTCTCTCTCGAGCCTATCTTCTGTGCCCCTCTCTGGTCTAGGTAGGTCATACGAACTGAGATGACGGCCACGCCATCATGATCACCTTGTCCTCGAGGGAGCAAAGTGCAAGGTTTATAGACCTCATCGTTGTCGTCAGCATCAAGGATTGCCAACATTGTGACGGTGCTGGAGCAGGTAGTCTTCAGAGAGGTCACGAACTGATCCCAGAGTGTGCGTGGATTTCTGGGGAAACAGGTGGTGAGGATGACTGCCTATAAGACTCCTGAGGTTTGGTGCAGACTGGCTGATGCCTGCCCTCCTCCAAGCAAGGTGAAGGTGCTGGTCATTTTCCAGGAGCCCCCTGCGAGACAGGCTTCACGGAAGGAAATTCCTGGCCACTCCACGGTTCTCACGAGCAGTGAAGGAGGAGGGGTCACAGACTTCAGTCAGGAGAAGTCGAACGTAGTAACAGTCACCCTGCCTCGGACTGATGCTGTAGATGCGGCCAATTGCGCGAGCCTTCCAGATTGCTGTGGAACTTCGACCACCTCTCCTCGCTTGCGGCGGGCCCACTTCTTGCGTGACTTGTCCCACATGTAGTATTCGGCACCTCGTGTATTTGAGCGTCTTGGCAAAATAGTCATGACTGCAGAGGTCGAAGAAGGCATTGTCCCACTTGAAGTAGATTCGCTGGCCATTCTCGCAGTGGACGGCTAGGCCCAATGACTGGAGGGAGATGCTCAGAAATTGGGTGCTCCAGGATCCTCCAGACTGCCTCACTGCTGCCGACGAGCGTGCATTCTGGAACTGAGCTACCTCATCCTTTTGACGGTTTTGCCTCCTCATTGGCTTGCTGCAGTTCAAACACTGCCTGATCGGTTCCCTTGGTGACATACTTTGTGATATACTGGATGCTGTTGATGCTGGAGCAGATCTCAATGTTGATAGTGGCAAATTGAATTGGCAGAGGAGGAACGGTTTGTAGTGTACCACCCATGGTTGGTGACTACCTGTACCAACCCGTTTCCCTTCTGGCACATCTTTATCTCACCGTTGTGACCCATCTTCTGGCTTGAGACGGCAATACTTGGGTAGTTGTCATTTCCTTGCTCAGTGCTCTGCAGGAATGGCTTTGGGAAATTATTTGAGCACTTGCGGTCCTTCATGCAAGGGCTGTTCTGGTTGAGGTTCCGCATGGACCGTGGATCATGTGTGCCATGACCATTTTGTGCATCAATGGATCTTGCTCCTTGTCAGGAATCTCAGCACTGATGACCAGGTCAATGTCTTTGGGCTTGACCTTGTCTTCTGGAGTGACCCACAGGAGGATGTGGGCATGAGGAAGACACATGCTTCTGGTACTCATGGTGTACAGGAGGCTCTCATCTTCCCAAAAGCTCCTTCTTTAGTAGCTCATGAGCTTCTTGTTCTTTTGGCGAAAGACAACGGGCAATGATGTCTGGGTGATCGTGAGGCCCTTGTCCTGGCAGGAGGTTTTCCTGGACCTCGGTCCATTTGGGATTCGTGGTCATCGTGATGAAGAACTCAGGCCTTCCATGCGATGCACATAGGCCATGGCATCACTCTGTTTCTCATGCATCCACCTCGCCCACCGTGTATGTTGCTGGAAGGACGCACCTTTGTCCAACAGTTTGAGGGCACCATTGCTGGCATGAGGCTGTCACAGAGGTTATCGTAGTTATCAGCAAGCAAGTTCTTTTGCTCCCGGCAGATAAAGCCCAGTCGCTCTGTCTCGATCTTGCAGTAGACATCGACCAGAAACTGCTGAAAGAGTCGTCGCATCTGCAGTATGTGGTTGCCTGCTCTCGCCATGATGTGGTAGCTGGATCGTACTGCAGCTGTGTGAGTTTTTCGTCCATCCTGTCCAGTAGCAGTCCTGGCCACCTGATGGATGCTGTAGCCATCTGTTCCATATGGGAACACTATGGGATACTGCAGTGCATCATAGATGCATGCAGCTCACTGATCCTTTAAGTGCACCATCGCGAAGTCTGAGGACAATGTCTCTGGGTCCTGTTGGCCTTGTCCATTAGGATGGCGACTTCTGGTGCAGACTGGGCGTTGTAGTGGCATGTGTGCTCTCCTTGCGGTCGCTTGTTTTTTTCTGATGATCATCTGGCGCTCCTCAGAGTTGCCTCCTTCTGCAAGTACATCTCTTGCAGTCTTGAGCTCACAGACCATATGGTTATTCTCGTGAAACCACTTTGTGAGCATCTCAAGGATGTGTGGTTTGAGGCCGGTGTGGTTCCTGGCAGCAGCTCCTTGGTGTGCGGATCCAGGAAGTAGACCTGGAAGAACTTTGGCTGGCCCTTTTCAGGCGGGAGCAAGCTGCCAATGCGGTGGAAACCTTGACCTTGGATCCGGAAGCTCGAGTTCCAGCCCTGGACTTCAGCTTCCTTGTGCCCGAAGCTCGTCATTGCAAAGCTGCCATTATACGTCCAATGTTGTCAAGGAAGTGCTTGCTGAGGGGACCTTCGCCTGAGAGAAGTTCCTTCAGCAAGGGAGGAAGGGCAGGAGAGGGTTCAAGGACGACCTTGCCATCGCTGCAGCACACACCCTTGGTCTCGCCCTTGAACTTGTAAGCAGAGCAGTGGGTGCAGACTTGGTCCATTCGGCCGATGTCTGCATGAGTTTGTTGGGTCAGCCCGGTCATACGTGAATGCTACCCTGTTGGCATTGTTGTGCTCTTGTTCCCGGACAGTGCTCGTGCTTCTGCAGTGCGGTGACGCATTGCCTCAAGTCTTGCATCACACTCTTCTTCGGTCTCATTTGCTCGGCTGGTTGTTGCCGATGAGCCTGTTCATTGAGCCTGGCTGATTGCCCCTCTTCAGTCTCATTTTGTCGCTGTCGCTGTTGCTGCTGTGCCTATTCATTTAGCCTGGCATATTGCTCCTCTTCAGTCTCCTGTTGTCTCTCGTGTGTTTTCGCTTCACTGCAGCTGCCTTGGGACAATGGAGCTCTTCCTTTTTCAGGGCATCTAAAATCAGAGTCAAATTTTGATCAGAAACTTTTTAAAACGTTCACTGGTCTGTCCATCCACTGGTCTGTCTTTGTCCATTTTGACCAGGTTGTAAATTAAAAAAGTGGCGACGCGGAAAATCAATTGCGGCAGAAAATTGAAACGACCAAAAAAAAATCGACGATTATTTTTTTCTTTTTTTTTAAACATCTAAGGCAGGGGTCTCCACCTGCGGCCCGCGGGCCACATGCGGCCCCTTAGATGATTTATGTGGCCCGCGGTGCCATATTAAGTTCATTACAATGCGGCCCACGATACTGCCAATTTGTCAGGGTCAATGCAAAGCGTTCTGTAATTTTTATTATGATTTTGATGCATATTAGACACATGTTTTTAAGCACAATTATTCATTTATCATATTTGTTGCAAGAAAAATATATTCAGGACTAATTTTTGTTTAAATTTCCGCATATTAATTATATATTTTTTCCCCGGAATTTAGCGTCCTTTTTTGGGTGGCGGCCCTCCGCCCTCACCACTTTGGTTTTATGGCCCTCCGCCCAAAAAGGTTGCAGACCCCCTGATCTAAGGTGTGCTGTAATACCTCTGAGACATGCCAATTCCGAATATGCCTTTGGTTTTGCTCTGTGATGCGTAGTTCTCGAGTTATAAGAGGACAAAACAAACATACACTACTACTTTATATATATAGATACAATATATATTTTTATATAAAATACCCCCGAGCGGGAGTGCCGGTCATCTCTGCAGAGGTCGAAAGTAAGTAACTCTGTGCTAAACTGGAATAGGGGCAGTTCATAAAGTACGTACGCTCTACTTCCGGGTTTCAAAACCACCCACCCCCTCTGTATGCAGGCTAGTGACCAAAGATCGTAAAGCGGAGCAAGATAGCCCACTCGTGCGAAACAGTGAAGTATCCAATGGACGCCCTCGGCGGCCATTTTAGCAAGCAGGCAGAGCGAGCTTGCGCTAGCCAACAACCCGAAATTATTACCACAAGAATGGCTTGTGAACATGAGTAATAATAATTTTTATTTTGTTTCTGGTGTTCTTATTTCTTGCCTGGGCAGGGTACATTAAGATGCATTCTAATGATTTGCACTTTTTTAAAGTCAAAGCTTACTGCATATATATTTCAGTTATGACCATCATCATGTTTTGTATAGTACAGCCCATAAATCCATAAACATGGATTATAACTCTACCAGAATCCCTTTAACCCCTTTGAGCTTCATATACATGTCCTAATATATCCAGTG
>CM068961.1:52998388-53000845 GCA_035128595.1 Eptatretus atami
TCGCTTGCAAAGCCAGCAGTTCCTTATGAACCGATGTTTGTAAGCCATGACGATGCAGTCCTAGCGGTGTGATTTACCTTTTTCTTTTAAATCACAGCAGTCATTTATGAAAATAAAAGTACAAATTGACATTCAAGACAATGTTAATGTATAAATGAAAGTAAGTGTGCATATAAAACTTGTGTTCCATTGTTTAGTTAAATCTGACAAAAGCTTCAAATGTAATATTTTCTCGGAGAGTTTCGGTTCTTAATTTAATACTTTTATTTTGTATGTACGTACTTATGAACGGCCCATACGGGGAATCAGAGCGAAGTTTGAAGGACTATAAATCGGAACGAGAGCAAATTTCAAAAAATGGCTCGTGTTGTTCTAATAATAGTCCGTAGTATCTAAATCACTAATAACATTTGATCTCTCTTGATAAATGAGGAGGAGATACGATTTGAAATCGACGATTTTCGCAACTTTGACAGCCTCGTGACGTTGACCTCGACTCGACTTGAAAGTTATATCGTTGTGCATGTCTCATCGACCTCTATCCATTCCACATTGGTTATTTGTCTCCACTCGGTTTGATTGTGGACGGACGGACGGACGCACGGACGGGCGTAAGTACGGACGGGACGGACTTGAGACTGTTATTATTAGGTCATCTCTACTGAGATGATAGAGATGACCTAACTAGTATGTGGCCGTATGTGCAAAAAAAAAAAAAACTTTCAAACCACGTGCCAGAAACAACAACCACACAGGCTGTTCCTTCGCTCGCTCGTACTGCGTGCCCGTACATGCAAAAAAAGAAAAAAAAAAAAGAAGAATTGTGACGTCAATCGTGACGTCAAAGCACTGTGTCCTGTCATTGTTTGGTAAATAAATGGCATAACTTCGGAACCACTTGTCCGATTAATATCAAACCTGGAAAAGGCACATCCACAGGTCCCCAGCAATATACCTGGCAAGTTTCAATTAGATCGGACCAGTGGTTGTCGAGAAACAGCGGTCACAGACACACATACAGACACACACACACACACAACACACACACACACACACACACACACACACACACACACACACACACACACACACACAGACTTGCTGGAATTATAGATAGATGTACAGTAAACTACTTTCTCTGCAGTGTGATGCCATTTTCTGGGGGGGGGGGGGGGGGGAAGTACCAAAACAGCAACAAAAACATCCAAGGTACCAAAAAAACACCTATTGTTTAAATTTTGTCTCCTACTTGCTTATTTTCGATCATAAGTTATCGTGTGTTTAAAATTTACTTCCTGGTTCGGAGCATACCAGGTCACTCTGATGTTACCGAAATTTATGCACCATCTAATATGAAAATGATCATAACTTGGGGCATTGTGTTTATAAATGCGCATAAGAAATCGAGAAATTATTAGAAACACGAAGTCATCACTTCCGGAAGCCCGTACGTTGTAACCCGTAATGGGGAACGTGGCTGAGGTTTCCTTCCCCATCGGCCACGCCTACCAGCAAGGTGTCTTGTCATTGGTTGGTAAATAAATGGCCATAACTTGGGAAGCACTTGTCCGATTAATATCAAACCTTGAAAAGGCACAACCTCAGGTCCCCAGCAATATACCTGGCAAGTTTCAATTACATCGGACCAGTGGTTGTCAAGAAACAGCGGTCACAGACACACACACAGACACAGAGATTGCTGGAATTATAGATACTAGTACGTGCCCGTTAAAAAAAAAAAATTCAAACCGCGACCAAGAAACAACAACCACACAGGCCGTTCCATCACTCTGGTGTGCCCGTACGAGCGTGGCCCAGAAGTTCGCATATCGCAGTCACGATTATTCGCATTTAGTTTTAATGGCCAATTATTCAATAGCGCCAACGTATTTTGCCTTTTCGCAATGTCATCGCAAGGAAAAACACAAAGAGAAGAGAAAGAAAAAAAAATTCCTTCCTGCTTCAGAGCATACCAGCTCACTCTGATGTTACCGAAATTTATGCACCGTCTAATATGAAAACGATCATAACTTGGGCATTGTGTTTATCTATAAATGCGCATAAGAAATCGAGAAATTATTAGAATACACGAAGTCATTACTCTCCGGAAGCCCGTACGTTGTAACCCGTAATGGGGAACGTGGCTGAGGTTCCCTCCCCCATCGGCCACGCCCACGCAGCAAGGTGTCTTGTCATTGGTTGGTAAATAAATGGCCATAACTTGGGAAGCACTTGTCCGATTAATATCAAACCTTGAAAAGGCACAACCTCAGGTCCCAGCAATATATCTGGCAAGTTTCAATTAGATCGGACCAGTGGTTGTCGAGAAACAGCGATCTCCACACACACACACACACACACACACACACACACACACACACACACACACACACACACACACACTGCTGGAATTATAAATATATACTAATATCTATATTATATATATATATATATATA
>CM068961.1:53000870-53014994 GCA_035128595.1 Eptatretus atami
ATATACACACACATGGGGTGCCACATCAAGTCTCCTTCATGGGCTCAAAAAGGAGGTTGTCAAATGGGGCAAGGTCTCGGGTCTATGGCTGGTGTAGGACAATCTCCCACCCAAGTTTGCTTACGGTATCTGAGGTCATATGGATGATGTAAGGCCTGTGATTGTCCTGTTGCAGAATCACACCCTGGGGCAGGAAACTGGGAGGACCTCTGTCAATGTCATTTTGCAATTTGTATCACTGGTCAGAGCCTGTAATTAGAATTAAATCAAAAGGGGACGTCCATGTGCTAGAACAATGTCACAATAATTTTGCCAACAGACCACTGGATCTTCTTTGCTGATGTGGGATGCTTTCACTTCATGCTTTGTTTCTGATTCCAGTCTGTCATGGGACACCCATATTTCCTCCTAAGACGCAATATGAGAGAGGAAGTCATCTTCTTTGGGACAGCACTGGAATAAGGCTGTAGTGGTTTCCAAATGCTTGGCCTTATGGGCAACTGTGAGCATTTTGAGCATCCGCATGCATGACACCTTTTAAAAGATGAGTTGGCCTTGGACAATATTTTGCTTGGTACCCTGGCTGATGCTAATTCTTATTGGCCTTTCACATAAACGTCCTGCATCAATCATGACAGATAGGTTCATTCACTGAGGTGATGTTCTATGCAGACATGGCCTCCAGTGGTCCCACAGGATGCTATTTCCTGTACTCTCCAAACGTTTCTATCACATGGATCAATTTCTTCAGTCCAGGCTTCATGCCTCACCCTGCACACTCATTCATCTGTAAATTGCCTTCTTCCAGGTTTGTCATTGCCTTCTTCCAGGAAGTTTCTCTACTGGATGGGTGAGCCTCGCCATTGATCTTCATGAGATAATCCACTGACTAGCATCAAGGCCATGTAGCCATTACTGGCAATATGTGGCAGCTGTCTGCATGGCCATACACCACCTTCTTGCTCCGTTGGCTTCAAGTGACTCTGATCGGGAGGCTAATATAGGGTAGTGCACCTTGCCCAAAGGTGGCTCACGCGTTAAAGAATGCAAAGGCCACCTCCTTTAAGGATTGCTGCCTTTACCCCCATTAAACCCTTAGTCTTTGGTTTTAAGAACTGAACCACAAGGCAGAGGTGCATTTGGATTCAGAGTTTCCCTCTCCTGGATGAGCTGCCAATCAAGGCTAATAAGCCTCATCTGCCCGAAGCAACTGGCTGTAAGGTCTCAGTGAGTCGTCTGTCACCTCAACACATTTTAGTGAAAATAACCCCATAATGAGAAGGCTGGTGCGAGGCTAGACTGTCAGAGGCTGTTTGAGATGTTGAGCCATTGAGGTCATGGCTCCCCCTCACTAAAGGTCCTGAACCACGCCCCCCAAAAGCCTTACTTCCCCATCCCCCCCCCCTCCCCTTCCAACATCTGTTCCTCCCTCATCCATCTCCTACTGCTCACAAAAGCAAAGGGACATTCCCACATCGATGATAACATATGTCGCCATGACCTCATTGAAACAGCAGTAACACAATATTTAACACTTTCCCCTCCCCTATCATGCTATCACAGACATCACATAAACTGCAATCGAGACTGCTATGATATGTCATGACCCATCATGGTCACCTGTCCAACTCACAATCCCGTGACATATGAGGAAACTCCGTGGAATTGCAACTCTCAAGTGACCATGAGCAGCATAACCGTGCCAATAAATGACCCCAAATCAATCGTCTTTTTCCTGATGCATATATACACATCTATTAAAACAAATAGAGCTGGTGTGGCTGTAGCTATGTCAGCGATATTCACTCGGCGATTGGTCATGGCATGGTTCCCTCACCTTGTGACTCATCCTGGTGATTACGATATTTATTGCGGTGCTATCTTTTACACTTGTACATTTCTTTGACTCCCCAGACACTAAGCGGCCATTGTGTTCGGTGGGCCGACATGGGTACTTCTGCCCAGATGGTGGGGGTGCCTGCCCATACAAAAACTGATGGATGTTTTCTTTCACAATTTTGAGACATTCCTGGAAGTCCTCGGCAAAGACCTTAATAATGACATGGGTTTTATGGTCCCTGGTCGAGTCATTTAAGAGGAAAGTCAGAAGTAATTGCTAATACCAGAACCTTTGCAGTAATAGAATGTGCCACATAGTTATTTGGGTGGTGTATGGACAGCAGACCACTGCCTTTATCGCTGAGGCTTATGCGTACTGTGATCTTCACACGGCCAGTGATGCCTCTCACCTCCAACATTTAAATATTTCATGATCCATTTAACAGTCGCTTTGGTCATTTTACACTGAAGGGAAAACTTATTGGGAGGGCATGGTGATTGTGAGTATGACAGCTCTGAAGATGATTTTGGCTTCACATAGCAGCGAGCAACATGGCAGCCGTATGATTTTTCAGGTTGAGATTGTGCGTGGAGTCAGGCTAGCTGTCCAACCAATGGGTGAAACAGAATGATACACATGTACGGCCGAACAAGCATATTTTTATCTGATCCGAATCTGATACAAAAAGACATGGACAACTTTGGTTGTTAATATATTTAGAACCACAAATGATACAACATACCCTTTGGTTTCTCTGATGCAGAAACTCATGAAGTTTTATGCACATCATCACGACACTTCAATGTGAGCTCCTTTTATCATGCATAAGACATCAAGACAGTGCACGAGTTCTTGCCATGTTCGGCTCAGGATGTTTGCGTCCACCAGTGTGCATGCAGCTGTGATCTGAGAGCAAAGATCCTGCAGGTTTGCCACCTTGGTGTTGTAGACAACATGCTTGACAAACTCCCATAGAAAAAAACATCAAGGGGGGTTAAGTCTGGTGATCGTGGGGGGCCAGGCAGTTGGTCTGTCTCGGTCAATGCAGTGACCTGGAAAATTTTCATTCAGGATGGCTCGAACGACTAAGGCCCAATGAGGGGGAGCGCCGTCCTGTGAAAAATGATATCAGGTTGCAGGTCTTCAAACTGTGGGAAGGCGAATCCTTCCAACATGTTCATGTAAATTGTTGAGGTCACTGTATCCCACCGCAAAGAAAAACGCAAACACGCTGAGCCGAGCATGGCAAGAACTCGTGCACTGTCTTGATGTCCTACGTGTGAAACTGAACTCACAATGAAGTCTATTGATGGTGTGCACAAAACTTTATGAGTCTCTGTATCATATAAACGAAAGGGTATTATTGTATAATTTGTGGTTCTAAAGATATTAACAACCAAATTTGTCCGGGTCTTTTTGCATCACCCTGTTTGGAACACCATGAAATTTGCATTGAGAGTTTGGAACATCATCAGGTGATGATGGCAGAAGCTCTGAAATTTATCCTGAAACTTGAATCCTTTCATTTTGCTTTTCCGTCTTTAATTTCTGGATTATCTGACACATACGCGCACGCACACACACACACACACACACACACACACACACACACACACACACACACACACACACACACACACACACACACACACACACACACACACACACACACACACACACACACAGTTTTGCAGTCACAAATTGAAATAAAAAAAAATTATAGGTGCAGCAACCACCCAGCTGTCTGACAGCATATATTGTTACAAAGAATCACATAATTCTTCATATCACCCAGGACATCCATTTCATTTTCCTTTGAGCTCAACGCTTTAGAACAGAAAAAGGCGAACAATTCATGCAAAATGTCCTTTTACATCAAGACAATTATCTGCTTCATATAAGCCGAGAAAATTCGGCTAATCATGTTTAAACACCATAACTATGCAGTTTGTAGAGAAGCCGAGTTTCCCTTGGTGTGGTCCTTCGCTACCTGGTTCCTCAATGTGGTGAACAAAGCATATTTCTTTTCTTGCAAACATAAGAAACAAGTTGGATTAAAAACAAATTATAATTACCATATCTGATCATAATCAAACTCATCACTTACACAAACCAACGCACCACCGACTGTAATGAAATTTGCTACACTGGAATGTACTCTATTCTGTATATATTTTGGCGGTTACCAAGTCTGTCGGAAGACAACACAAATGTATACGACGTAAATTGCAATTTATTCTTTAAACCCCACTTTTGAATAACAATGTTTTAAGTTTTTGCCTGAAATTATTGCAAACATGATATCTTGTTGTTAAACCTCTTCCAAATATGAACTGCATCTCAAATATTTCTCATCTCAACATCTATGCTCATGTGCACTGCACACCTACATACTGTTGTTGAATATAATTAAGTCTGAGGTTACAATCACAGTCAAATTAACATAGCCACCATGTGGTTATGATAATTTTCCAAAATCAGATTATTGAAAACAGAAAATGTATACATTTTGTTTTAAAAGCTTTAATACTAAAGTAATTATAACATAAGATGTAAGTTTGAACATCATTAACATCATAACAACGGTTATATTAGTTTTTTTTTGATGATGAGCAGGAAGCATAGCACATAAATATTGAACAACATGGGGCTTAGAATTGTACTTTGCGGGATACCACAGGCAATTTCCGAAGGGGTGTGAGACTGATTGCTCAGTACGACTGCTTGATGTCTGTACAGAACGTGCGATGGGAATCTGCAGGATCAAATCAGTGCTCTGGAGAGCAATGCTGGAGCTGATCAAAGAAACTCCCTGCATTAGTAATTTAGAATTCATGCACAAAAGGTGTCACCAAGGAAAAGATTCCGCAGGAAAGGTTCCAAAGTTCGACGTTCTTATTCTGCTTTGTTTTCTTGTTTCTGGTGTCTGTAATGTCCTGAGATTCGGTGCCCGTTCTGCTTTGGCAGATTTTCTATTAACACCATAGCTCTTGTACCATCAAACACAATGTAATTATTAGGGTAACAACAAGGCACAGCGAGCTTGTTTAAACCAAACCACATGTTCATCAGCACCTCCAGTATTACTTGTTATTATCAAAATTTTAAATCCAAAGCGGTTTGCAAATCAGGTGGATCATTTGAATATAAAGAGAGCCATTATTTGGAAGGTTAAGGCACTGTGTGTAAGATATAGGTAGAGGAATAAGTGAAAGGAGGAACAAAGACAAGTATGAGATGAAAGTGATTTCTGATTCAAACATGTCCAGGAGGCAGATCATCCATTCACACATGTCCAGGAGAACAAGACAATGAATCATTCATATAAATGGTTGCCACCAGGAGGCGCAGCGGAATATTAAAGCAACCTGGAGAGTGGAGACATTGTTATGACCCTAAGCTTTGCTCAGAATGTTGTAAATGAGTATTTTCGGACTTGTTTTCCGCACCATGACCCTAAATATGAGTCAAAGTTTTGACACCATGACTCATATATCACAGTTTAAAACATATCTGGGCCAATATATTTTTGAAATATCATACGATATATCGTTTTTGGCCCAATCTCTCAATGGTGAAGAATCACTTTAAAAATTAAAAAATTATCGTCTCCAGATCCGGCCAGATTCGGATCTTCACCAAAATTGAATCTTTTCTTCCTTGCCACACACCCAACGTGTCCACCAAGTTTCATCCGAATCTGCCAACAACATTTTGAGATATCGTGCTAGATATCGGTTTAGCCCTATCTTTCAATAGTGAAGAATCACTTTAAAAATTCTAGTAGTCAGATCCGGATCCGGATCTGTATCTTCACCAAAATCTAATCAGTTCCTCCTTGTCACACCCCCAACATGTCCACAAAATTTCATCCGAATCTGTCCAACTTTTTGAGATATCTTACAATTAAACAAACAGACAGAAAAGGGTGAAAAGATAACCTCCTTCCATCTTCGGTGGTGGAGGTCATAAATATGAGAAAGTATTAATCACCATTGTCAACTTTAATGGCCTCCTGCATTGAAGTTCCTTGTAAGGGAAGCCATAGTTTTTGGGTTTTTTTTTTAAACCTTATGCATGTGGTAGCCACTTCATATTCAACTGATGTTCAGTGGATGGTGATTTCAAGGCAGGATGGTGGAAGCCAAACAAGATGACAAGGAAAGGAGTAAGGACACAACATCGACACGGAGCTCATACACCACCACAACATTAACATACAACGCCAACGTGCCACTTCACCATGTAATTGAGGCACACCGGCCACAGCACAACACATACTTGTTCAAATGAATTGGCCAGCTTGCCAGCACAGTCCTATAAATCAACCACCCAGGGAGCCTAGGAAAGAGGGGAAGGCAATGCAGTGCCTCCTCAGAAGTATAGGAGCAGGGAAATGCTCACTTCACCACTCATGCCTATCTATATAACACCAGATAACAACAGTTGTGATTCAAGAAAGCAGATATCCATTGATGAGGGCACATCGCTTTAGCCTAACATTTTTAGAAACACCATCAAATTGCACGTGGCTGGAATGAGTTGTAAATTGGACAAAAAAAATAGTTGCTGCATACAGAAGCTGCAAAAAAGGCCTGAGGAAGCTCATGGATGATGAACTAAGTCTGATCTTTCCTGTTTCATTCTAAAATGGAAGAGTAGTGCTTATAGTACAAATTGTTGGCTGGCTGCACCTATTGAACATTAGATCATCCCAACCCATTTAGCCTGACGATGCCATATTATACGGATATACATGCACAACTAACGCACGTGGATGACTGATTGGCTCTCGCTCCTGCCAGTTCATCTAAGCTAAGTTCTCTGGACCAATTACTTTGTTTTTAACCGTTTTACTTTTATTCCCATTTTGCTGTTCGTGTTTTTCATCAATTTTTCTCTCCAAAACCGCACCATGTGGTAGTGAATCGTTTAATTCATCTCCTGAGTTGTCGGGCCTACTAGTGATAGTTGAACGTGCTTCCCCCCTCCATTTCTGCCTCGTTTTTTTTCCTCTTTTATCCCAGGTATTGTTCTGATACCTCAACTCAATCCATTTCCCCTCCTCCCTCAAAAATACAAACAACATATATCTCTCTTTCTTCACTTGGACAAAAAAACCCCCCAAAAAACCCCCACAACCAACAACAACAACGGAAGAAAAAAAATTCCAAATTCTAATCTCAGTGCTGTTACTCATTTCCCTATCCCTTCTTCTCAATGTCCCCAAACTAAATCTTCTTTGAATAAAACATTTCTCTTCCTTAAAACCTCTTCACAACATTAAAAAAAAACGCTTCCTAAATGTATTTTAAAGTTCCTCATTGTGCTTTTTACTCTGTCAGGAACAACCCATTCATTCTTCTTCTTCATCAAAATCTCTTCCTTTTCTCTTTGACAAGACTCGTTTCCCAAAACCTCACTCCTAAATGCTTCGTTCATCCAGCCTTCTCTTTCACTTACAGCCAAATTTACCTGCATGTCCTCAAGCAAAAAACATTCTGACCATGACCACCCCACCCAGGAAGTCTGTCACAGGCTATCCAGTTTGGGAACCCTGAAGCATCAATTTTGCAGAGGCTCGGTGCACATGACAATCATTTCCCCTTCACTTCCATTCATGTGTTAAACCCTTCAAATGTCAGTAACTCCCCCCCCCCCCCAATCCTTTGCTCCCCATCGTACTGCTCCCTCTCAGCTTCCCCTTACTGCTCCCCCTCCCAGCTTTGCCCCTGCCCCTACCCTCCTGGCTTCAACCACTCCACACACCCTCCCGGCTTTCCCCATCCCATAACCACTCCTTGCTCCTTTCCACATCCCTCCATCCTATCAGCAGCAACTCCCCATGTCCCTAACTGTGTAGAACTCAAACATCTGAGCCCTCTGTTCCACCTGACAGATCTCTCAATCCAGGCCACTACCAATAAACCAAACATCATCTGTTTAACAGAATCCTTCCTCCCACAGAACGTCCCTGACTCCTTAGAGTATCTTTCCCTGAGTATTGTTTCTCTCAGTTTGACTGATCTGAATCCGGTCCTGGTGGTGGAATTGCACTGTACATAAATAACTCAATTTCTCACTCTCCCTGTGAGAGTCTCCCTGTGAGCTCTTACAACTCCCAAACCCCAGGAGTAGCTCTGACTGCAACTTCCTCTCCGCTCCCACCTCATGTTTGTCTGTGTTGTACCGTCCTCCTAACAGTGACAACTCTATCCACACCTATCTCTCTCAGATGACATGGACCAACATTTAGCCACTCATCCAAACTCCCTCTCTCTTCATCATATGTGGTTATTTCAAGTGGTACCATGCTAATTGGCTGGCTGTTCGTACCTCTCTCACCAACCACGGAACTTCTGCAAGACTTCTGTGACTCCATCGGTCTGACTCAATCTGTCTGAGTTTTTCCTGGGTATGCAAAATTTAAGCTTTCTGTCTCACCAAGAAGGTATTAAACATTTCCATCAGTGATTGAGTGAGTGAGTCAGTGGTTATAAAAAGCTTTATATATTACATTATTTGATGTATGTCCATGACATGAGGTAAAATGAATTGGGATTATCGATTCTTCAGAACAAATCAATTAGGATAATCCATTGTTCTTCCAGTATCTCCGAGGTTTAACTCCCACATTCACTCCTTTGTTCCTCTCCCCCCCCCTCACTTTGTGGAAGTGCTTCTCGGAGATGGTTCAATCGCACTCTACCCCCAGGGTTTCTCATAAGTGGTGTGCCATCATTGCATGTCATCCCCCAACCCTATTCACAATTTTTTCTTCCCCCATTAACCTTATATTAACTAACCCTCTTTCTTGCAGGTTACTGTTTCCTCCCCTCATTTATTTCCTCTTTTCCTGTTAATTCATTCAATTTCTTGTCTCCAACTGTTATCCCATTGCCCCAGTGTCAGTCAGGACATTGCATTCTTGCCCTCTGTCATCTCACTCTTCGATGCACTGAGGTTTTTGAGTCATTCTTGCAGAGAATGAGGAAAAACCTTTTGACTCCCCTTCATATTCTCTGAATTGGTAGCCAAACAAATATTAAACAAGCAGTCATAGACTGGTACTTACGAAATCGTCAACTTGACCTCTGACGTTGTCTAATAAAACCTGTCTCTAGAGAAGGTAGCAACGCAAACCAGAAGTTTCTACGATGATTCTGTACGAAACCATCAAAAATCGAATGTTTGACCTCACTGTGACCTTGACCTTTGACCGATTTTGACCAAAATCTAATCAGCGCTAGCCGTCACCCTTCTGAATCACGTGGTGTAATTTGACATTGGTAGCTTCTTCCGTTCTCGAGTTATCGTGCCTACAAACAAAACAAACACACACACAAACACACACACAAACAAACAAACACACACACAAACAAACACACAAACAAACAAACACACAAACAGATGACGGAAGTCATCAATATTCTTACGAAATCTTTAGATTTCGTAAGTAATAAAATGGAAGAATTACTGTAATTGAGATTTAACCTCTCGATAATCCCTGCACAGTAAATGCTATTTGTTATATGCAGCTCTTGTAAATTTGGCTCTTGTACATTTTGACTTGCACATAAAAACTCATTTGGCATTCTTATCTGTCACACTCAAATGTCTGCTCTTCACGTCAAAATATTTATCCCGCATTTTTTTTCTCTTATGATATATTTCAACAACTGTTTCATTTTCAATCCTTTACTTTTCTAGTTCTTTTTCTCAATGTTTCAAGGCTCACCGAGCATGTCCATATCACCTAAAACATCCGTGACAGCACCAAGGAGGAATATGTTATGCAGGGTTTCACGAATGCAAGCTGAAATGCTTAATGTAGCATTCAAATACGGCGCAAATGACTCAACTTATGCTTCAACACATGGGCTTTCAAATTTCATTCTTCCTTCCTTTCGTGTGCTTTTATACTTTGCACATGCATTTCATGGGCTATATTAAAAACGTGGAACAATAGAGGAAAATGGAGCAAAGTTCCTCCCCCTTCCCCACCTCCGTATTTCTATGTCCCCCTAAGTGCTTTTGTTCAGTGTACTAAACATTTTTCATTTGAAATTGTCTGCTAATCAGTCAGCCATGGAGCCCTCTGGTGCAGACGTTCAGGATACAAGACATATAAATAACCAGGACTGAGGAGTTTATGCAGGGGAGTCATGGAAGGGGGTGGAGGAGTGGGGAGAATCTTGCCCCATCTTTCCTTAATCAACATAGGCTTAGAACCAAAAACAATGCATGAAATTCAATTCGTAGGTAGGCAAGGTGAAAAATCATATTCTGTTGAGATTCGACATCAACAAAGCAATAGACAAGTAAGTCTGAAAGCTTTTTAAAGAGGTATTAATTAACTTGCAATGAATTTCAAATCAAATTATCTTTCATCGATGTGATGAATCGATGCAGATGTGACCTGAACAGTTCAACGTATCATTCATTTGTGGGATATCGACAATGCTGTTCTAACATACTTTCTTATTCTGTGCAATTCAGAAGCTCTCCATTTCAGTTGGGAATGACGATCGTCAATACTAACTCGAGCGCATTAACATTGTCTAACATAAAATGTTAACCACAACCTTTGTCTTTATATTTGGAGTATCAAAAGACACTACAAGCCACAAGTAAAGGAATAAATGGAGGTTTTCTGCTGCTTACTAAAGCACCCAAGAGTGGTCAAATTCCAGCTAGACTCATCGTCAGAGCATCAGTTTAAATCACTGAGTTTGAAAATCACTGCGTGAACTCAATAAGCAGTGTGAAAGAATTTAACAAAACGCATTAGGAAAGTGACAGTGAGTGAAGAGCACTGTATCGCACAATGTTGCTACCATCACTCTACAAGGGGACAAGTTCCAATCACCTGATTGCACAGCAATGTGTGATTCACTGAAACAAATTTTGAATTTATCTTATGTCTGCACCATCATCATTCCATTTATTTAGCAATTATCTCACAAATGCACCATCATTTTAAATAAATCATCTCTGCAGCTTTTTTGACACATGAAACGTCTGCAACCAATCACATTATTACATATTTCAGCCTCCCCCTATCCTATAGGGGGATGCTTATACCTGTTGTAGGGTTTGTTTCTGCATTTATCGCCCCCAATTTTTGAGGGTACCTCAGTTTCTTAGACCCCAAAGAGTACTAAACCACAATTTAGGTTTTTATTTTTCCTTCTATTTTTTTCTGCCAAGAGCCAGCTAAGACTTTCCGAATAACATTTTACAGCAACAATGGGAATAAAAAGTATGCGGGGTTGACATAATGTTTTGACCTTGACCTACATTTTATTAGATCATGACCTGATTATATAAACTTTTACCTTTTTTTTTTACCACAACTCAACTCATTTTTGTCCGATCGGAACAAAATTGCTCTCACTAGTTAGCCATTACGCTTAATTGACATCAGACCCCTCTGAGTTAACAAACAGCAAGGTCAAATGGCGGTCTGAAAATAAAAAAACCCGGTTTTTTTTTTTTAAATCACTCGATTTTGCCAATGCGGAATCTCAAAGACCACTTGGCCTTCCAAGATGTTTTTGCATCATAATAGTGCACCTGCACTGAAGATGTGCACCTGATATTTGATTATAGTGTCCTTGACCTACTTTTTTTTCGGATTGTAACCTAATTGACAACACCTTTTTGATCAAAACTTGAATAATGTTTCTCCCATTTTTATGATGTTGAGTTCTATGAATAGATTGCAGATGGAGACACATTTTCTTCATTTATACTCTATCCCTACATGTTAAACCTCAAGATCATATGGTGGTCCGAAAAAAATATGGCCATCATTGGATGGCACCGGGGGAGGCTTACATTTGATAATCGCTTTGTGATCACAGATATCTAGTTGTTGCTGTTGCCCCCACCGCCTAGCCCATCTAAGAATGAATACAATATTTCTAAATAGGCTACAGACAGCCCCAACTTTCAAAATCTGGAAATTGGTAATGTTTGGTGCCTTATCAGTTGGCTGATTATACATGTGATAATGGGTGAAATCACCAGAACACAACTGAGGTATGCTAACTACTGAGGGAAGCAAGGATAATCTGACATTGGGGTATTAACCCTTTGTCAGAGCCTGTTTTTTCTTGTTCCAGCAAACACCTTGATGCCTCACCCTGGGACCAAGATTCATACCTAGGCCTTGCCAACCTGTCAGCTCTCCTGCCAGCCTTGGCAATATGGTAACTTATCATGACTGAAGCATGTTGACCATCACCATCACAACAACAGCGAAATCCTCATCCCATCTATGGATTTCATGCATGTATTGCAAGGCACAGATTGGTTCGATTGAAGAGTCCCCATCGGGACTTTTCTCGTAAATGGTTGGCTGAATTTAACATCTGGCAGCTCTCCACCGCTTCTCGGACATAAAACTTCCACAAGTCATAAAACACTTTAAATATGATATAAAATTGTTGCATTATTCCCTCTTTGTAGGCAATATATGCATGGGCAGGGTGATACAGCATTATTGCATGGTACAGTATTTACATCAAATGGAGATACGAAATGCCCTGTCAAAACAGATGCGTCAATGTTAATAAACAATGAATGTGTAGGTTGATTCAAAGGCCAAAGCTGTTGCAGTGTTCCAAGGTTCATGGAAAGTTGTTATTTATACCATTTAGGTGTGAAACAATGCTTTCCTGCACATCGCCTTTGTTTCGTGTAATTTATGCCTCGTGGGACACAACTCAAGAACGTCGGTGCTCTTAATTGGTCTTGCTCTACAAAAAATAAGAAGTTGTAAGCACTGCAAAACTGCATGTGAATGTCACAAAGGAGCATCAACATTTTTGTTCCTCTTTCCAGATCATTCTCGAGGGGTGAGTAACCAATGGAAGTTCATACAAGATAACAATAAGCATATCCCACCAATGGAACATCTGCTATCCATTACATTAATAAACTAAACTTAACTGAACACCCATACAAAAATACCTTCAGCTAGGGTTAAACATCATCTTTTCAAAATCTGATGAGAATATTATGAGCTCACTATTCCGCCAACTACTACAACTGCTTCTTTCGTGGCTCCAATTATTTCCACCTTCTTGAAGGGCTGGCCAGAGAATGATTTTTAGCCAGTCTTTCACGAACTGGCTATATATTTACGTATGCCTGTATATAATATTGCATCGCATAATATTGATTGTGATTGTGATGTGCCATACATACTCTCTTACAGAGTAACGGTGCTGCAGAAGCAGTTTCTCAGCAAGGGTTGTACTGGGTGGTTTACCATTGCCTTCCCAGTAGTAGTTATGGCAGCAACTTTGAATTTGGCCATGGTTGATAACTCGCCTACTCCGCGAAGGACACCGTGGGAGATTTAACGTCCACCAACAAATGCCAATAGATGGGATGCTCAGTTTTAACGTCCATCCGAGGGAAGGAAAACACATTTATGAATCACCTATAGTCATAAATAAATGAAAGTAGGTCACAAATAAATTAAAGGGTTAGATTTGTACTTATTAACGAGCTTAGTATGGTCACGAGTGCACAATTTGCAGTATGTCGTCCTGATGGACTCAAAACAAGGGCCAAATCTGGATCGGCGACCCTGCTTTCATTTATTCGTGATCATAATGGCATAAATCTTAGTTTTCAGAGACCTGAGTGCCACATGGATACCATGCTAGTTTGGAAGTGATGTGTTCGCATAATTTATGTGCATGATGTCAGTGTCATGTCACATCTAGGTTAAAATGTGCTTCTTTCGTTGAATTTATTATTCCTGACTGCAAACCTCCTAAATTGTGATCAACAGCGAGAGACAATGTGCTCGTGTGGCAGACAACACTTGTTGCTAACAGGTCGTACAGTAAGGGCTGTGATGGAACTCGATCTGTGCCCTGCTGCCTATTCAAGATAGGGGGCTCTATTTGTGGATGCAGTATATCTTAATACAATGGAGCTAATGCATATATATCTAAGAAATAAATGTCATTTTCTGTCTGTTAGTTTGTAACACCAATCACATCAAAACTCCTGGGCAAATTGCCACCAAACTTGGCAAATTGATCAAGTTCGACCTTGTGGTGAACATGTGCTGCTTGGTTTCATTTGTCATTACGGGGGTTCGGGAAGGAAGGTCGACAAAAATTCTCGATGTAAATGTGTATCATATAGCGCCACCCGGGGTGGTGGCAGAGGGTATTACAAGTCGGCTGTGGAGATAACTTGCATTTTTGCACTTTACACATCCCCAGAAAATGGGAAGCAGGGAAAAGGGGGGCAGGTGG
>CM068961.1:53015981-53026121 GCA_035128595.1 Eptatretus atami
GCCGTAGATTTTCTAGACCCTACGGCCGCCGAGCAAAATGTGACTGAAGCATTAATAACAACAATGATGCTTCCTGGTTATGATTGGTGGACAACACAGTATGTCCATGTGGCAGATGGTACTTGTTGGGCCCAAACACAATCTGGCCTCACCAGTCACAGTCAGTGGGGCATCAATAGCCAATACATATCCCACAAAGTGGGATCCACAAAGACTTCCATGATCTTTTCTTGATTTCCCTCTGAATCCCTAATCGTCTCCTTTGAACACACAATGAAAGAGAATCAATGGTTAAAAGAACCATCAAGATTACCCTCCATCCCCAAGTGGGTGAGGCACTGTTTCACACCTCACACCTTTCCTCAAAGCTCACATTATTGCTAAGCTACACCTCTCCTGGCATCGCATCGACAATCCACGGTCCTCACTCCTCACCCTTTTCCACCTTCCATATTGGGATAAACACAGGCCTACTTTGTCTTTGTCAGGTGAGCCAGGGGCCGAAGCCAAGCTCCATTCTATTTCTTCTTTCCTTATGTCTTTATCCATCTACTTGCCCGGTTGAATGATGGCACCTGGCCTTTGTGTCTACTCATAAGCAAGATTGTTTAAGAGGAAAAACATACTGTAAGTGCTCAGGGTATGTCTGCTCTTTTGTGTCTTTGATAGTTCTGCTTGTCAGACGTAGGATTGACTGCTTTGTAAATACGTGCTTCATGATTATTTCCTTGCTTGATTATAAATAAATGCTTGCTACTTTGTTCAGTAAGCATCTTTCAAAACTACCCAGTCATCCTTTCCTTCATTGGGCTGGCATAGGTGTGTACATAATAAATAGATGAGAAGTTCTGTCCTACTAATTTGCTCCAACCGATAGCCAACTCCCACCCACGGTTTTGCTTGGCCGTACATAATAAGTAGACAGGGTGCAGAGTCGAGAGCACGGTTCCTCAGTTGGAAACACCAAACTACCAGTAAGGTAGCGTGAGTTTTATTGGACGTGAGGCCCCCTGCTATGTTTGGTGACTCCAACCGGCATCCGCGGTTGCTAAGCAACCTGATGGGCTGCGGAGTTATCCGTGGCTGACAGCTTCAAGTTCGGAGGTCAGGGAATTAGGTGTGAGAAAACCCTTCATGATAGCACGTGTCCCCCAAAATCATAATGATTGGTGTCAGAAGTGGGATTGAGCCTGGGGCATGACCAGCGAATCTCAAAATTGTATGGAACGTAGTCTAGGGTGCAAATTATATTTGAAATTTCACAGCGATGTCGGACCAAGACGTGCAGGTCCAGGTGGGTGTAGAGGAGGATATGGAGGAAGAAACTGTGGAAAATGGTATCATGGGAGAGGGAACAGTAGGGGCACAATGAAGCCACTCAGCAAGGAAATGACCCTTATTTCCATCTCCCAGAAGATGCGGAACTTGTGGAGGTAACACCGCAGGGCAGCGGGTCAGCACCACTGTTTGACATTAAGCTCTTGATGGCCCAGTTTGTGGCACAGATGCGGTTTCGGCAGGAGGTGTTGGGCAGCAGAAAGGATCCTATGGGCGAGGACTTGAAGTGTGAAATGCACGAGGGGCAGGCAGAGATGAAGGCTATAAGCAACGGCATATGAACTGGATAGGTAGAGGAAAGGACTGAGCAGACAGGACTTGGTGCCAAGATGGAGAAAGTGAACGTGGTATGCGTAAAGGACGAGCAGTGTGTGATGGCAACCGGTGAGGCCAGGGTTATTGAAGAGGGAACACCGGGAAGAGGGAACGCACCAAGCGTTGAAGAAGAAACGGGACCACAGGAGATAGCCAGGGCAGAGCTAGAGCAGGAGACAAAGTAACAGACAAATGTACAAAGCTGGATCTTGAGATGAATAATATATTTAAAACAAAATAAGAGGAACAAATAAAAAGTACAGGAAGAGAGGAGATTGGGGCATGTGCGGGGACAAATTTGTGCAGGGTGTGCGTGACCTCACAGGTATGCACTTCTGTGCAGCGGGAACTGGCAGTGTTTCCCAATGAAGATGCGGAGCAGGTGTTTGCTGCCGAGGAAAGGCATGTTGACACACATCCTAATGGTACAAATGTGGAGTGCGGGAATCCTACAGGGGTGTGTGCATGCCTGCAAATGTGATTGCACGTGTGCAGTGTGTACGTCCGGCATGCCATCCAAACTCACACCGGAGCCAGTGGCATGGGTTGGAGTAGTGGAGATGCCACGGCCGTCTTGTGAGCCAAATGCTTTGGCATGAGGTGAGCGGACATGCCACGTTGTCGAAGCTGCCTGGTGTGTGCTGCCTGGCACAGGTGTGTAGGAGGGTGAGTGTGCAAGTGAGGTCTAGCCATGGTCCACACTCATGTCCGTGGCACAGGCATGCACAGCGGAAGTCTAACTGCCAGTCGGCGAGACATGCACTTCGGTGCAAGCCGAGTCACCGGTGATGGAGATCAAATCCGCGTGCTTCGTGCATGCTGGCATGAGTGCTCACACATGTGAAAGTGAGAATGAAGGACTGGAGATCATGCCTGTGTGCTTGGGCATGATCAGAATGCATTGTGAGGAGGTTGGAGGAACGTATTTGAGGGAGCCGTCATTGTTAAATGTGCTTTTTCATTGTTAAATGTGCATTGTTAAAACTCCACCACCGAAGGTGGATGTAGATTATGTTTTCAAACCTGTCTGTCTGTTTGTTTATCTGTTTGTGAGCAGGATATCTAAAAAAAGTTGTGTACAGATTTAGACGAAATTTGTTGGACAGGTGGGTGTGTGACAAGGACGAATTTATTTGATTTTGGTGAAGATCCAAATCCAGAAAAGGAAAAGATAATTTTTTTAATTTTTGAAGTCATTCTTCACTATTGAGAGACGGACCCAAAAGTAATATACAGCATATTTCAAAAAGTTGTGGACGAGTTACGACAAAACTAGGTGGATGAGTTGGTTAGTTGACAATATCAAGCCAATTCGATTTTGGTTTGGGTGTGGATCCAGATCTGGCCTATGAGTGGGTTCCAAAACATAAACTGTTCAGCCTGGAGGAGGTGTGTGCTCCACCAAGTGCCATTCTAGTTTCTCGTGTATTTAATTAACATAGTTTTCTTGTTTCTCTTCTCCAGTCTTGTGAATGATGGAGCTTGAATCAAATGGAGTATATGTTCTTTTGAATCGAGACAATCAAAGGTGTGCTTGAGTCAGGCTATCAATGAGTGAGCCTGATAACATAATGCGAGAGACGGTTTTGGACAGCATTTTGGAGGAGAATCATCAGTTGAGCCGGAAATCCCGAGAGCGTTGTCCTTGTCAGAGCAGTTGAGCCACAACCTTCACAGGGTGAGTAGCGTGGGCAGTTTATCTCAGGGCCTCCACAGAATTCAGCAAGACTCCTGACAGGAGGATCATCAGAGGTTCTTTAGGCCTCCTCAGCAAAAGGAGGAACCAGTCTCATGATCCTGTGGACGCCAGTGGCAAGTTCGCCCGGACAAGCTGGAGACTCGCCTCACAGCATGATATGTGTGGGGAAATAGTTGCCTGCTCACCACAACAAATCTTGGCTTTCGTGCCTCGCTCAGCTTGACCAGGCCTCAACCACCCCATTTTTTTCTCTCCTCCCATATCTTATAACCCTTTCCTCCTCCTGTGTGTCAGACTACCTTTTGAGTCTGTCTGAGTCCATAATCCGATTCTGATGTACCATACCCTGTTGCAGTGTATCCATGCTAACGAAGCTGTTTCTTGGCAAGGATTATACTGGGTGGTTTGCCATCGCCTTCCAGTCGTATTTATGACAGCAATTTGGAATCTGACCATGGTGCCAGTGATAATTTGACCATCAAGAAGGGCACCATGGTATCTTGAACATCCACCAACTGATGTGAGCAGATGGGATGCCCAGTTTAACTCCAGCTGAGGGATGGCACACACATTGCTGAATCACCCTGTCTGTTTATACGTGTGTTGGGATCCAAACCCAGGCTAGACGGCTTAGAGGTGAGTGTACATACCTCTAGGCTATCCTGCGGTGCCAGCCCCTGAGTCGATAAAGGTAGAGTAATTTTGACGAGACCAAAATCTTCACAGTTGGAAAGCATGATATATTTTCTGAAATGGATGGCTTCTTCTTCTTCAAAAATGTTTCTGGTATACCCCGCACACGTGAAACGAAAAGTGGTGTTAAGCAATTGGTTCATGTCTGCATTGGTCCTGTTCCCGTTTGTTATTAACGATGTTAAAAGTAAGTAAAGATGGAACGTTAAATTCCCAATCACTTCCCCCTTTCTTCGCTTATCCTCACTATAATTCATGGACCAGTGTTTGTGTTTGTTTGTTTGTTTGGAGCACGACTCCTCCAACAGTTGTGGGCCAATTCCATCCAGAATTGCTACATAGGATCAGCATGACCCCAATTCGTGCGTAAGGATGTTTTTATCTTTGCTGGTGGACTTGGCAGGAGAAGAAGGGACGCAAATTCTCCATGTGAATGTGTATCTTGTAGCGCCGCCTCCAGTTGGGGGTTGTATTCCAAGTCTCCACCATTTACTGTCCAGTATTCCTGTCCCAACGTTTTCCAGTGCAGTGCGGTGGTTTGCATTATGAGCAGTCGGTATGTTTTTGCTTCATGCACATAACTTCATGGGTTTTTTTTGTTTTTTTTTTGCCTACACAGAGCTGTCAGTTGCCTATACACCGCCCAAATAAAGGTATGCGTCAGAAGAACGTGTTGCATGCTTGGAACAAGATCGGGTGGGCACCCCGCTAGTGTATCTGAAAAAGGCACGGTGATTTTACCGACACATTTGTAGTGCAGTATTTTAAATAAAGAAGTGATTTGAAACTCTGCAAGTGTTGTTTAAACTGCCTGGAGCATTCTTATTCAAAAATCTGGACACGTAGGATGTTCCAGGACAGTATAAACTTGACTTCACGCTTGTCTTGCCGCTGGGAGGAAGAAGAACAGCCACAATGTCAAGCTCGCTTCATACACAGTCTGTCGCTGGCCCCCAGGTTTCTTACAACTCTTCCAGGTCTTCGCTCTTGTAGAAGGACAAAGCAGAAGCAGCCGAGGCCTCTGTCAGAGCTGTCATGGGATGTAAATTGGATGAAGCTCAATTGCATCTCGAGCAGTAATAGATGTAGCAACAATTGAAAACTACGTAACAGATACATCTCGAATAGCTGAAGTGGGAGGAAGACGCTGCTGCAGCTCAGGCCCGCTTGGAGGGCGATCATTGACGTTCTGCATTGGGATGAATTCGACATTATTTTGGCAGCTGCATCACCTACACCTGCAGAGAAGGTGAGAGTGCTGTTGTTTAGGATTGCCACGTCTCCGCCACCCATTCTATCTGAAGACGATACTGAAGGTATTCCACCAGATACGCAGGAATGTGTTGACCCACATTGGGATTAAAACCGACTACCAATCAGGTTGTTTCTCACCAAATCCAATGTACACCCATGCTGTACCCGCATATGCTGTGAGGATATACACCACATATCCGGCAACAACATTACCAGTGTCGAGCCATTCACTATTGGGTCGAGAAGTCAAGCCATCAATCATGCCAAAAGTGATGCCTGCCATGCAGGACTGTGTAAACTCTCTGTCTCATTGAGACTTAGTTTCAAATAGGATTTCTGTGTTTGCCGAAAAGCCTGAGAAATTCAGGACATTGCAAGCGGCCTTCCAGAACATGATTAGAGAAGTACCGCTGGCATCTGATGAATAGCTTAACCTCATGGTTCAACATATGGCTGATGGTTCAGAATCCAAAGCACTCATATAGCGTCTTAACTCGGTCCACATTTCTAACGCTGATGTCAGTTTGGAGCAGGTCTGGAATCGCCTTCAAGAAAGATTCGGCAGCGATGAAGCAGTCACCTGAAGGTACGAGACGTACGTGCAATCATTGCTAAGCAAGCTGGAACTATTTCCTCAAGTGACCGAAAAAATTTGCAGAAGTTTAGTGATGCCATAGAGGAAATGGAGGCCGCCAAAAACGATGGTTCCCATCCCGGACTTTCAGCTTTGGATATATCTGTTCCTCAAACCAATCATAGTGAAGCTTCCACCTGACCTTGTGGATTGTTGGAGGATGGATGCCTTCAACTATAAAGAACCCCACAATGTCATCTTTCTGCCATTTTCGATGCTCACATCCATTCATTCAGCACAATGCAAAGATTCAAAATGACCTCATTCTGATGGTTTCCTCAGGATATGATGATGGATCACATTCTTCAGCTACTAAGGTGAAAGCTCCACTTACTACAAAGAACAGAATGTGTGCCTTCGCCAGTGACACTCGTCCAAGGGTCAGAGTAAGCGAGACCTTGGTCACGGGTGAATTGCTGCTTCAGATTGTCGAGCAACTGACAGCAGCAGTCACGTTGCCTTCTGAAAATCAGCACACTCATCGTCGAAAGGAAGATCCACAACAATTCTGCCCTACTCACAGGACCAAACATCCTCTTGCGCATTGCAGAACATTCAAAGCAAAAACATTGAAATCCAGACTCATCCTTCTTAACCAATGGAAAATATGTACTAGGTGTGCTCTGTCAACTAACCATTCAGAAAAGAAGTGTCAAGGAAAATTACGTTGTTCTCATTGCGACAGCACCCGTCATTGCTCAGCACTTCATGATGCCAGTTGTGCTACCGTTGACGGACCAGCATGGAGGCAATTTATCAAGGACTCTTCAAACCCTGAGAGAATTTGGATGGGCTTCGAAAGCATGGCAAGGAGCAAACCTCGGTGATTAACTGCCTGCGGTGTCAGGGCAGTGCCAACTTCCAGATCATCCCTCACTGTGGGAAGGCCCCTCATATAATTGTTCTGCCGTCAGCCAAGGCTCCGCAGTTTACTATACCACCCTGGCTCACTGTTTGACGGCCAAACAATTCACAATGGTACCGCTTTAAATGTATGTAGTGCTTTCTTTGTTTGCAAAGAAAGCAAATTTTGCTGTTTTGTGCCCGTCCTCACCTGTCCTTGCCAATACAGGTTTTACACCATACAATCTTACTGTATTGTTTAAAATCAAAAGCCCCATCAGTGCACATATTATATATGACTTATCTCTGATAGACATCTATAAAGGATAATTATAACCTACTCAAACACATGGTCCACACTATTATTAACACAGTGTAACTATGTGGGGGGGGGGGGACACGCCCGCCCCCCCACACACACATGCTTCCACTTAAACATAATCAACATTAAATGGACAAACTGGCTCAGTTGCAGTCTGTGAAAAACAAAGAAAAAAAGTTATTTTGATCTTGGCATGTCCTGTTTGTAAAGGCTGGTAACAATGAGATAATGTCGGTGATCTGAATTGTTAACGCAGCATGGTCACTCAGTAGTCACTGAAACTCATTCACAATGAGACCGAGTCCAGTGGACCTCTTGGGAACGGTGGAAAGCACCTGACCTTATCATACAGGTTTTTCAATTTACAAATCTTATCCTTGTACTGTAATTATACTGAACAACATTCCTTCAATGGAACTTTGTCTGTAATTTATCAATGCACCCAGCTTTGTGAATGTAAAATTCCCTTCTGTGCTGATGTCATGTGTAAAAAAAAAAATGTTGGAGTGAAAGGAAATTAGAATGAACCTGTGCAAAGGGAAAGAAAATGAGAAAGAGTTCCCCCAATGCATTATATAATTTTACATTGCATGTAGATATAACCCACCATTGTATTGTTGACAATGCAGAAGAAAATGTAAATAACGAGAGAGTTCATAGAAGATGATGCCCTGCACAGTGCTACTTCAATTTTAATCATAAAATAATGATTTCAATGATCATTAAAAAATAATCTGAAAGTTTAGTGCTATTGAAGTAGTCCAGAAGCAATCCCGAACACCACCATTTTAACCACCCCATTGAACCTTCATTTAAATTAAAGTACAGTCCTGCAAAACTGGAGGTTTTTGGAAGTATTATGACAGACGGTATGTGTACTCCAGTCTTCAAGTAGATACTTCAATTTAAATAAAATGAAGATTGTGAGAGTCATATAAATAAATTACAGCAGGCCCACCCAAAACGCGGTTTTCCACATTGCGGTTTCGCTCTATCGTGGTTGAATTATTGTCGTAAAATATGCCGATCGCGGCATGGATCCCTTACTTTATTGCGGTTTGGAGCGGAGGAATACACAACCCCGCATCTCTGCCTCACATCACAACCCAATGCTGTCCTCCATCGCAGACTTGGTTGCTCTTTTGATATCGTGCCGCACAAACTGTCATCATGTGACATCGTGTGATTTAGTTTATTATCGTGTGATATTGTGTGATTTAGTTTTTGCTCGTCTATCAATTGTGGGGTGTTCGTGACAGTAAATAGTTATTAAGAAGAAGAACACGTAGGGTTTTAGTGAAATAAGGCACATTAAACATTATGAAAGTGTTAGTAAAGTTTTTAAAGCAAAAAGAAAATTATCTTCAATGATGAGGAATGTTGGTTCAATTGGGAAGTAATGAGAAAGGAAGAAATAAAGAATGAACCAAGGAAGTAAATAAGAGGCAGAATGAGTTCATGGTTTGTTTGTTTTGTGAGCGAAAATATTTGTTTGTTTGTTTGTTTTGAAGTGAGGAGGAGGAAATAAGATAAAGTTGAGGAGCGTGAAAGATAACACTTTGGATAAAGCAGAATGAGGAACACATCTTGAGAGGTTTTCCTCATCTTTATGGAGAAGTGCTTGAAATTAAAGCACGAGATCGACCCTGTCACAGCACCTAATACGGAAGTCTATCAGGACATGCAGAACAAGGCAAAGCAGACAAAGATCGCTTCCTTCTTCAGAAAGTCTGATGACCCTGACGACACTAAGCCAGGGGCGTTGACGTCGTCTCAATAACCTCCAACGCCCTCCGTCATCATCATCGTCATCATGATAAGTAAGTATGTCGATAAGTTTTAACATAAAAAAAAGTTGATAAGTTTTATCGTTGGTTCCCCAAGCCTATTTTCCCAAAACGTCTTAACTTTGCACAGCATGGTTTTGCAGAATGCAGGGTTATCTTCAAGAACGTAACCTCTGCGAATGGGGAGGGTCTGCTGTGATTCCAGTTTTACCGCCATTTTCCGCAATGTCTATTACATCCCCTTATCAAACACATTACATTAGTTGTCGTGCCTGTCGTATGTGTCCATTATGACATCCTTAAAAACAGAATGTTTCCTGTTTCGAATGATTTTCAATTTTGTTTGATTGCCAGACAGGCAGACAGAGTTAAAATATTATCTCACTCCTCTCTGCACATGTGCGATTAGGACTAATTCTGAGCCAAGGTGTAGTAAAATGAAAGGCACGTCTTCCTCTTCATGTTCCGATTTGTGTTCAAAATACATTTCATTTAAATAAGTTGTTCCTCAATCATACACTGAAAAAACAGATGGACGGATGAATGGACAGACATGAACCAATTGGTTAACCCTGCTTTTCACTTCGCATGTGCAGGGTAATTATTCCAAGCATTATGAAAATGTATCGTGGCTAAAGAAACTCTACACCCCCTTTCAAAATTTTCACCTTTTGTTGCCTTATAGCCTGGATTTAAATTGCATTAGATCAGACTCTTACAATCTATATTTACACATCGTAACCCACAACTTCAAAGTGAAAAACAAATTCTACAAATTTCACAAAATCAATTACAAATACAAAACGAGAATATCTTGGTTGGATGAGTGTCCACCCCCTTATAATAACAGTTGTAAATTCGCTCAAGTGTAACCAATCACCTTCAAAATCACAAACCAAGTTAATTGGCCTCCACCTGTGTTAAATTGTAGTGATTCTGATAATTTCAGAATAAAATCAGCTGTTCCTGTATGTTTCCTCTGCTGAGTAGTGCATTTCACAGCAAAAACTCAATCATGAGAACCAAGGAGCTTTCAAAAGACCTCCGGGATAAAGTTATGGAAAGGCACAGATCAGGGGATGGGTATAAAAATATTTAGAAGGCCTTAAATGTCCAATGGAGCACAGTCAAGACAATAAAGAAATGGTATGCGTATGGTACCACCAAGACCCTGCTTAGATCAGGTCGTCCCTCCAAACTGGAAAACCAAGGAAGGAGGACACTGATCAGAGAGGCCACCAAGAGGCCAATGACA
>CM068961.1:53026131-53040735 GCA_035128595.1 Eptatretus atami
AGCTACAGGCCTTTATGGCAAAGACTGGTCACTGGGTGCACGTGACAACAATATGCCAAGCACTCCACAAATCTGGCCTGCATGCTCGGGCGGCAAGAAGGAAGCCATTACTCAAAAAAGCCCACCTTGAGTCCAATTTCAGATAATAAAAAACCCACTCCGGAGATTCCATTGCCATGTGGCAAAAAGTTTTGTGGTCTGACGAAACCAAAATTAAATTTTTTGGCTTCAATGCTAAATGTTACATTTTGCGCAAACCCAACACAACACATCACCCAAAGTACACCATCCCAACTGCGAAGCATGGTGGTGGAAGCATCATGTTATGGGGATGTTTCTCATCAGCAGGGATTGGGGCACTTGTCAGGATCGAAGCAAAAATGGATGTAGCAAAATACAGAAAAATCCGAGAGGAAAACCTGCTGCCCTCTGCAAGAAAGCTGAAATTGAGACGGAAGTTCACCTTTCAGCATGACAACGACCCGAAGCACACAGCCAAAGCTGCACTGGGGTGACTAAGGAACAAAAATATAAATGTCCTTGAGTAGCCCAGTCAAAGCTCCGACAAAATCGAATCGAAAATCTGTGGCATGACTTGAAGTTTGCTGTCCATCAACGCTCCCCACACAACTTAACTGAGCTTGAACAATTCTTCTGTCAGTACAGAAGAATTGGCAAATATTGCCCAATCAAGGTGTGCAAAGTTGGTAGAGACCTATCCCAACAGACTTACAGCTGTAATTGCTGTCAAATGTGCTTCCACCAAGTATTAACTCAGGAGGGTGGACACTTATCCAACCAAGATATTCTAGTTTTGTATTTTTAATTAATTTTCTGAAATTTTTAGAATTTGTTTTTCACTTAGAAGTTGTGGGTTACGATGTCTAAATAAAGGTGGAAAAAGTTGATTTAATGCAATTTAATTCTCAACTATAAGGCAACAAAAGGTGAAAATTTTGAAAGGGGGTGTAGACTATTCATAAGCACTGTACATAAAAGTGAACATTAACAATAGGCATAAACTCAAAAACCAACAAAGCAACTTTTATTCTTAAAGTATTTTTTTCGTTTTTCTTGTACATTCAGTTATTCAATCCAGCATGGTACAGAAAGGTGGCTGCAAGCAAGAAAGATCCTCATTGTAAGTTTTAATCTTATTCAATCGTTATAGCAATGTTAAAGGCCAAATGTCAAATTAAACTAGAAATAAACTGCTTAATTAGTTTCAACAATGAAATTTGGAAAAAGAAAATGTAATGAGTATAATGACGATGTTTTCGTTGTGATGTCAGTAAGAATGGGACACTCAGTGATGGGATGTGATGCAGGCCCAAGGAGAGAGCATGTCCGTCCTCTGGCGGGCACATCTCGTCACTGCGTGTAGCTTAAATAGTTTCAAATCACACGCTTCAATGCTACAGTATCAATTGGATCACTACATTTCTGACGTCATTAGTGCTTGTTTACCTCGGATGCATGGTACAAGTTGGAGCACAGTCGCTGCTCAGAAAATACAGGTGTATAAAAACAATAATCATGGTAAAAGACAGAACAATTAACTAACATGACAGCACCTATGATATTATATTAAGAAACTAATACAATAAACATATCTGAAATTACAGAGTATTGGATTTCATGAAACCAATGAAAAATACGAGGGATGTGTGGGGTTGAAAGTGCGGTAAATCCATCATGGAGCAGAAAAATGTGGCTGCTGTTCGGAGGCACATAAATCAAGGTGCAACCTATTGGCAAGACGGAGCGACAGTCTCCATGGCAATCCCCGAGAGGGTACATTATCACACCCTCGCAGCCCAGAAAATATGGCTTCGCTTGAAAGGCTACGAGAGAGCCATGAGATTGTGTGTGAAACGTGATGGCTGCGCCTCGGTTCACCATTCGCATCCATTGCCGGTCGAGACTCTAAAGGACTATAAAATAATGAACAGGGTGAGGCGAAGCTAAGACGTTGCGATAAAGGAGTAGAAATTGGGTGCCCCACTCCAACGTTTCTCGCGGCGGATGAGCACACAGCTTAAGCGTGGATTACGTGGCTCCAGACTGAGGATTTTGTGGAGAGGATAAAAGGTGCACTGTTTGCTTGCCAATCATGCCAGGAAATCAGGTGTACAGAGAACTTAGGGCTACAGATCGAGTGTATAAATAACTGCATTAAAGTTGGGGTCACATTGTGTACCTTTGTGTATTTGTCCATTAAAATGCATTTTGGATGGCAATCTGTGTACACAAGCTTTTAACTCGACAGAAAATGCTGTTTCTCTGAAACACAGCAAATCTGACAGGCTTTGCAAACAAAGGTTTCATGCTAGGATCCACCCAGTCTTCACACAGAAATTATGGTAGACTTAAGAGAGAAAAGCGGACAAACAACTGGATGCCATTCTCATATATCAAGGCCCTCATTGGAGTGCCAGCACAGGATGCCATATCACATCATAAAGGATGTTACTCTTCAGAGGAGATGATAATCCTGCTACCTTGTGTGTATTCCTTTATGGATGTAAAATTTCCTAATGGAATATTTTCACCAAGAGTAGGCTGCTGGACTAGCACTTTATAGTGAACTCTTTTTCAAATAGGTCACCACTTCCAAGGTGTTCCTAAACGGATTTGAACAAGCCTTTGTAATTATTGAGAAAAATCAGGTGTCCGTGGCAGGAGGGCAAAATGGCAAGCTGATTTGCACGACATATTGCCAGTATTAATGCTTCACGAATAATCAGACCTTTTTCAATGGGGTACACTCAGCCAGGATAACCACACTACAGTTCATATATTCTGAATTGCAGAATCAATGAGCAGAAACACAGTCACCTTCTGACGTGTCCTCTGCGAGTCACCATGTGTCACATCGATATTTATCAAATGAGGGCAATCCTCTACTAAAATCAGCGAGTATATTATTTACTCAGGGTTTACCTGATGGATAATGAGGGAACAAGTGAGTAAAAACTTTTTGGTTTAAAGTCACAGTCGGTAATCTAACTCAGACGAGACCGGTAAGAGGGAAGTACGCTACCCCTGCACCATCCTGCAGGCTCAGCAAGCTTCTCTTGAAATATTCCAATTTAATGAAGATTTTAGACTACAACAAAGCTTTCCACAGAGCCGTAAACAATTTTTAACTTGTCAAGCGAGTCTAAAAATATTTTGACACTTTGTTTTCCTTCAAACTTGTGCTGCTGGTATGTGGACAATGCTGTGTTTTAAATAGCAAGCAATTTTATCCCAATCCCAAGATGCTCTGTGGACATTTTGGAGGCAATGATACAAGAAAAGACTGGATCTATGAAAAAAGCAGACAAAGCCAGGGCAGGCAGATGACTCCCTGGAAGTTATTAGTGAGTGAGTTGGGTTTTTAATCAACTGCCTGATAACAACACAGTAAAGTCCAGAGTCCTTTCCACTTGACATCCATCAGATATAATTATTTTATTTATTCATATGCAGCCTATGGCTGCTGGCTGCATCATTTCCTAGGGCACAACTGTGCCACTGATGCAGTGCCCCCATTGCCAGCAAGCTGGTACTCATTTTGCCAACCTCAGAAGGATGACAGACTGAATCAACCAACCTGGTGTTAATTCAACAAATAAAAAATAGGGGGCTTGAACTCAAGAGCCCTAGGATCTTAAGCCAGCCACCTTAACCATTAAGCCAACACCAAGCTTATCAGATATAATATCTAATCTTCACTACAGTTGATTAAAGTGCAATATTTCTTCGTAGGATATTTATTTTTGACATTATATACGAGCTAATAAGACGTTCCTCCAAGCGAAAAGCGTCAAAATAGACTTAACCCTGCATCAAGTAGGTTTTCTTGAGTAAAATAATAACATATATTGTATTTTGTTGATTCATGAGTCCGTGCAGGAGGTAAATATTAAAGAAGAATGGAAAGCAGATAAACGGATAGACCGGATGATATCAAAGGACGTGGGACTGCCGTTTTGCAACCCTGTGAAATAAAACCCACTGTTTCCCTTTCTTGCAGTCATAAAAGTCCAGTGATACACTAAGGGTGGTTAATGAAAGATAAGGTTACTTGTATTTTCTTGAACCGTGGCTTCATTTTGTCTGAGATGAATTAGACTCCTTTATTGCTCGACTTAAATTTGTTTAAAGAACAACCCAACAAAGTGTCTCTTTAAGGTTAATACTGTACTTCAAAATAAGAAATTGTTAAGGGACCAACTATTATGTACCTTTCCATAAACACTGGCAGTGGGTTGGTGGTGATGGATTTGTGTCTCAGCGTGCAGGTGCTTACAAAGGAAAGAGTGGATGGACGGTGGGTGGGTCTTCAGGTTAATGTACGCACATGCAGATCACGATCTATCTCGTTTTTTAGCCCGATCTTTTATAATCAATTATTTTTTGAATTTGCGTCTTCAAGATCATTTATCCCGTGATTGGAAGTGTGGGTTGGAAAAGGTGTAAGGAAAGGGAAAACATGATATGCCATTAATAAGAAGGCAGACACAGCTTCATCTGACACAACATTAAGGCACAAAATTTCAAAGTGGAACCTCTCTCATACACAAGGAAGAGGCCAAATAAGGGATAGAAGAAGAAGATATATCTGACTCGATTGTGAAAGAAAACCTTCCACCCTTTGATAAATGGTCAAAATGTGCCTCAATGCTCATCCCGTACATCTCACATGTGTCCAATGTGCATCTCATGCTCCACCTCGGCCTTCGTATTGCAACTGTTCCACAAAAACATCCATGATAGGACTGTACGCCTGGTGTTGGCTTAATGGTAGAGGTGGTGTGGCTGATGGCTTGGGATTCTATGATCCTGAGTTCAAACCCCACTCGGCTGTTGAATTAATACCAGGTGGGATTGACTCTGCCAGTCATCCATTCCGAGGTTGGCAAAATGAGTGCCAACATGCTGGTATACTATGTCGGAGTGGCGACCCATCCAGGATTGTGCCCAATAGTCAAGGAGTCTGCTTTGGCAACACCAACGCTATGCACAGAGTATGGTCCCAATGGATGGGATGGATGGATAGGACTGTCTGTCTACGTCATAGCTCTAGAGATATTTACATATATGGAAACAGCATTTCACATCCAAAAATACCTTCCATCATGATAAAATGCTTTGCACGTAGCATCGTTTCATATTTTTATAAAACGTTTTCTCGTGATGGTAATGAAACGTGCATTCTTTCTTTGCCCTAGCTTAATCGATCTTTTGATAACTGACCATCTGAGGCACCACCGACTGATAACACAAGCAGATTTCTGCATAATGTCCACTGTGATGATGAGGAGTACCACATCATGAAGCACCCATAGCCTTTTGTCACGGCCAATGTTCCTTGAGCTTACTACTTGACCAACTTGAACACGATAAACAACAGCATGCATCTCTTCGATCAACAGACCCTGAAGGTAACCTGTCATGTTGAAACCTCATTTTTTGAAACGTACTGAAAACACTATGGATGGCTAATGATGCTACAAATGACAGTATGGTTATTCAAAAAGGGCAAACAATTACAATGTCTGGTGTAGAGGTTCTTGCCTTGCATAGTGTATAGTAAATACTCAAGCTCCTTCAAACCCTTACAAAATTGTTTCAAAATTATCAAAAAGAATAACAACTGCAACGGCACTCGGTTGAGCGCATACCTTCGTCAGACTGATAAGTTTACGTTTTGTATCCCACAGATAGGCAGGATCTGGATTCAGACCTGAACTAAAATGTAATCGGCTTGTTCTTGTCACCGAACCAACTCATCGACCAAATTTCGTCCGAATCCGTCCATAACTTTTTGAGATATCGTGCTACATATTGTTTTAGCCCTATCACTCAATGGGGAAGAATAACTTAAAAAAATTTATCGGATCCGGATCGGATCTTCACCAAAATCGAATCAATTCTTCCTTGTTCCATAACCAACTTGCCTACCAAGTTTTGTCTGAATCCGTCCATAACTTTTTGAGATATCCTTTTCACAGACAAACAAACAAAGACAAATAGACAGACAGGCAGCGGTGAAAACATAACCTCCATCCACCTTCAGTGGCGAAGGTAAAAATAATAGTAATAACAGTATCATCTTCATCGTCACCCTATCTGTATTCATCCGATCGTTTGGTGCAGAGGTAGATCACTTCCTTTTGAGCTATCTAATCTGGCCATGATTCTGGGCCCAACAATAAACTGGGATTGGTGTTTCACAGGCAGTGTGTTGCATCACAGAGTGCACTGTCCCTCAGACGGACCTTACTCTGGGTATCTCATCTGCTCGCATTAGTGAGTGGACGTTAAATATGTCATGGTGTCTTTCACTCGGATGGCCAAGTTATCACTGGCACCTGACTATATTCACAATTCCTGCCCGAAATCAGCTCCAACAGAACATTATGCTTGGCCAGCAAGCTTGCAAAAGACTACGGCCAAAAGTTGGGATTAATTGGGGCCGTTAGATAAGTAGGAGGAAATCATGGTCCCATATTTATTTACTCAGTTGCAGGCCACCTATGGCAAGTTTGTAATTGTTTCTGTGGTTGAGGATCTTCCCTGAATGTGTCACCACTCTATCACAGGATGTTGTTTGATAGGGTTGAAATTTGGAATGTAGCCAGGGTACGAGCACATAATGCCCTATATAGTCAATCATGAGATCCATGGAACACCACTGATGCAATGCCCTGGCTGCAAAGCATAAACAATGACAGTATACAGTGAGGCCAGAAATCAAAACCAGACGAGACAGCATAAAGCGGAGTATGCATTACCTCAGCACGATACAACTGGCCATAATAGTATAGGTATTAGCACGAGTAGCATATTCATTTTGTGGAACGACTGTTAAGACAAATGATCAATGGAATGAGTCTTACCGACTGCTGACGGGATCTGCATAACAAACATATCTTTGCCAAACGACTCTCATAAATTCATCATCATCAATCAATAGTTTGATGAGTAACGAATGTTTGGGTTTCACCCAAATTCAAGACATATCGGTCTCCAAGAAATAACTATGGGGTTCTCTGTCAACAAACTGCCCTAATTAGAGTATGGCTGGACCGTTACCAAGGAAACACTGTCCCTTCTGTTACACATTGACCCAATTGAAAAAGGATGTGTCCTCACCTATTGCCATTTGGAAGGTAAAAATTATGGGGAAAATGTGAAGCCATAGTCAATAAGGAGTCTCCAATGAATACTTTATACAGCTGCAGAAAAAAAACAACTTTTGAGCATCTTCATGATATTTCACTTTTTTGGTCCGATGAATCAAGAGTATGTTCAAATGGATTAATAAGACATTGGTATGTATAAAATGTCACGTTGGAATAAGAAAGTCCTGTTTGGGAAAGAAAGGGACAATTTATTTTTAGCGTAAGCAAAGAGGGTGGAATGATCATCACCTCCCACCCCACCCGAGCCCCAAACCCAACACTATGGAGCATGCAGGTGCTCATCCTATATCCTATTACTTCATATTCCTATCTTCAGCTGAAATCGGTTCTCTTCTCTCCCAATCCCTTCCACACCCATTATGTCCTTCTATCCACCCATCCATTTTTTTTTCCTTTCAGTCACCAATTCCACTTCCTCATGCAGATGTAATAGATGATCCCTTAAAAGTGTGTGTGCGTGCGTGCGTGCGTGCGTGCGTGCGTGTATACAAAATGAAACTTTCATGTATTCAAATCCAACAATAATAAAATTAAATACTGAAAACTGAGCAAAAGTATTCATTTCGGTGAGCATTCTTTTGTGAGGGTAATACAGGTAAATCATGAATATGTCGGGTATAAAATAATAATTCTCCCCCTGGTGGTAGATATAAATTATAACATGAATCGCTTGTTAAGAGCTGCGGGATTATTGCAGGGGAAGCAGCATTCCATCAAAATTAGAATCACATCAAAGGAAGCATCCAGCCAGAGCAGAATTGGATGTTAACAGCCTCAACGGGAAGGATAATTTTTTGGACCTGTACAAAAGTCCCAAAGCTGGAGTATTCCAGCCAGCAGTTCACAGCACACGGAGATTTTTTTAAGGCTGCTTGCCAATTTCATATTCATCAAGGGATGCCGAGTGAAGACGGCAGCTTGTCAGAGCTGATGGCTTGACAAGGCACCAGAAAGCACCTGGTGGTTCCAGACAGGCTGAGAATTTTCAGCAATTAGCTCAAATTGCTCGACTGTTACCAAGGAAACAACCAGCCTTGGCCTTCTGCTGCTGCAGGCTGCTAAGCTGGCAACGTCGCAAGGGTTCGATAATGGGGAAATATGTGCAGCAAGGAGGAAGGTCTTGCAAAGGGCAATGACGAAAGGCAGTGGTGCATATCTTGTGTCGAAATAATCTTCCGAAATTTGCTCTCTTACGCACCATCATATATTTATAAAATATATTTAAGTGGATAAAGTTGGTGAGATAAAATAAATTCAAATTAAGAGAAATGTGCACAGGGGAGCTTCGAGTTGATTACTAAGGGTAAAGAAAATGTAACTCCTCAAATTTCTCGGAGGACATGACCTCGATATGAACTTCTTGTTTGTTTGTCATTGTTACATGTATGACAAATTTGTTCAGGTACCACACATAATGCACCACAAATGACAATTTGATAGGAAAATGATTTGCTTGCTAATTATTGTTTAGTAGTGCAAGTATGGCAGACCCAATTACCTTTGCAATGCTTTTACAATTATATAAGTACATTATATATAATTGTAAAATGTATTTTATGAGATCCATATTTTACATCCACATGTACTATCAATATTTGATAAGATCATGCCGGAAGCAGATGCAGAGGGAGCAGACGATCGATCGATGATGATGGCATGAATAAGAAAGAGCAACTTAAAAATAATTTTGGTTTTCCACTTCAAACATCGGTGCATTGGACCGGAAAGCGATTAACACTCAGCAGATGAAAAAGGTACACACACACACACACACACACACACACACACACACACACACACACACACACACACACACACACACACACACGTCAAAATGAGGAGGGAGCAGCCTGATGGAACTCAACCAGGTGCACAGAGCGACGAGTGGAGGACTAGCTGAGTATGTGAAATGCTCAACAAACTATAGTCTGACAACTATACAGACAACAGACTATCCGATAGCTATCGGATTCAATTTGTAAACAAACATCCATCCTTCCTTTGGGACCATACTCTGTCGAGAGTATCGGTGCTGCCGAGGCAGTCTCCTGGGCTATTGGGTACAATCCTGGATGGGTCGCCACTCTGACACAGGACACTTAAATGACTCAATTATCCCAGCAAGTTGGAACTCAGCTTGCCGACCTCAGAATGATGACAGGCTGAGTCAACCCCACCTGGTATTTATTCAATGGGGGTAGGATTTGAACTCAGGATGCTAGGATCCCAAGCTGACCATCCCAACCATTAGGTCAACACCATGCATATATATGTAAACAAACATGAACACAACAAACCTGAAAAAGTATCCCTAATTCACCTTGCAAGGAATTTCCAAAAACAGGTGTGAATATAAGATGAAACAGCAACAAATACAGCCCCAACAACTGCAAAAAAAGACAAAAGAAATATGTAAAAATAAATATCAACAAATATACACCAATAACTGGGAGAACGACAAAAGAGGAGGAAAATGCAAAAAGAGTTTGACAGATTGGGCAAAGAAAAATAAGGCTCAATGGAATGGCTAAGAAGAGGTCAACTCAACTGGGACAAAGAATTAATAATAATAAATGCTCAAGATCAAGGACACCACACCAATGGATTTTAAAAGATGGCAGGACTGAGCCAGATGGACAAGTGTAGGTTCTTGCAAGACAGAAACAGGAAGTACTAGTCACCTGCTTTCAGGATGCAAAAAAACTATTACCAGTACCACTTTACACACAACGGCACAACAAAGTATGCAAAGTGATCCATTGGCATATCTGCAAACATTTCAACATCCCAGTTACAGAAATCTTATGGAAACACGAACCAAAGGCAATCAATGAAAATAAGGACGTCATGCTCACGGACGTCCTGATGATCGCATCGAATGTGAACATATGAGGTATCAGTACCAAGCGATTTTGGCTTAAATAATGCAGAAATCAAGAAAATCACCAAATACCGGAAACTCAAAAATGAGATCAAGAGATCTTGTTAGCTGAAGAGCATCAAAATTGCACCAGTGATAATTATTGGAGCAACAGGAATAACAAAGAAGAACCTCAATGAGATTTTACATTTTTAACATTTACATTTTAAGAACCTTATTATACATTTTTAACGTTTACATTTTAAGAACCTTATTATACATTTTTAACATTTACATACAACATAGCATCGTAGTTTTTTTTATGAACAGTGCTTAAAGATATGACATCTGACAGGATGACCTTGAGGTACCCACCAGTGGCATCACTTGGGTTTGTGTCACCCAGTGCAGTAACTCATAGCGTCCCCCCCCCTTCATGGACCTCCTCCCGTACCAGACCATACAGAATCCTTCATAATGTTTTCTTTTTCTTTCTACATTGAATTATAACATTATTAGTTTCAACATTATTAGTAACTGAGCAGAAGCCTTTTTTGATTTTTCTCCTTCTTTTCCTGTAATTACTACTTCATTCCCAAAAAAGTTGTTGATATAGGTTCACAAATACTAATTACCACAATATTGGAGCTAAAACACCAGAAAATTTGACAAAAGCAGCGACTATAAAAACACCAGCGGCAACGGAAACAACAGCGCGTGCTTGTAGCGCGTGCAGACGAAAGCACGTGATTCGAAGCGTCATTGTAATTGGGTCATAATGACAGCTCTGACCGGAGTGCATTAGAAGGTTCAAAAAGTAAATTAGCATAGAGTTTTAGCCTTGGAGGTATATTGATACATGAAAGCTGGGCTTACGAAAAATGTTTTTGTTGTTATAACTAACTACAGGGATATTTTTTATAAAAAAAACAATAAATTTCTGCTGAAACAATGCACAAAAATTTTATAGACAGTCATTTTGGTGTCACCCGGTAAGGTCCGCACCCCCCGCACCCGACTAGTGATGCAAGTGGTACCTACACTCGCCTTTAAGTTGTCTAGCCTGGGTTTGAATCCCGGTATAGCTATAAAATGTCATCCTGGTGTTTGACAGACTGGGAGAATCATCAATGTGTGTGTCGTCACCTCAATGGGCGTTAAATTGGGCTTCCGACATTAGTTGATAGACGTTAAAGATCCCTGCAGTGTCCTTCACAAATAGTGGGTGAGCTATCACCGGCACCATGGCCAAATTACAAATTCCTGCCCAACCTACTGCTGGGAAGGCAATGGCAAACCGCCCAGTATGACCATTGCTCAGGAAGCTGCTTCAGCAGCACATATGCTCAGTAATGAGTATGGTACATCAAATATCAAATAAAAGTTACAACTGAAAAGGGAATGTGTGGAAAAAAAACCCTGAAAAGGAAATTAAAGCTGTTTAATAAAGATAGAACACAGACATATAGAAATAATAGGGGGAGGGGAAAAAAGAAATATATATATACATATACGAAGGAAGGTGGAGGAAAAACATCCACAAAAATTAATTGTCTTGCAGAGGTGGGCAGGGGGATGTGCCCATTACCTCACACTGTGTACCCGCAGCACATGTGCAAAAATTGGTGGGAGATGGCCCAGCGGTTTTTTTCCAAAAATGTTTGACTACACACACAAACATATGGAGAATTGCATTGTGGGGTGAGAGGGAGCGGGTGTCGTACCCATGACCTGACCCTAGGTACCCCCAGCAAATATGCAAATTTGGTGGACATTGGCCCAGCCCTACTGTAGAAATCATAAGTGGCTTCTCACCATTGTGGGGTGGGGATTTCTTTGTGATGCCCATATCCTGAACATGGGTATCCCCAGCATGTGTGCAAATTCTGCTGGAGATTGGCACACCCGTTTTTTTTTTCTATGATTTTCAGACCTACACAAACATACATCTTGGGATTTTTTTTGGGGGGGGGGGTTGTGTGTGTGGCATGTGTTGTGTTGTGTGCATGTGTGTTTGTGTGTGTGTGTGTGTGGGGGGGGATGGGAGTATCTTAAAACCTTGACCAGATTCTGAAGTACAGTACCTACATACAAAATTTGATGCCTCTAGGTGCTACGGTTCGGCAGTGAAAGAGGAACATACAAACACTTAAATATTTACAAGATAAATAACAAGACCCAATCACAGCTCTCACCTGTAACTGAAGGGAATAACCAATCAGCTCTCACCTAATTAATTATCCCAGGTGGCTGGGACTATCAAATCAATTAACTACTCCCCATGCTCTTGCAGTCAAAGAAAGTTGCATAAAGCATCCAAGAACAGCTACACAAGGTAAGCTCTTTGCTGTTTCAAACTCTACCCAAGTTGCTCCACAGCTGCAGACATTCACAAGTAGTACATACATGAGAATCCCAATGCTACATGCTCCCCTCAGCCACCAACCGGTATCATCACTTGGTGAGTCATCAGTGACAGCGTAGTCAGAAACGCGCACCACCAAGTCTCCCAAGCATGTACCACACGCAAGCATTCATCAGTTGTTGCTTAGAAGCCTCTGTTATGCCCTCCAATTACAGGTGAAAGATGTGATTGATTCTTGTTATTTATATGTTAACTGCTATTGACATTGCATGCTTTGGAGTCTCAGTGGTGCATGTTTTGGTCGACGGGGTCAACAGTGATTCCTTTACATGTGAAGAAATGGGAATGAGGGGGAAGATACACCAGAGCTAGATTTGACAAGGCACTACAAGGACTTGAATGAGGGAAACTAGTTGGACAGTTCAACCTTGCTTTTGCAAGATAGTTTTCTGAATTGCTTAAGGATGGACACATACTTGTTGCATGCCTGATTGAGTGAGGTAAAGTTGCCCTCAGTGGGGTTAGCCTTCCATATTGAAGAAGCAAGCTGCTTGATCACAATTGATTCATGACAGGATTCAGTGTATCAGGTCAAACGATGGATTTGATAGCTGCAGACAGGAAGGGATAACCTGGAGCATGAGAGAATGTAGGTTTTTTTGAAAGTATTCCCAGGCAGAATCAATATCAGATGCTGTGGACATTGCAGTCAATTCCTTTTGTGAGGAGGAAAATTGCAGTCTCTGCCAGTTGGCCTGTGCAAACAACCACATTCTGTGACACTGAATTTGTTCTCTCACAGTAGCCAGTTATCTGTTTTGAGAATAACATGGTCAGAGGATTTAAGAGGAGCAAATGAGGAACAGTGGAGCTTGGTGTCGGAAGTCAGTCATTATTAGGTCCAGGAAGGACCTGTTGCAGAAATACAGGTTAGGAAGGTTTGCAGATTGGGTCAGACCCACGTGTCTCCTAAAACCTTTGCTGCAATGGCATGGCTGGTTGTTGCAGATCTAACACCCAGTCAGGTGGCATGGTGACAGTTGAAGTCGCAGCAGATGAGGAACAGAGTTGGGATGGATGGCGATGAGTTGATGCATGTTGGTGGAAATTAATGTCGATAAGGAGTTACCATTGTTGGCTGGATGGTGCAGAACACAGACAAACCATGTATCATTGAAGAAAAGTATGCAGACTCAAAGGTATTCCATTGGGCTAGATGTTGTTTGTGTGGAGGGAGAGTGGACAGTGAGGAATGGAGATCTTTGCATAGACAGCAAGACCACCTCTAGGATAGGTGAGGGGCCTGTCAAAACAGAAAAGGGAATAGCTAGGGAGAGGCACAGAGGAATCAAAGACAATCTGTCAGAGAAACATTACCATTTGGCATATAATGTCTGGAGCTACAGTAAGAACATGAATGGAAATATCGGTATTATCTCACAGACTTCTCTTACATCCCCTTTCTTTAAAACCCTTCGTGAATCATCCTTATGAAGGAGGGCAGACAAATACACAAATACACACTGTTACAGAAGGTAGATGTCTTGTTTTTCCTCACTCTGTTGTCACTTTCTATTTCTTATGCATGCCTCTTTGAAATACGTATTTCTCTTTGTCTTTCCTCGATTGTCATTGGAAGTTGCCATTTAGCCACTCAATATCCTCTCTTGATATGTCTTTGGTTTACATCTCTCTTCTTCTGTCTGTAATATTTATTGCCTCTTATGACAGCCATTCAGCCTTCTTCTTTCTGGCCTCTCATTTCACAATTGCACACAACACTTTTGCATCTTTTGCTGATTAGAATGGAATCAATCTGTTTTATATGTTGCCTTTCAGGTGAAGTACTGTTTGGGTTGTTTGAACCATGTGTTTGCAATTCCAAGCTCATTCTCCACACAGAACTTCAGCATTCACTCCTGTTGATGAGCATATCATCAATCTGATTTCTCTGTTGCCCCTCATGTTAATGTGTAAAGTCTACTTTTGGATTGTTTGAACAATGTGTTTGCAATTACAAGCTCATTCTCCACATAGAACTTCAGCATTCACTCCCCTGGCTCATTTCACATTCCAAGTCCGTGCTTTCCCTGAATCCCTGGTGCTCCTGCTTCTCCAATTTTTGCATTCCAGTCTCCCATTATGATTTAAACATCTCCTTTAGGCATCTGGTCTACCAGTTT
>CM068961.1:53047651-53068447 GCA_035128595.1 Eptatretus atami
CATTATTTGAAAAAAGTGCAAGGGTGCCAATATTTTTGACCATGACAGTATATACGGAGAGAAAAATAACTTCAATCAGTTGCAGTGTTGACTGAAATGTTATGGTGGATGCTGCCTTCATGATATCCCAATAATTATTTTGGTTGTGGGACAAATGGAGAGAAACTTCTCACAAATTCTTCAAACTTACAACCATAGGTTATGTCAGCATCAATAAACATGAACTCTTTGCGTATTATTCAGTAGTCAGTTGCTGGAATAAGTTTTCATTAATTCATAATAATTTTTTGACAGTGGGTAAATACGTAAACAATTTTCTTTCAATTCAGAGAGATAAAGTAATAAAAAAATACAATCGTTTGTGTGAGTAACTGGCAGATTATACAAAGCAAAAAACAAGTACTTTGCAAAGTCACAATACGATAATTGTTTGGTGGTTGAAAATGTGCATTGGAAAGAACAAAAAGTGTCTGTAAAGGTCACATTGGGGATTTGTAGACAGGAGTAATTTCAGGATGGTAATGAAGATGTATCCTTACTTATTGACTCAACTTCATGTTTTGGTACATGGGGCATTGATTGCTTCGATGACTGTGCTGTATGACTGATGGGATGACACATGCACACGTGCATAGGGTACATACGTGAGCAAAAACACTTGCACATGCACTTCATATTTTTATAGATCAAACATTTCATGTTAGTAATGTCCAATTCAGTAGAGGTTTCATGGTACTTTATATTATAAGTGGAAGAATACATGTTTGCTAAATGATACAGAATGTTGGAGTTGGTTTGATGGCTTTTCTATTCCTATTTATGAAATAATTATCTACATATTTCCCATAATTATGTTCTATATATTGCGTTATCTCCTTATCTCGCGCCATCTTGCCAACTTATGATGTGACATGCTGTTCAGCCGAGAGCGATTTCCAACTGAATATTCATCTAAACTTATCAAAATGACAAATAGGTTTGCTTCTCTTGCTGGTAACATGTCAGTGTTGTATTTGTAACAGGAAAGTATGATGCAAATATTCACTCCCGCACTGCTTGTCCTGTAATTAGTTGTGCTCAGGTGAGGTAACCTGTCCCACATCATTATAATGACTGCGAGAAATCCCAACTTGATCATTCAGTTCCAACATTGTGTTTTTGCAATAGAAGTTTGAGCGTTGGTGAATATTTCCTAATTTGGTGATACTAATTAGTTAATTGTTTTGATATTACGACCAGTCAGTTCTTGAAGCACTGTGTGACCTGTGACTGCTGTTGCTGAGATACTTGCTCACCTGGGGTGAGTTAAAGAAACGGGTTCAGATATCACCTTTATATTCATATTCCATCATTGTGAGCTTCATTAGTCATGTTATTTTTATATTTCTCATATCTCATCTCGATGTATATGTTAAACTCTACTTTATAGCAAATTCCTTTACAGAAATAAGGGTTTGAATGTAATTGATGTTTTCATCTTTAATGTTAAAGAATATCAAATGACAGTTCTGGCACATTGTATTTATTGTTTAGAATGGTGAGAATGATTACATTGTGAGCCCTCATTGGACTTAGTCTGAAATGGGGGCTTATGGATTTGGTCTTGATTTTCGTGTACATGCGTGCGTGCGTCTGCAACCATATCTCGGACATGTATGGACCAATTTTAGGAGGAACAAAGACAACACATTGTGGTATACATATGCACGTCATTTTTTTCGACATCAGATCCAAGATGGCCAACTGGCGGCCATTTTCTTACTTAAACATGTCCCCAAACATTTCTCCGACGTGCATGGTCCGATCTTGTTCAATATTGGCACAAGCACAGGACACGATGACATACATTTGAACCTAATTTTATTTTGCGATCTGATCAAAGATGGCCGACTGGTCGACTGGCGGTCAGTTTAGTTATAAAAAAAAAACCTGATGTTGAACACGTCCTCAACAATTTCTCGGACATGCATTTACCGATGTTGGTCAAAATTGGCAAATAGATAAAGAATGATGCCTTACATACGCATGTCATTATTTTCGAAATCAGATCCAAGTTGGCCGACTGGTGGTCATTTTATTACTTAAATGTGTCCTCAACAATTTCTCAGACATGCATAGTCTGATTTTGCTCAAACTTGGCACAAGCACAGTACATGATGGCGTACATGTGACCCTCACTTTATTTTGTGATCTGATCAAAGATGGCCAACTGATAGAACAGTGGCCATTGTAGTTGTACAAAAATATGGGCTAGCCCTTTAACTCCATCCAGCAAAATTACTAAAACAACAGGAACGATGACATTTTCTGTCTTTTTTACTTGTTGATTGATATATATAATCTGTAATACTTTCATATGTTAATAACAATAAGCTGCCATGTAGTATTTTGTTCTTGAGCTCCAACTGTTACAGACCTGGGTATATGAACATGTCCTGACAAACTACATTGATGTATGTTGCAGGATCTTTTTCCTTCTCATGGGTTCACCCATTTCTACGATGGATGAATAAAACTATTATTGGGACCAAGAACTGATCTGTATTTTGTACCCCGCTTACACCTACAATAAAGCTTCTGCACATGTACAGTATTTCCATTGTTTTTTTTTTTGGCCCCATAAATGTCTTAAAAAATTAAATATATATGTACATACACACAGTATGCACACATCCAGTATACTATACACGTAGTTGCACAACACAGTACGCACACACACACACACACACACACACACACACACACACACACACAACACCCGCTGCCAGGATGGCCTAGAGGTAAACACACTCGTCTCAAAGACGGTCTAGCCTGGGTTTTGAATTTTGGCCCATCAATGAACTGCATTCCAGGATTTCACAGCAGGGTGATTCATCAATGTGTGCCATCCCTCGGACACATATTAAACGAGGCATCCATCTGCCAGCATCCATTGTGTGGACGTTAAAGATCCACGGTGTCCTTTGTGAAGAATATGCGAGCTATCACCGGCACCTGAACAAATCCATATTTCTGCACTAGCTACTGCTATGACATCAATGACAAATCATCCAGCATAATCCTTGTCAGGAAACTGCTTTGGCAGCACCAGCTCTGTAAACAGATATGTGTAGTGTGTGTGTGTGTGTGTGTGTGTGTGTGTGTGTGTGTGTGTGTGTGTGTGTGTGTGTAATTGTGTATGTGTATATATATAAACACGCAATTTCAAAACACACCTGGGCTACAGTATGTATCTCATGAGGCACGCTTGCACACTGCAAGCATCTACTCTGGTGCATCCGATGTGCAGACATAACAAATATAAGCTTTATATATTTGATGAAGTACAGTGTGGTTGCATTCTATGAACAGCTAAAATACTCAAGTAAATCAAGAATTAGTGATGAGAATGAGCTCTTTATTTAAAAGTTTACAGTTATAATAATTTTAATGTAAATATGGAAATCATTATAAAATTAAAGGTGAAAGAGGTGCGTTAGCATTGTCAAGCAACCACTTCTTGTGTAAGCTCCATTATCTTTGGTCATGTTGCCCACGGTGAGAATACTCAGCCTGCACTGGCTGACTTTTATTCGCAGATATTTTCGTTCCCAGAAATTTTCCGATGGTTTTGTGATTTTTTTTTCCCTGGGATATTGGCTTCGAGTTGCATTACTATGCAAAATTTTAGCACTCTGCCTCATCCAGAAAGAAGGTACTAAACATTTAAATCAGTGATCGAGTCAGTCTCCTGTGAATCAGTGAGTGGTTCGAAATATGCATCCTGTGTGTGTGTGCGTGTGCGTGTGGTATGTATGTTGTGTGTGTGTGTGTGTGTGTGTGTGTGTGTGTGTGTGTGTGTTGTGTTGTGTTATATATATATATATATATATATATATATATATATATATATATATATATATATATATATATATACCAGGGGTTGTCAACACCAGGGGGTTGACTCAGCCTGCCATCCTTCCGAGGTCGGCGAAATGAGTACCAGTTGTACTGGGCCCGGTGTATGCCCTGGTTAGAATAGGTGTACCATATCCCTGTGTGTCGTAAGAGGCGACAGGGTTGCGTCAGGAAGGCATCCGGCGTAAAAACCTATGCCAAATCATTATGGGCCAACAAGACTGTTGATCCGCTGTGGCGACCCTAACAGGAGCTAGCCGAAAGAAGAAGAAGAAGATTATATATATATATATAATATATTACATATGAATATACATACATACAGGCCCGTCGCCAGGGCTCAGTATTAAGGGGGACATATGAACTGGATGGGGGGGGGGGGGCACAATTATATATTTAATTTTTTGATAACCCGGTATGCCATTGTATTCATGCAGCATTGACGCATCTATACTGAGGTTGCCGCGTCTATACTGAGGTGCCGTCGCATACTAACCAAATTGATCTCAGCTAGATTTAATAGTTCCGATGTTTTTGGCCTAAAATTATTCGAATGCAGGAGAGCCGCAACAAACTGGCACATTCACAATGCAGATATTCAATGATGAGACAATTGGCACATTCAGGTGCACTTATACAAGGTGTTGTCAAGAATTGGCATTAGAAAATTAATATACCAGAGATCATGACTAAACGGGGAGGTTGGCACCGGAATCAGGGCACTTTCAAATAAGATACAGTAGGCTATGACCTGCGATCATCAGTTTAAACTATACCAGCAAATACGACAGCCTGAAGATACCACAAAGTCACATTTAAGCAGTCAATTACACAGAGTAAGGTTATGCACAAAGCACTAGATATGGGATATGCAAAGCAGCAAACACACGTTTAACTTAAACATCAGAAGTACAAAGCAGCAGACCACGGCGGGTGCTAACCAGACCACAACCACAACCGCAACCTTTTTCCTTTTCTTAGCCATTTTCGTATATCCATGTCATTTTCTACTGCTGCTAGCTAGCGCTCTTCGTGACTCGTCCTCGTGACTCGTGTCACTAATCTCGCGACTTGCGAGATTTGACAGTTTTATTTTATTAATGATGCATGTACAAAAAACAGGTTTTATCTGCATAATTTCAATGTAAGGACGATTGCAAACACACATTTTTTTATTTTTATTAGAAAATTACTTTTGTAAGATGGAGGGTTGTGAAGGTACGCGGTGCACTTCATCTTTAATTATGTAAATTTATGTCTTTCTTATTCATCTTATCAATTATGACTATATTACATTTTACCTAACTTACAACCAATCAGGTAACCTGCTTAATAGGGCCTCCATATCGAAGACGCGATTGGCTATTCCTTAAAATTAAATGATCCACGATATATATATATAACCACCACAACATCGACATTGACACGAGGTCTTGCGGCTGTCTGTCATCTTGGTGCTGGCGTTGGTGCTTGTGTTATTATCTTTTATCTTGTGGGCTTGGACTGTATGTCTTGCCAATTGCTTTTGGAGATGCGCTGGGAAGCGCACTTATCTCTTGACTGTTATTCAAAGAGGATATTATTAAAGAACAGTTAATCCAAGAAGGCCTTATTATTCACCAGCTTGAACATCTGGAATAAGGGTTTTAGTTCACACAGGTGAACTCTTAAACAGCAAGGAGTTCACAGTGGGCGCTCGTCCTTAAAACCCAAGTTGTTCACAGGGTGCAACAGGGCATAAATGGGTGGCGTACAAGTGGGGGGGGGCACCAGATGCGCCATGGGGGGGGGCATTGCACCCAAATGCCCCCCCTAGCGATGGGCGGCATACATATATCATGGAAATATATCATGAGATATCATGCAATATCATTTTAACCCCATCTCTCAATGGTGAAGAATCAGTTAAAAATGAAGTAATTGGTGCATCCGGATCCGGATTCGGGTCTTCACCAAAATTGAATCAATTCTTCCAAGTGGCACTCCCAACCTGTCCATCAAGTTTCGTGTGAATCCATCTCTAACCTTTTGAGATATTGTGCTATATATCGTTTTGGTCCTATCTCTCAATGGTGAAGAATCACTTAAAAAATTCTCAGATCTAGATCTGGATTCGGACCTTCACCAAAATTTAGCGTTGCAGTCCTAGGTCGGTCATCAACACACACAAGAAATTTCAAAACGATTGCTTGAAAACTGTGGCCAAAAATCGTGTGACAATCAAAGAACCAGACAAATGCTACAGACAAACATACTTGGCAAAAAAAATTTTTTCACCAAGTAATAATAAAATCGACTGACCAATATACTTGAAAAATCTTCAATTTTGCAAGTAACAAACAGACAGAGAGGGGTGAAAACATAACTCCCTTCGCCTTCGGTGGTGGAGGTAATAAGAGAAAGAATTGTAAGGAACAGTATCAGAGAGAATGAAGAGCATAATGAGAGCCATAGATTTCACCATCTGCAAAACTGGCAGCCATACAGTCACTAGTATTCAGTGTTTGCATTACATGGTCATCCAATCATCATCTCTGATGTGAATTATCCTTCTAAAGGCCTTTTCTTAACAGTAACAAACCTTCCTCTACAGACAGGCCCTTTGCATCACATTTCTCATGAACAATGCTGCACAGTGAAGTGCATCCATTCCAAAAATCGTATATGATTTCAAAAAACATATATGATGGAAATGTGATGAGAATGTCTTCAGATGTCATAAAAAATTGTATAGGATAAATAATGAAAAAAGAAGACCCTTGAAAATTGTAATGTGAAGAAATATCTCAATTGTAGCCTTACACTTCAGGAAAATGTAAGTTTATGTTGCACAAATGCAGAGTAAAATAGATGTCCTCTTCAATATAAAGTCCACTAGTTTTACCTGCTCCATTTCCAGACCATTGCAAGGCATGTGACTTGTCTCACCCCCCTCCTTGTTTCTGGGCCACCACATGCCCTGAGCTCTAATGAGGTGTGGGCTACATTAACTTTCTGGCTAACGACTGCAGGAGAAAGCCAGAAGATATCAAGGACCTGTAAACAATCTCTTAAAAAATATCACCCTTCCCAAAGTAGCCTCCCTTCTGTGTTCCCTGCACTAAAACAGCTGAACAGACGAAATGAAATTAAAAAAAATACAGACAAATACAAATGGCCAGCTCAATTGTTTCCCCTGTAATGTTGAGTAGTAGTTATAGTAGTAGTAGTAGTAGTTGTAGTAGTAGTAGCAGCAACAGTAGTTGTAGTCATTGTAGTGGTAGTATATTTTGACATTTCAAAGAAACAGTAAAAATAATGTTTTCATATTAATCAGTGAAGAAAATTAATCTAAAAGAAGAAATAGTATAAGGCAAACAAGTAGTACACAAAAACAAATACAAATAGTAACATAGTTCATTTCAAACATTACCAGGTACAAATAAAAAGAGGTACAAACATTTAGAATACTATTTTCATCAAAAATATATCAGTATGAGAACATATTCCAGTGTTACAAATAATTATCATTGCCCTTTATTAAATGAAGAAAACTTTGCCCAATTAAGTTTTTGATGAGTTGACCCTGGCAAATATTCTGATTCTGATTATGATGTACCATGATCCATTATAGAGCATCGGTGCTGCTGAAGCAGTTCATTGGCAAGGATTATACTGGCCACTGGGTAGTTTACCATTGCCTTGTCAACTGTAGTAAATGCAGGAATTAGTTCATGGTGCTGGTGATAACTCGCTTATTATTTGTGAAGGATCTTTAACGTGGGATATTTAATGTCCACCGACTAATGTTGGCAGATGGGAAGCCCAGCTTAACGTCCAGTCCATCCGAGGGACGACACACACATTGATGAATCACCCTGCCTGTGAAACACAACGATGACAGTTTATACCTGGGCAGAGATTCAAACACAGAGTAGACAGCTTAGAGGCGAGTGTGTGTACCTCTAGGCCATCCTAGCAGTCCCCAGGCAAATATAGCATAATTAATATAAAGCAGAATCAATGTGGAATTCAGCATGAATAACAAAGATGAAGAAAAGTATAATTTCAATTTATTCATAACACGAACATTTCTTGAAATATTCTTAGACAAGTTGTCAAAATGGGATTCCCATAACAATTTATTGAAAATTGTTAGACCAAGTAAATTTGTAGAAGAAACTTTGTTTATATTTTCATTGTCAATCATAATATCCCCTGGGAGAGTAGATATGCAATTACAAAACAACATGTACTTCGTTTTATGTAAATGAAGTGACAATTTATGAACTTTTATCCAGCCGGAAATGGATATCAATTCCAAATGAATAGTAGTGAAAAGAACATCTGTGTCTCAATGGGAGAAAATGAGATATGAATCATCATCAAAAAGAATAAAAGACAGAGCATTAGATGACTTGTAGAAGTCATTAATCTACATATATATAATGGAGAAAGTGTATGTGATTATGTATGTATGTATGTCTGCTCTTCGCCCATTGGTTGAACAGCTGCCCTGACATCACCCACAACTGTAACCTGAAATACTTAACCTAAAGAATCCCCCCAAGGACCCAAAAGATCCAAACGACCCTGAGGACCTAAATGACCTCGAGGACCCAAAAGGCCTAAATTACTCCAAGGACCCAGATGACCCTAAGGGCCTAAATGACCCGAGGACCCAATAAACCCCATGAACCCCAAATACACCCACGACCCTTTATCAGTTAATAGCTCGATGTTGTGGAATAATTAAATTTTCGGCAATCCATATAAAAGAACGATTAAAATTGTCGGTAACATTTAAACTGTAGATGGCAGTATTGTACTGTAAACTGCCTGGTAAGATTCGTGAAGGTGCTGGAACGTTCTCAGACGAAAACTCCAGTTGAGACTAGAATTGTATTTGCTGGAATACACGGGATTATTCTGTGTTAGTATATAAACCCACGAGAGTGAGGAGTAGAAAGGGTGATATGTGACGAGCCATGTGTTTCCATCTTCCCCGTGCTCAATTTAACTCTGAGTGAACTAGGTGTTAATGTCCAAAGCGGTTGTTAACACGTGGAGCCGATCGTAATCAGGTTGTTTAAAACTCCTTAAGATTGTGTATCGGGAAAGATTTCCTTTGAGCTCTTTAAATCAACCTTGTGGACAGTCATCGTACGAGAGGACACCGCGACGGGAATCGAAGAATCGACAGTCCCGAAGGACAAGATGAACACATTTGAGTTTTGCCAGGAGGACTGGGACACTGGGCTACGGAAACAACTACTCACAGGAATCGGAGTTGGACATTGCATGTAATGGTGATCTTCCTCATTTGACTTTGTAACTGTTTGTTTGAAATAGAAGTTTCAAAACCATTACGCTGTTGATGTGGTCATTACAACGCCACTCAGCGAAGTCACAGACACCTATTGACAAAGATCCTATTTGAGTGTTAGCTGACTCGGGAAGATCCCATTAGTCCTATTATTATTGACTTGAGATCCTATTAGGATTGACAAAGATCCTATTAGTCACAGTATACGTTCATCCAGACTCGTAAAGCTCAAAGCTTGGCTGTAGTCGTTAGAGGATGCGGTGAGTCTGGCACCCCAAACCACATACGCACACCAAAGGGAAGGAAACCCCGAAGGTGTGCACGCATCCCACTGCCCCCGACACCCTTCAAGACCCAAAAGACCCCCAAAGACCCAAAAACCTGCAAAGACCCCAATGACTCAAGAGACCGAAAAGACCCCAAAGACCATGAAGACCCTGAAGACTGAAAAGACCCCATATACATTTAAAGACTTAAAAGACCCTGAAGACCGAAAAGACCCCCAAAAAACGAAAAGACTCCGTAGACCCAAAAGACCCCAAAGACTGAAAAGACCCAAAAGATCCCAACCCGAATACTCTTCAAGACACAAAAAACCCATCAGACTAAAAAACTGAAAATACCCTGAAGACCCTCAAGACCTAAAACACCTCAAAGACCCACTAGACACAAAAACCCCCAAGAACCCAAAAGACCCCGAGGAACCAAAACACCCAGAGGACGCAAAAGACTCCGAGGGCCTAAAAGACAACCTTGGATCCAAAATACCTCGAGAACTCAAAAAGGACCCGAAAGACCCAACAGGACTATCTGGGACCCATGTAAATTCTGCATAATGTAAAATGTGACTTCAGCATCCAACCCCCCCCCCCTAACACACACACACACACACACAACACACACACACACACACACACACACACACACACACACACACACACAATCCCAAGTCCCCAACCCCCTCCCAACTCTGTCCTTTCTCTGCCCACCCCCCCCCACTCTGTCCTTTCTCTTCCACCCTCCCCCCCCCCCCCCGACGACCACCACACCAAACTCTGTGCTCCCTCCCCCTTTTGTCTTAAAGTCCTCAACCTGCCCAAACCCCAAGTCCTCAACCCCCCTTCCAACCCCAAGTCCTCAACCCCCCCCCCCACTCCTCGCATTACCAGCGCTTCCAACTCAATGCACCCTCACCCCAACTCTCTGTCCTCCCTCCCATTTTCCCCATTCATAAAAACGTTGCACAAATATACACAGGGAACTTTGGCGCATCTGAAGGCCATTCGGCCTATCATGCCTGCGTTGTTCCTGTTCCTGTTTGTTCATAACAATGTTAAAAGTAAATAAAGAGGGGATGTTAAATTCACACTCACTTCCCCCTTTCTTTCCTTATCCTTACTATAATTCACGAACCAGTGTTTGTGTGTTTGTTTGTTGCATTGCTCCTCCTACAGTTGTGGGAGGAGACAATTACATCCAGACTTGCCACAGAGGATCAGCATGACCCCAATTTGTGTTTCGGGGTGTTTTTATCTTTACCAGTGGTCTTGGGGGAGAGGGGTGGATGCAAATTCTCCATGTAAATGTGTATCATGTAGCACCACCTCCAGGAGGGTATTACAAGTCTCCCCTATTTACAGTACAGTATTCCTGTTCTCACGTTTTCCAGTGCAGTGAGGTGTTTTGAATTACAAGCTGTAGGTATGTTTTTGCTTCATGCACGTACCCCAGGATATTTTTTTCTTACTTATACAGAGCTGTTAGTTGCCTATACACCACCCAAATAAAGGTATGCATCAGAAGAACGTGTTGCATGCTTGGAACAAGATTGCCCGTAGGGCGGGTACTCTGCTAGTATAACTAATAATTAACAAAGGACCAAAAATGGACCTCTGCACCATACAACACATGACCAATTTCATAGCAGAAGCACAGCCATTGTGAAACACAAATTGTTTTCTCTTCCTGAAATAATGATTGAACCATTGCAAGGCCACACCTCTCATTCCGTAGTGTGACAGTTTATCTCAAGAATATCATGATTAATGGTATCAAAAGCCTTGGAAAAGTCCAGGAAAATATCCACTGTGTGAGAGAATTTATCAAAAGCGCGAGCGACTTTATCAATGAAAGTTAAAATGGCATGTGAAGCGTTATGGCTTTCTCTAAAGCCAAATTGTGAGTCACAAGATACATCATGACTTTTAAAGATATAAACACAGTTTGTAAATAAAACTTCAAGAATTTTTGAGAGGTCAGGAAAGATATTGATCTAAAGTTGCTTAAATCCTCCTGTATATTACATTATTTAAAATAAAAATAGGGATCACATTAGTTATCTTCATTTTTTCAGGTATAGTATGTTAGTGGAGTAAAACATTGCTCAAATTGTGTAATTTTCTTTCCTAAGAAGGTACCAGTTTTTATACTCTCCTGTAAAAAACAAAACAAAACAAAACAGAACAAGAAGGCTCTCGGTTGAGTGCATACCTCCGCCAGGCTGAACAGTTTATACGTTTTGTATCCCACTGATCGGCTGCATCTGCATCCAGGTCAAAACCAGAGAACAAAACTTGTTCTCGTCACCGACCCAAATAATCCCCCAACTTTTGTCATAATAATCCATCCACATTTTTTTTGAAATATCATGCTATGTCTCATATATTTCTCCATCAGTCGATGGGTGAAGAATAACGTTTAAAAAAAAAATTCTCCGTTCCGATTCCTGATCTTCACCAAAATCAAATTAATTCTTCCTCGTCACACACCCAACCTGTCCACTAAATATCGCCCGAATCGGTTCATAACATTGTGGGATATCGTGTTATATATCATTTTTGGCCCAATCTCTCAATGGTGAAGAATCACTGAAGAAATTCTAGTATCCGGATCCGGATCAGGGTCTTCACCAAAATCGAATCACTTCGTCCTTTTAACACATCCAACCGCTCCAGCAAATTTCGTCCAAATCTGCACGCAACTTTTTGAGATATCGTGCTCATAGACAAACAGACAGACAGTGATATTGTGAAACAACTAATTATTTCAGTTTGACTCGTCGTGCAAAACAAGCATCATGACATGTAACACTTGCCATGTGATCTATTCATACACAGACGTCGAGGTCCATGGAAGAGCTGCATATTTTAGTGGTACGGGCAATAGTTTTTGCTGCAAGTTCACAGTTTAGATGGCAACATTACACAAGGGATATTGGTTGACAATGAATCAAGCTAGGATTACAAGTTTTTCATCTTGAGCACATTGAATCTGTTAATAAAAACAATAATAATAATAATTATTATTATTATGATCATTATTATGCATAATATCAATATTAATAATTCAAAGGAAGAATATTCTACAGAGGAAGGATGAAATTGGATAAGGTTTGGGAAGTCCGAAACTTTGGTGAATTTTTTTGCTAGCTACTTGTTGAATGCAGATACCTATCATTATTAAACCGCAAACCTTTCTGTCAAGGTTGGTAAGTTCACCTGAGCAAGAATAAAATATTTATATTCATGAAAACTCAGGCACAAGAAAATGTGATTCAGCTCACATCACACATGTTGCATTAACATCTCTTAGACTTAAAATGTAAATTTATTTACATTGCATTTGCTTCATAGCCACATCCCATGTATAAATTGTTATAGTGGGAGGATTTAATGGACCGTACTCACTGCATTACGATGAAATACCATGGGAGATTTTACATCCTCAAACTAGTGTACACAGGACTGTTAGTGGGCATGACAATGCAATGCCACACCACAGAATGATACTTTTGTTTAGATGGATCTGCTTCTCTCAGAACAAACTAAAACGGCGCTCGGCAGAGCGCATGCCTCCGCTAGGCTGAACAATTTACGTTTTGTATCCCACTGAAAGGCCGGATCTGCATCCAGTCCTTAACCAAAATCAAATCAGCTTGTTCTCATTACCTACTCCACTCATCGACCAAATTTTGGCATAACATGTCCAAAACTTTTTGAAATATCGTTCTATGTATCGGTTTTGGCCCTACCTATCAATGGTGAAGAATCCCTTTAAAGTTCTCAGATCTGGATCCAAATCTCGATCTTCACCAAAATCGAATCATTTAGTCCTTAGCACACACCCATCCTGTCCACCAAGTTTCGGCCGAATCCATCCTCAAGTTTTTGAGATATCCTGTTCACAGAGACAGATAAACAGACAGACAGACAAAGAGGGGTGAAAACATAATCTCCATCTACCTTCGGTGGCGGAGGTAACAAGTGGAAAACCAAATTACGCGAGCAACTGCAGGCATGCCTACAATTTTGAAAAATCATATAAATCTCCTTGTATGCTTTCACATTATGTGTGCATAATGGAAAGGAACCTTTGTCACTGGGGTCTAGTTTCCTGTGACCCATCTTATTAAGTTTCGTCCGAATCCATAAGATGGGTCACGGGAAACTAGACTAAAAAATGCCACACTGGTGCTTCACAAGCAGCGAGTTGCATTCATGACCATGTCATCCAATGGAATGGATGTCAAGATTTCTGTCCTGTCTATGCATTCATTTGTGAACGTTAAAGATCCCACACTGGCTCTCAAAATGGGTTGTTCATTGTGTGCCAGTAGCCAGAGGGAACTATAAATTATTGTGTTAGTCTGCACAAGGTGCATTGCATATCAGTGGTGTAATCATACCCCCCAGAAAGAGGCAAATCAACATCCAGGTGTTGTACATGCAAGACAAGAGCTCGTGATAATGCAAGCTAGGTTTGCCCACTTTAAGAAATCACTCAGAACTGCATCAGATATTGTGAATTCATATTATAATGTTAACTCCTGCAAAAGTTTGATCTCAAATGTCATAAAGATGATCGAAATACAACATATGCAAAGTATTTTCACACACATCCCTCACAGCCGTATGCCCCATACATTCATCATCAATTCCTGAATTCCCAAGAAGACTTTGGAACACAAATGACTGGTGCTTCACAGACGGGGCATTGCATCAATGAATATGCCATTGGATGGAAGGGATGTCACAACTGCTGTCCTGTCTGTAAGTATTAATTTGTGGACGTTTCAAGCCTGCTGTCCCATCTGTCAGCATTAATTTGTGGACATTCCAAAGGCATCAGGAAACCCACCCACTCCGTGGAAGAAGAGATGTGACACTGGCGAGAAATTTGAAAAGGACATCTTGTGCCGAATATCTCTCAGTGGTCAGGTGAGAAACGTTTTCAGTGCAGGAATTTGACTACCCCCTCATACATTGCAGTTTCATTACGATTCCTGCAGTCTGGCGATCAGTAAATCAAAAGCAAGTAATTAGAAGTGATATTGCCAAAAACTCACGATCGTTGCAGAAGGAGCCTGAGTAGGAAGTCATTGAGCAATCACAGATGAATCCTTCCCATTTCTGCACGCAGAGCCCCTGGTTGGAACACGAGTCCTCGAGGCAAGGTGTGCTAGAACCTGCTGCACAAAGAGAAAGTGTGTTGGGGGAGGAGAGTGTCCATAAGTCACATGGCTGGACAAAATACTTATTGGGAATAAAGATTCTCAATATTATGAAGGTTGGTGCTAATTAATTGATGCCAGTCTTTTTATGTAATCGTAAAACCAGTGTTCAAAGTAAAATGGACTGAGTGAGTACACAATCATATGTTTGAATAATCGAGCATATTATTTGGCTTTCTATGTTTGATTCCACAGGCCATTCACAAAAAAAAACACATGGCGTAGACATGAGATAAAGACTACTTCACGTATTTTATTGAGACATGTAAATAAGGCCTTCAATGATTATCAGCATCATCGCCGATATCACTGTGGACATTACAGAACAACTGAAGATACTGTATGTGTAAGGGGTCAACTACACAAACTGTATTAAATACAGCGGCCTGCAAAAATATTCACCCACGACCAATAATGCCACATTTCGATGAATTGTCGAGAAACAATTTTTCCAAATTAACTTTTTTATTAATGACTGAAGAGATCAAACTGAACACTGTTATAGTTGAAAACGTTACATGTCAAGAATACCTGCAAAAAACATGTACAAATCAAAATTCACTGATTGTAAAAGTATTCAGCCCCTTAGATCAGTACGTACTTGGTGGAAGCACCTTTTTCAGCAATGACTGCTCCGAGTCTTTTTGGGTAGGTGTCTACCAGCTTTGCACAGTGAGATGGTGAAACCTTTGCCGATTCTTACTGTGAAACTTGTTCCAGTTCTACCAAGTTTGATGGGGATCGTTGATGGACTGCAATCTTGAAGTCTCACAATAAATGTTCAATTGGGTTCAAGTCAGGACTTTGACTGGGCCACTGAAGAACATTTATTTTCTTCTTATTCAGCCACTCCAGTGGGGCTTTAGCTTTGTGCTTCGGATCATTTTCATGCTGAAATGTGAATCTCCTACCTAGTTTCAGATTCATGGCTGACTCAAGCAGGTTTTCATCAAGGATTCTCATTTATTTTGCTCCGTTCATTGTCTCATCCATCCTGACAAGCTTACCAGTCCCTGCTGATGAAAAGCAGCACCATAACATGATGCTGTCACCACCATGCTTGACAGTAGGGATGGTGTTGTCTGGGTGATGTGCAGTGTTCGGCTTACACCAAATTTAACGCTTTGAATTTAAAACAAAATGTTAAATTTGTGTCTCGCTTGACCACAAAACTTTTCCTCACATGACTGCAGTATCATTAAGATGCTTTTTCACAAACTCCATACGAGCTTTTAGATGCGTCTTTTTCAGTAATGACTTCTTTCTTGCCACCTGTCCATTGAGGCCAGCTTTTAAAGGGAATGGGATATTGTTGATTGATGAACACCGACCTCCATCTTGGACATAGAGCCTTGCAGTTCTTTCAAAGTCATTGTTTGATTTACAGTGACGTCCTGAACCAGTTTCCTACTTGCCCGGCTGCTGAGTTTAGGCGGGCGACCTGATCAAGGTAGAGTCGGGTGGTATGATACCTCTTCCATTTCTTAATGATGGATTTCACCATGCTCAAAAAGATAATGAGTGACTTTGAAATATTCTTATAACCCTCTCCTGAATGGTGCTTCTCCACCACTTTATGTCTGACTTCTTTGGAAAGCTCCTTGGTCTTCATGTTTACCTTGTTGGTTGACAAAGTGAGTTACACCTTAAAACTCCCTAGATAAGTGGGGGAGCTTAATTTTTAAGTTAAACCATTAATTACATTCAGGTGAAACCTTTTACACTTATTTTGTAAACTTTAAAACAAATAATTTGATCCTGAAGATATTTTGGGTTAATTAGGCAAAGGGTTTGAATATATATGCAACTGAGAATCATCTGATTTTCTCTGTTAATCAAACTTATTCACATTTTATTCACATTTATAGTTTTTTCACTTTGAAGTAGTTTTTGAAGACGACCGTATATATTAAGTTTGATTTGAAAGCATCATGAAATAAGCTCAAGTGACATCAAAATTTGAAAACTTTGGAGGGGAGTGAATACTTTTGCAGACCACTGCACATAAAATGACAGTCTACCTTATTATTCACCTTTCCTTCTGATTTTTCATCACTCAAAATTCTTCACAACCATACCCTCTTTATTTTCCCTACTTTCTCGAATCACACTCCCCTCACACTTTTATTCGTTTACTCAACTTATTGTTTCTCTCAACACCCTTCACCCCACCTCTCGAACCTTTCCTCAACAACACAACCTCCCGTTACTAATGTAATATACCAGTTTGGGCCAAATCACGGCTCCAATTACGACTCAGATGGGCAGTTCAAGTACGGCTCAGATGAACTGAAGAAAGTGAAATAAGAATAAGAAACAAAAGTGAAAAGAAGAAAGATAAGAAGTAAAAATAAAAACAAAGGGCTTTTATATTTTTGTTCTTTGCATTGATTATTTATTTATTTACTTATTCATATGCCACCTGTGGCTGCTTGGCTGCATCATTTTCTGTGGGTGCAGCTGTGCTGATGATGCAATGCCCCTGTTACCAGTCAGCTGGTACTCATTTTGCCAGTCTTGGATGGATGACAGGCTCAGTCAACCCCACCGATTGTTGATTCAACAGATTTACAGGGGCTTGAACTCAAGATCCTAGGATCTTCAACCAAGCACCTTAACCATTAAGCCAACACCAGACACCAGGCATTGGTGCATTGATTATTGTTTATCAATGCTTACTTTCTTGCTTCCCTCCATTTGCAATATATATATATATATATATATAAATTTTAAAAAGGTTCTGCTGGCTAAATGGTTGCATAGACTCCGCCTATTAGGCATGAGCTTCACAGAGATACATCTCCTACCTCTCCATAGGATTGTACTGCAGTCACACCGGGAAGAGAAGTTAATTCTCAATTTTATAGACCAGTCCACCAAAGAGAGGAAACGTCCATGGACATGTGTTTTGGGCTTGTTGACACTCTTATAAAGAATGCATTTTTTAATATTAAAAGAAGGTTCAAAAAAAAAATCAAACATTTCAACAGAAACTGGGCCATGTACTTTTACTCCATGGCCAAAGTACACAGTCCAACAAGACTGTACTATGAGCATACACATGTACCTCAGGCCGAAAGAGGAAGTACATGGTCAATCAAACACACACATCCCAGAACCCCGAATGGTCAGAATGCATGGTCACACAGTTGGACCACTCCTCGATAGGAGAAGGTCCCCATAAGCGAGGAGCAGAAGCTCCTCCCTGAAGTGAACTGGTTTCAGCCCTACATGACTAAGTCAAGATCAGACCCCATCACTGTAGTAAGTACCAGGAAGCAATACCACACCAGCTATTGCTGCATGTGCCCTGACCAACAGGAAATGTCTGCTACACATTAACCTGTCTGTCATACACAAAATAGTTCTGGGAGCAACCAGGATCAATTGAAATTTAAAAAGACTCTGCCGGTAAAACAATCTTGTTCAACCTGCAGATAAATATTCACACTGTTCAACGGTTCTAACCCACAGGGGGGGGCATTACAACAGCGGCACAGCCGCACCTCCTTCAGCCGATGATGCTACTCGCAGCCACATGCTGTACACGAAAGAAGACGAAGAACCAAATTATCAAGGCAAAACTGGAGGAGGATTTCGCTTTCGTGGAGGAAATGACAAACTTCTGTACTTCATGCAATGCATGGTGATACATTCACAATGCAAGGTGAGTAACCAAAAAACATGACTGATAAAGTAATCAAAATGTTTTAATCTCATTCTCCTCGATCAAACTTGAAGACAAACAAGCTAGTCTTTTTAAAAATAAAATTATGGCTCAGCAGTCAACTGAAGCTCCTTTCGGAATTCAATAAATACGTTGTTGTTATAAAGGCCGAACTGAATCTTGTTATAACATCTGGAATATTGCTCATGCCAAACATGCTTTTTCTGATGGAGAATTTATTAAGAATCACATTGCAGAAATGATAACCATCTTGCATCCAGATCCCTTAAGGAGCTTGAACCACAAAGCAAGCCAGATTCCATCTTCACGGCACATTAGGAAGAGGCTCATTTCACAAATGAATGCTAATTTTGCAACGAAGATGCAAAACGAGTTATCGAACTTTCTGGCATTCAGTGGAACACTCAGCGAGTCCACACAGCCACCAAGGTCAACCATAACAAGAAAATATATATATATATATATATATATATAAATATATATATCTATATATAAATATATATATATATATATATATATATATATATATTTAAACAGATGTTTGGTACTACAGAACTTAATATGGATACAAACAAACACGACATAATAGTGACGGAAGCTTTTCGTGCTGCACTCTTCAGGGTAAAAATCGCAGCAAGTGAAGAAGGAAGTGAAGGTGCATGATTTATACGCAGGTCTCAATAAGGTAGACACTGAGGTAATAAGGAAGAGAGACACTAAGTAATAAGGTAGATCAGCGATCTACCTTATTGAGACCTGCGTATAAATCATGCACCTTCACTTCCTCCCCCTTCACTTGCTGCGATTTTTACCCTGAAGAGTGCAGCACGAAAAGCTTCGGTCACTATTATGTCGTGTTTGTTTGTATCCATATAAATATATATTATATATATATATATATATGTGTGGTTGTGTGTGTGTTGTTGTGTGTGTGTTCCTGTTGGTGGAGGACATATATGTGTGTGTGTATATGTATATAATATATATATATATATATATATAATTATATATATATATATATATATATATATATATATATATATACTAGCGATACCCGTGCACATGCACGGGATAGCAGTACAACATAGCTGGTAGTAGACGACAGACCATACACGGGGAATGACAAAAATACGCATTGTGCAAAATGCAAGTGGTACTATGGAACGCCAAGACTTCCCAAACATTGTCGGCATGTCCGCTAAGTGGCACAGCAATTCATAGGGATCGTGTGACGGCGAGCCGAGTTTTAGTGTGCAAGCTTGGTATTATAATAGAAGATATACACATATATATATATATACGTATATATATATACATATATATTATATATATATATATATATATATATATATATATATATTATATATATATATATACGAGGTGTGTTCAAAAAGTATCCAACCTTAATTTTTAGTGCGTTAACAAAAAGCTAGGGAGGCGTGGTTTGATGCACGTATGTAGGTGATCCTAATCCGTATGCGTGAATATTTTCCCGCCTGCAGAAGCTGTCAGTTGCCGACAGACCGCCGATGAGTGAGGAAGTGTAAGTGAGCGCCGTCGGATTTTCGTTTTGACAAAATGACGGATCACTGTGGTCTCATCGCCAGTGATCACTGTGTTGAAGAAGTTGGGATCGCCTGTTCACAGTTCCCAGCATGTCCTGTGCGATCTCCAAACGGAGTTGCTTCTGCTCGATCGTTAGCAGCTTTGGCACGAACTTCGCTGAGATTCTCCTGAAGCCCAAATCCTCAGTCACAATGGAATTAACTGGATCCAATGCTGACGCCCGCCTCGTCTGCAAGTTCTCTAATCGTGATTCGACGATCCTGCATCAGCAGGGTCCTCACTTTGTCAATGACGATCTCATTTCAGGATGTTGAGGGCCTACCAGAACGTGCTTCACTTTCCACATGATGTGCGACCATCTTTGAAGCGGTTGTACCACTCTTTTATCTGTGTGGTGCCCATTGCTTCGTTCCCGAAGGCCTGTTGAATCTTGCGGATCGTTTCCACTTGGGAATCGCCAAGCTTTACACAAAATTTGATGCAGTAGCGTTGTTCAAGTTTTTCTGTCATTTTGTCAAAAATTAAAATCCGACGGCGCTCACTTACACTTCCTCACTCATCGGCGGTCTGTCGGCGACTGACAGCTTCTGCAGGCGGGAAAATATTCACGCATACGGATTAGGATCACCTACATACGTGCACCAAACCACGCCTCCCGAGCTTCATTTGTACGCACGAAAAATGATATATATATATTCACTATCCAGAACAAAACGATTTCGTGTTCCCATCTCAAACAAAGTCTATCAATGGTCAGAATCAAAGTTCAAATCCCACATATAACATCTATTTATCTAATAATGTCAGCTTCTAATTCATATAAAAGTACAC
>CM068961.1:53068457-53080332 GCA_035128595.1 Eptatretus atami
TAATGGGTTTGCACTGCATGTGGTTTGTGTACAGGATCCTCCAAAAGCCTTCGATCAATGTAAACAACACGATTAAAACACATGAAACAAAATATATGTGCACGCCTGTAGAATGTTCACCCGAGAAAATGTGTGTGCATGTGCATATATATGTGTGCGTGTGTGCACAGGCGTGGGCTTGTCTGTCTTGTGGCTTTCGTCCATATGTGGATTTTGGAATTAAACTTGTTGGGTGAGGAAATTGGCCACTCATGGAAAATGCAGATGACTTTTAAAAATAACTATAGACAAGTATTTTCAGAAAATATATGTAATTGAATCAAAGGAATTGATTCATAATTAATGTGACAAACCGTGAAACGAACTCCTCATCCCTTTCTCCAAGTTCAACCCTAATAAGAATATTTCATTCAAGTGAAAACAACAGACATTCCCCTCTCCCCCCCCCCCACTCCACCCAACCTCTGTCAAGTTCCTGTTGTCCTGTTTGTAATTCCCATCTGATCACTCAAGTAGACCAAGGCTGGCAGGATAGCCTTGATGGAAGCACACTCACCTCTAAGCTGTCCAAGCTGGGTTTGAATCTCGACCCAGCTATAAACTGTCATCCTGGTGTTTCATCGGCAGGGTGATTCATCAACGTGTGTGCCATCTCTCGGATGGACGTTAAACTGGGCATCCCATCTGCCAGTTGGTGGACATTAAAAGACCCCACGGTGTCCTTTATGAATAGATTTGAGCTGTTGTCGACACCATGAACAAATTCCAAATTCCTGCCCAAACTCGCAGATGGCATTGCATTAGTGTCCCAGCCGTGCCCTCAGCCAATGATGCTACCCCACAGCCCTGTGCTGCATATGAAAGAAGAAGAAAACTTAAGTAGACCAGCATGCTAGGATCACAGATTCACATCCAATAAACTGGGTCAATATGTCCATAGTCTGCTAAAATCCTTGTGCTGGTGTTGTTGAGTCGTTCACATGATTACATTTTATTTTTTATCGTTGTTTAAGGCGCATGAAGGAAGTTGTGCGTACAAAACCATCCCCAAGTTTTGGTAAGTGAAGCAATTAAAAAAAATTCCAATAAAAATGAGAATGATATTTTCACAATTGAATTTAATAACCACTGTACGAGTTATGATTCGCAAAGTTGCTTTCAAAGTGATCTGCTGAGAACAGCTGGAGGGAATGCCCATCCAAGGTAGCTACCTCGGTTTGGTCAATAATGGACTGTTTGACAATTCAATCTCAATGCAAACAGGCTTCCAACAGATGCTTGGGGCTAATGCAAAGCCAGGGATGGGAGGAATGATTGTTCTGTCACTCTGTCAGCTTTTGATCAATCAAACTCATTTGGAAATGATTCTGATGAATAGCTGTACATCCCATGCTCATCATTGAGGGGTTGTAGAGGGAAAGGGTTTTCAATGTTGGAGTCATGAAGATAAATAAAGCAGGGGTTGCAAAGCTGCCTGGCAGGGAGATTTTATTTTTTATTGGAGGAAGCATTGAGAGCAGCAATAACTTCAAATTCTTCCATTTTACATTTACTGCACATAAAAACATCACCTCTGGAGACAAACTTCCTCCAAGGGATGTTGCCACGAAAATGTCTCAAGCAGCCCTGTGTGCGAACACCACCTATCATGCGAACGCAAACCATTTTGAATAGCTGTTGGTTCGTGGGAGAGAAATTGCCTCCGACAATGACACTGCAGCTCTTACACAAGGATACAACAAGGATCTTTGATGGAGGAGCAGGCCGTCCGACCACTCAAGGCCTGCACTAACTACATAAACACCATATCAATTCAATCTAACAGTTGATCAACCGTCCTTTTGACAAGATGCTCTCACAGATCATCAGAATCCTGATACATGTACACAACCACCTATCCCCAATGCTTCTAGGTACATACCTATCTAATTTAAATGTACTATTTCTGCTGCCACTACCTTTCCAGGGAGGCCATTCCATGCATTAACTACTCTCCGAGGGAAAGACTCCTGCGTAACTGCAGTCCCAACTCTCCTCTTCCTTACTCTGAAACTGTGCCCCCTGGTCCTGGGCAGCAGGGGAGTCATGAAATATTGACAGGGAGTTGTGTGGTGTGTGGCCATTAAGCAGAGTTCAGTTTAGAAAAGGTTAGAACATGCAGTGACGGACATTTTGTTGGGGTGACATTGGAATTGAAGGTAACAGTGCAACACAATTCAGGAATTGTGAAGTTCCTTCATCATAATGTACAGTTGTGTCTTCTGGCATATGTCAGCATCATTTTCAATCAACTAATTGAGTTGAGTACCAGCCTGAAGGTTAAGCACACAAACACATATCCTCATGTTAAGCACCCACATCAACGGGTTTGTGATGAAACTCGCTTTCTGGGAGAAAAGCCTCATGAAGATGAAATGTAAAGCATTTACTCAGCTCTGAAATAACTTGATGGACAATAGTCTTGAACAGCCCACACAAAAATTAATGACCACCACCATAGAATGTTGGAGTAGTTTCAGGTTTCTTTTCAGAACTTTATTGCCTATCACATTTGAACTTGGTGTGGAGCCAATTTCAGTGTCACCAGATATGATGCATGGACCTCACATCAAATAAAGTCAAGAAGCTCATCGAACCGTACTGCGATCGAATCCTTCAATCTACATTTCTTTCAACTCGCTGATATTGACTTCTGGTTCAATGTCAAGGGTGACTATCTGCCTTGCAGGCATACGTGCTGAAGATGCTTATGCTATTCATCACCATTTATTCGTGTGAATCAGTATTTAGTGGCAGGTGTTGCAGAAGCATTTCAGGACGATGGGTGGGGGGGATTTTTGTCTATCTGTGAGGAGGGTATCTCATGATGGTATGGACGGACTCAGACGTGGACAGCTTGGGTGTGTGACAAGGATTAATTGATTCGATTTTGGTGAAGATCCAGATCCGAGAATTATTTAATTTTTAAAGTGATTCTTCACCATTGAGAGATGGGGCCAAAAACTATTTATAGCATGAGATTTCAAAAAGTGTTGGACAGATTATAACAAAACTTGGTGGATGAATTGGTTTAGGTGATGAGAATAAGCCGATTAGATTTTGTTTCAGGTCTGAATCCAGATCCGGCCTAACAATGGGGTACAAAACGTAAACTGTTCAGCCTGGCGGAGGTATGCACTCAACTGAATGCCGGTCTAGTTTTCTTTGTATCACTCTCTTTCGTTTTCTCCTCCCCCTTTCTCTTTTTTTTTTTGACTGGGGAGAGGGAGGGGAAGGGGTCGGAGGGATGAAACATCCTCCTTACAAAATGTTTTGGAGTACTTCCCCCCCCCCCCCCCCCCCCCACCTCCCAACTTTCTGGCACCCATGTACAGTGCCTCTGTTAATATTAAGAAGCACTATTGCTGCAAGTGGGAATTACTTCTGAGATGTGGTCTTCTGCCTTTACCACAAAATGAAACTTCGAGTGGCTGTATTACAACACTCAAGTCCAGGTGTCACACTAATCCTGATCAGTAAAAACACAGGCAAACTTGATATAACTATACAAATTTAAAGAAACAGAATTAGAGTCCCCTCCACCCCATCCTCACATGGAATTCCAGGGGCTATGATCATCTTTCACCACATATAACCTTCCAAGGTACAAGCTGAGTACAACCACCAGTTTTCAACTCATTCTGTCCAGTGGTTAAGGAGTGTGTAAAAGTCAAACAAGCAACCCCACAAATAAACAAACAAACAAACATGTTCATAGAACACCTAAACGCATGCAGTGTAGAAAAAAAAAGACATGGGAAGGATCTTTTCAACTGTTTATTTGTGTTTTGCGCTTTCGTACCCCTCTTCCCGCCCATGTCTATCAACTGCCTCACCACTGAATCATTTGGTGAGGCAGTTGCTCTATCACAACTTGACTTCTCTTCCTGGATTGAACTTTCAAACTCGTCTCCTTCCTCTAAAAACTGGTGGCACCTTGTTAAGTTTGTCTCTGGTGTATGCTCTCCTTCCACCCCTTCCCTCTCTTAAAATGGCACCACAGCTGACTGTTCGTGAGAAGGCTGAATGCCTCAATCCTGTATTTGCCTCCAAATCTTTTGTCCCCATCCCCTCCTTCTCAGTATCAATCCATCCCTGTCGTACCAACTGCTCCTGGACTCTTGTCTTTTGCAACTGAGAAGGTAGAGAAGGATATTTCAACCCTCAACTGTAACTCTGCTACTGGACTGGTCAGCATCAGCTCACATGTCCTAAAAACCTGTTCTGCTGCTCTTGCACATCCTCTCTCTGCCCTCTTCATCCTATCATTTGCTCTAGGTCATCTTCCATCTGCTTGGAAATCCACCAATATCACTGAATTAATACATTAAAAAGTGCAAAAACTGATCCCTCAACTACAGACCTGTCAATTTACTTCCAATCATCAGCATGGTCGTGGAATCCATCATTGCAGTTGATATGAAAACTTTCCTTTTCTCGAACAACCTCATCTCTGATCACCAATTTGGTTTCAGGTCAGGTCACTCCACCTTACACATGGCGCTTCTACTCAACTAATAATGCATGGAGGCCTTCAATGTCAGACATGAGATCAGGGCTGTCTCTGGACATATCTCATGCTTTTGATAGTCTGGTATTCTTTGTCACTTTTCAATCTGTCTGTCTACGGCATCCAAGGCCAACTCCATAACATGGCTTATTGACTTCTTCTACTCTCATAGCCAATATGTGGCACTCAATGGAATCCTTTCGTATCCTCTCCCTGTCAAGGCTGGAGTGCTCAAGGCAGTGTTCTCGGCCCAGTCTAATTCCTGATTTTCATCAATGATCTCTCTGACTCTGGAAAATCCTCTTTATCTCTTGCCCATGACTTCACCCTGTGCCGTGACATCCCTCATCCTTCAGAAAGGCAGGCTGCAGCCTCTTCCGTCTCTTCAGATGTTGAAAAAAAATCACAAGCTTGTCAAAAACTTGGAATATGTCTTTCAATCCAGACAAATCTCACAATCTCACTATCTCACTATATCTCTCCAAAAGGACCGTATGTGAACTCCCTCCACAACCCCCCCCCCTCTACTTTCTCAACAATCCTCTTGAGAAGGTTCAGTCATTCAAAGGTTGCAGGTTTGGGAGATGCTGCCAAATAAACCTTGAAAAGATATTGCAGTGCATCCTGTAATTAGTACAGATCGTGGCTATACCATAGATTTCGCCATTTTATGATATAGCTAACACCAGTGGTTAAAGAGACTGCATGTTGCGTAGCCAATGGGTAAGGTGCCAATCATATGAACTGCTATGTCTTGGATGATGTTGAGCTTTTTGATTGCTGATACACATCCAGGCAAGTGATGAGTATTCCATTAGACACCTAACATGTGTCGAATAATTCAATCATTCAAACTCCTGGGTCTTACTATCAGCAATGATCTTTCTTGGGAAAGCCCCATTGCAACGTTGGCCTCCAAAGCCAGCCGCCGAATGGGCATCCTCCATCGTACAAAGTCCACCCTTGGCACACCAGAACTCTTATCCACTTACAAGGCCTTCATCCGCAGCTTGATGGAGTACTGCTCTCCCCACTGGGGTGGCTCCCCTGCCTCACATCTTGCTCAGCTTGATGCCGTGGAAACCAAGGCCTTCAAGATCATTGGAATTTCCCATGCTGAAGGTGAGTCGATGGGATTGTCACTTCACCATCTCAGACAGGTTGGTGGTCTCTGTTTTCTACCACCTTCTTTATGGTCTTGCACCCTCTGCTCTTTCCATGATTCATCCTCCCCTACCCCACCCCCCCCCCGCCCCACCATCCCACCCAAAGGTTTTTACAGCCCTCACACGGTAAACCATCAACAAACAATCTAAGTCTGATTTCTAGTGAAACTACCTAAATTCAGGATCACTGCCCACCTCCTCACTCATTTATTCTTCTCTTTTCCCACCTGTGGAACCAACTTCCACATTCTCTTCAATCTCATTCTTCCCTCCAGGTCTTCAAGACAGCTATTCACCACTATCTCAGATTATCCCCAATCCAAAACTATGATAATTCCTACCCTCGCTAACCCCACCCAAATCCCTCCTCCTTCCAATTTTCCCTCCTTGTAGGTTCCTTCTGTGTCCAACTTGTCCACCCCATGCATGCATGTTTTGCATCCTATTTTTTGTCTGTTACATTCTGTTCTGTTCAGTGCACTAGCTCTTCCACGAGCCTCGACTAGCTATGCAAAAAAAACCCCGCTAAGCGCCGCCATATTTGTCTGACTGCTAAATCCCACAGTTAATCTGCTCTCAGGGCATGAGACAGCATAAATATTTTTTCATTTGCCAGCTTCTTAATGTAACGTTTATGAAAGTACAGAGGTAAGTTGTGTTGTATTGTGTTCAAATATGTAATTCAACTGACATAAAATAAAAATTGTAAATGCTGTAGAAAAAAACAAACAAACATTTTTTTGCCAGAAGTTTACTCCCGTTAATTCACCATCTTTTACAACACATTATCTAACATTAAATTAGTTATTCATGCCTGTTGTTTCTGTGCCTGTTGTTTCTGTGTTTTGTGTGCTTACTAAAAACAGTAAGTTCCTGTTTGGAATGCTTTTCAGTTATGTTTGACTTCCAGGCAGGCAGAAAGACTAAAAAAAAAAACTCACTCCTTTCTCAACATGCTGATCGGGAGGAGATTCTGTACAATTTGCTAAATCAGAGCCAAAGATCCAGGTTGGAGTGGAGGAAGTAAAAGAAACAGCTAGGTAATCTAAGAATAGATAAGGCTCCGGGCCATATGATATGCACCGAGAGTATTGAGGGAAGTGGCTGAGCAGGTAAGCGAGATGTTAACGTATATTTTCAATAGCTCAATGGAGTCAGGACAGGAACCGGAGGATTGGAGAAGAGGAAATGTAACACTGTTATTTAAGAAAGGATCCAGAGAATAATTGGGGAACTATAGACCTGTTAGTTTGATTTCAGTTGTGGGAAGGTGTTGGAGACATTAATTAGGGATCAGATGATTAAACATTGAAAAAAATCAAAACTAATTAAGGTAGTCGACATGGGTTAACCAAAGACAGTTCCTGTGTAAAAATTTTTTTTAGAGTTCTTTGAAGCAGTGTCTGATTGAGTGGATGAGGGAAAGGCAGTGGACAGAGTATATGTAGACTTTAAGAAGGCATTTGATAAGGTGCCATATCGGAGTTTGTCAGCCAAAGTGAGGCTTGTGGAGTGGCTGGTCAGGTAGCTAATTGGATTGCAAACTGGCTGAGTGATAGGAAGCAAAGAGTGCTGTGAGTGGGAGGATGTCTTGCTGGGAGGATGTAAGTAGCGGGGTACCTCAGGGATCAGTACTCGACCATAACTATTCATAATTTACATCAATGATTTGATAGTGGGGTGAAGAGTAGGCTTTCCAAATTTGCAGATGACACAAAGCTTGGAGTAAGGTGGATTGCAGAGGGGATGGTATCTGATTCAGAAAAGTATTGATACTGGCATAGATTGGACAAAATATTGGCAGATCTAATTTAACCTGAGCAAGTGTAAGGTGTTGAGGATGGGAAAGAACAATGAAAATACTGTAGAGATGACGTGATTCAAGGGGTAAATTTGGAGCATGTCACACAGGAGAACGATCTGGGGGTCGTAATAGATACAGAAGGTAAGCAGGAAGCACAGTGCCAGGTAGCGAAAGGAAAAGCAAACAGGCTTTTAGGATGTGTTCGGAGGAGGACCATTTACAAATTAAATGTATATTTATAAATTAAATGTGTCAGGTCAGGTCAGATGAGATCTATGACTTGCTTCACGTACCATGTAAACCTGTACGAACCAGTTCCATGGTCGGGTTGGCGGCGACTAAACTGTCTCCCCCACCAAGTTTCTTGGTGAGGAGGGTGTACGATATGGACACCCAGCAGGATGAAAAACAAAACCTGTCAAAGGGGGGAGGAGCTCCTTGTGAGCCAACGACCATCCATACCTAGTGTCCAACTATGTCTGCGGACGTCCTCCTGCAGTTGGATTACTTTTCATGAGGAGGTTGGTGGCAGAATTTGCACTCTGGCCACTGTAAAACACTTCATTCCGCAAAACATACTAAAAGCATTAAAAAAAAATCTGAAAACCCACTCCATGGGAGTACCTCCTGTGCAGCTGCCCTTCGCAGGGTAGCTCACTGGATGATGGGATTGGGGCAAAGCCTTTGGGACCCCCAATCTTTGATAAATAGGAGGGGAACCACGGGGTAACCTTCACGGGTCAGATTGCGGTAGTGTGTCGGGGTGGTTCTGAGGTGTCGTCCAAAGGACGGCGGGCTGTTTGAGTTAACGTGAGGCAGTCCCTTGGGCTCCGCTTGGGGGTGGGTTTGTCTGGAATTGTCCTATCCCTAAGGCCCTGTACACCTTGACGATTTAGCCAGCGTATGCGACGTATGAAAAATTTGGTGAATAGCCTGGCACACGTCGAATCACGTTATGGGTAAGTTTTGTATACGTTAAGAGCACACTGAAAGCACGCTGGCATACGTCGTAGTACGCCGAGCTCGTCGACAAATTTTGTGCATGCTCAAAATTTTCCGACATATGCCAGCGTATGACTCACAACGTTCCGCAATCGCTGGCCATAAGTTGTAGGCACGTTATCGATCGTTGACACACGTCGACACAGTTACTTGTAAGTTACTCAAAGTCGAAACACGTCGAGGTAATGTTTAGCGTACCCGAAACATTTCTAACCTATGAGGGCCCTGTCACACCTTGACGTTTTAGCCAGCGTATGGCAACGTATCAAAATGTATTTAAACGCTGGCGTACGCTGAACTATTGATGTTTTTTTCAGTTTTGGGCGTATTCATAACGAGATGACGTATGCATAACGTATTAGTAACGTACACAGAACATTTCGATAACTTATAGATAACTTATACCAACGAATGCTTAGCGTGTTGTCGGCGTTCACAACCTATGCCAACGATAGTCTAACTTATGCATAGCGCGGCAGCGTATCGCCGACGATCACGTGGCATAGCCCATTAAAGGCTGCCGCTCGACGATTCAAATCATACCGCACTAGACATCGAAGTGTCAACATCACCGTCATGCCGAAGAAAACTTCGAGAATGCTGCAAAGAAGTCTCCTGGCTGTGGCCGTGGACGCGGACGCAAGGAGGATCCATCATCACCCACACCCTCCCCATCACGCTCACCTACATACTGACTGACTACTACTTGACTGACTACTACTACTACTATACTATGAACATGAACAGACTGGACTCTACTCACATGGAGTCTGGAACACCGACGGTCCTCCTGTGAACCCCATTTTTATATACCAATTCCCGTAAACGCTGCAATACCATTATACGGTAGTTGTAAGTTAGAAACACGTTCAGTAGTTCTGTGGTCGTCCGAAGACGTCAAATACGTCTACAAACGTCAATATGCGTTGGAGATACGTTACACATAGGTTCAAAGCACGTTACTGCGTAGGTTATGAAATAAGTTTCGGGTACCTAAACATTACTTCGACGTGTTTTGATTATGAGTAACTTACAAGTAAAGTGTGTGACGTGTGTCAACGATCGCATAACGTGCCTACAACTTAGGCCAGCTATGCGGAACGTGTGAGTCATACGCTGCATAGTCGAAAATTTTGAGCATGCTTAAAATTTGTCGACGAGCTCGGCGTACTACGACATATGCCAGCGTGCTTCAGCGTGCTCTTAACGTATACAAAACTTCCCCATAACGTATTGACGTGTGCCAGCGTTTTAGACAAATATTTCACTACGTCGGCATACGCTGGCTAATAGTCAACAGGTGACAGGGCAATGAGGTGATGTTGACACTTCGATGTCTAGTGGCGGTTTATGATTTGAATCGTCAAGCGGCAGCCTTTTAATAGGCTACGCCACGTGATCGTCGACGATACGCTGCCTGCGCTATGCATAAGTTAGACTATTGTTGGGCATTAAGTTGTGAACGGCCGACAACAGCTCAAGCAATTCATTGGTATAAGTGATTTATAAGTTATCGAACGTCTGTGTACGTTACTAATATTATGCATACGTCCAACTCATTATGATACGCCAAAACTGAAAAAAAACATCAATAGTTCAGCGTACGCCAGCGTTTACATACATTTTGATACGTTGCATACACTGCTACAACGTCAGGTGTGGACAGGGCCTAAGAGAGATGATCACCTGTCTCTGTTATCATCTGAGCTCAAGCGTTTTGGACATCAGTATTGCAGAGCGCTCTCTGAGGTTTGGAGACAGGATTATGAATGAGATCATGGGCTGGCTGTTGCACTACAATTGGTCTGGTCGCTTTGGATAGTTACCATGCCCAAGGAGTTGCTGTAAGCTGTGTCGAAAAAAGTTAACTCCAATGATAATTGAGGTAACACCTGTCCAATGAGCATATTATGAGATGAAGGATTCGTCACCCCTTGGGGTCAATTCCCTGGTCTCCGTTTATGCCGACTGAGGCGATTGATCTCACGTGAAGGACGCATTCTATGCCACGCTCGAGTCTGTGGTTGATCAGTGCCCATGCGAGACACTCTTCTATAGTATTGGGGGATTTCAATGCATCACGGAACTGATAGGGATTGTTGATGAGACATGTATCTGGTTCTCATGGGTCTGGAGCTGTGAACAGAAGCACTAAGTTCCTTGACTTTGCAAGAAGTCTATGGACTTAGGGTGACTGTTCATGGTTTCAGTGCCACATTGCTCATCGCTGGACTTGGAATTCCAATGCTAGTGGTGTGGCAAAGGAGATTGACCATGTGCTTGTTGATGTCGCTGGAGGATGACTCGCAGAACTGCAGAGTCCACTGGAGTGTTCAGTTCCTCAATACTGACCACAGGTTGTTGTAGCAACTCTGGAGTTGCACTAAAATCCAGGAGAATGGTAACCATCCCAGCCTCGGCTGGATGTTGGCAAGCATCAAGGATGTAGGGTAGCTGAGCAGTTGCAAAACAGGGCTGAGTGGAAATTTGAGGTTCTGGATGCTCTGGGGGATCATCAAGAGTTGTGGAGTGTTTTCAAGAACTCAGTGGAGGGAGCAAGACAGAATTTTGTTCTCTCAGGGACACTGGATACCATTGATCAGAGTTGCAGGGCCAGGCTGAATGGCAGAGCTGTGCTGTTCAGGGAGCTGAAGGCGTAAAACTGTCATGCACTAAGAGTGGACAAGAGGCATAGTGCAAGGAATCTGTGAGGGGGTAGAGCATTACATCTGGTCAAAGTGATTTCTCATCCTGCTTACAGGGGATTTGCGCATTGCATTCCTCCAACCCATCCCGGTGTGCTGCAGTTGGAGCAGAGGGTGGTAGGCTCTTGATAGAGGAGTCCGAAGTGAAGGCCGCTAGGATGGTTTATTTGAGCGGTTGTACCAGGCTGATCACCAGCTGTCAATTTGATGTCAGGGGTGTTACTATCCTTATTGCTGACCCTCCAATCAACTGTGGTCCATCTTCATTTGTTAAAACACAGGCTGCGGTGAACTGGTTGAAATGGGGTGAAGCTCCTGGGATTTTTTGGCATCCATGCTGACTTCTCAAGGCTGGCGGGGAAATGCTGCACTTGTGTCGTTGCATGCAGTTAGTGCTCTGCCTGGAACACAGGCATCATCCCAATTTGACTTGAGAGAGGGGCCTTGTTGGTCCTCTCTGGAAAGGGAAGTGTGATTGCTGGACTGCACCAACTACCGAAGGGTGACGCTGCTCTCAGTGCCGGGCAAGTTCTTTGCTCAGATAATTATGATAGGGTTCACCACCATCTGCTTGAGCACCAGTGTCCGAGGCAGTCAGCCTTTACACCAAAGAGGTCAACGATGACCGCATCCTTGCTCTTCGGGTCCT
>CM068961.1:53089283-53100658 GCA_035128595.1 Eptatretus atami
GATAATTATTGATAGGGTTCACCACCATCTGCTTGAGCACCAGTGTCCAGAGCAGTCAGCCTTTACACCAAAGAGGTCAATGATTGACCGCATCCTTGCTCTTCGGGTCCTCACCAAACGCAGATGAGAGTTTCGGCAGGGGCTGCTTGTAGCCTATGTCCTCTGTAAGTGTTTGATTCAGTGAATCGGGATGCCCTCTGGAGGATTCTTGGTCTTCGTGGGGTGGCACCAAAATTAATCAATCTAATGTCTGAACTATACTCTGGTACTTAGAGTGCTGTGAGATGTGGTGGTACCATCTCTGACTTATTTCCAGTTGTTACTGGAGTTCATCAGGGGTGTGTACTGGCCCCACACTTTTCAGCACTTGTATGGACTGGATTCTGGGGAGGATGTTCAAGAGATCAAGCTGCGGTGCAACGTTTGGGAATATCAAGATCTCTGACCTTGATTTGGCAGATGATGCAGTCGTTTTTGCAGAGAATCTGGATATCCTTTTGGGGGCCTCGAGGTGTGGAAATAGGTGTCAGAGCTCCTGGGATTATGGGTTTCCGGTCAAAACTAAGATCCAGGCTTTCAATGACATATTGGATGCTGCTATCCTGTCTGTAGCTGTTTGTGGTGAGGATGTTGAGGTCACGGAGATATTCACTTTCCTTGGCAGTGATATTCATGACTCTGCTGGCTGTGAGCCAGATGTCAACAGACGTCTGGGTCGGGCCTGAGGAGTCATGGATTCACTCGATCATGGGGTGTGGCATATTGGCAGATGATGCAGTCATCATGCTTCCAGTCTTACTCTATTGATGTGAGTCTTGGACTCTGACCAGGGATCTGAGATGGAGACTTAATTCCTTTGGTACCAGGTCTCTTCGGAGAATCCTTCGCTATCGCTGGTCGGACTTTGTGTCCAACGAGTGGTTGCTGAGGAGACTCAAATGAGATTTGTTACCTGCATTGTCCATGAGCATCAGCTGAGGCTGTATGGACATATGGCTCGTTTTCCTGATGCTAATCCTGCTCATCAGATTCTCTCAGCGAGGAAGCCTCATGAGTGGAGGAGGCCAATGGGCTGACCACATGCCTCGTGGTTGCAGCTGGTTGATTAGCATCTCAAGGAAAAGGGGATGGGTCAGGCATCTGCCTGGGGGATGGCCAGACGGAGGCCCCTGGTGTACCGCAGTAAAGTGGACGCAGTGACGAGCTGCTCCGGCGCATGCTCCCATACCTGACCTGACCTCATCATTTATAAGTCAAAAGAGGTGTTGTTAACATTGTGTAGGAATTTAGTGAGGCCACATCTGGAATATTTTGTGCAGTTTTGGTCACCACAACTCAGAATGCCATAAATAGGGTTCAGCGCAGGGCTACTAGATTGATTCCAAGCCTAGCTAGACTTAGCTATGAGGAGACAGGGCTTTATACACATTAAAGGAGGTGGTTATGAGGAGATATGATAGAGATGTTTAAGATAATGGAAGGTATTGATAATATAAGTGCAGAAGAATTACTCAGCAGAGGAGACAGTGATAGGACCAGTGGGTTAATGCATGGAATGGCCTTCCTGGAAAGGTAGTGGCAGCAGAAACAGTAAGTTTAAATTTGAATTATGTAGGTACCTGGAAGTTATGGAGATAGAGGGGTATCGGGATGTTGGCAGGACTTTTAGGTTGCTTGAGCATTGATGGGTGATTGTGTGCATGTGTACAGAGTGCTGTGTACGGTGGGAGTCTCGTCAAGGGGTGTTGTGTGGTTGATGTTGTGTGTTTTTTAACCAAGCCCATGCCCCCTCCGCTGAGGAGGGGAAAAAAACCCCCCAAAAAGAACTTTCAATAAATAAATAAAGAATACATTCAAAAACCAACAAAAACACCATTAAAAAAAAATTTGCATTTTCTTCTTTGGATCTTGCGTTGATAAATTAGTGTGGTTTTGATGTCGCGCAGGCATGGTGGGCTGAATGGTCTCCACCTGTGTCTGATTTCCTTGTAAAGTATTGCTAAACTGCAGGTTTGTGTTCCGATTCAAATTCCAATGTTGTTTCTAAAGTGTAAAAAATAGAAAATTCGATTTGAATTAAGCTGTTCCTTGATCATAGACTGACGTCTGTCAACAGACAGACAGACATACAAAATGAACCAATTGCTTAGCTCCACTTTTCATTTCACACGTATTGGGCATTCGTACAAGGCGCATTGCAAGCATTTCAAGATTGGGGGTGGGAATTTTGTATTTTTCTTTTTATTTCCTTTGTATCACTCTCTTTCATTCTCTCCCTCCCTGTCTCCCCTGTCTTTTTTGTTGGGTGTGTGGGGGGGGGGGGGGGGAGGGGCAAAATGTTTTACTTCCAAGCAGACAAGCCATCATAGCTGCTCCGAAAATCGTACTTGCAAAATCAGTTGATCCGTCCTTGCCATTTGGACCTCAAAAACAATTTGCTTCTAGATTATGATTGGTGAACCAATTCAGTGACCTAATATGAAAATTATGTTAAAAAATTAGCAGAGTATCCACCATCCGGGTGGGTGGAGCTTGTGTATTCCTTGCTGAAAAAAGTATAATCTATATTGCACACAAAAGGGCATGAAGGTTTGTGTGGTGTGTGTTTAAAGGGGTCTGACGGGTCTAAAGTTCGACAGTTCTGAAGGGACGAAGGGGTGTAAAGGATCTAAGAAGTCTCAGGGGTGCAAAATCCTGATCCTTATAGATCAGGATCTATAAGGGCCTTAATGGGTCTAAAGGGTATGTTGCAATAGTAGTGAGGGTCGAATGGGATCTAAAGGGTCTTTTGGGGTCTAATGGATCTTATGGATCAAAGAGGGTAAAAAGAGTGTGTTCCAATAGTCGTTAGGGTCCAAAGAGGTCTAAAGAGTATTGAAAGTTCTAAGGGGTCAAAAGTCTAAAAATGGTTTAAATGGTTTTAAAAGTCAAAAGGGTCAAGAAGTTGAAGTAGTCTGAAGGGTGTAAAGGTCTTAAGGGGTCGAAAGGGTATTAAACATCTAAAATGTCTTCAGGGGTCTAAAAGTTCTAAAGAGGTCCAAAAGGCTAAAAGGTATGTTTCAATCATACGTAATTAATAGAAGTAATTCAGAGATGTAGTCATGGACCAATAATGTCATCAATAGACGCACTTATGGTCCAACTTATGTTCAAGCTGTACGTAACTGATTTACACCAGCAGGGTACCCGTCTCTGATGAGTTCGTAGATGTCTCCCCTCAAATGAGCAATTTTTTGCAGTATGTGTTGGTAGAAGTGGAAATTCAACATAAAGTGATGATGTGGACCAAGACACGTGGTAACGCCTCTGATGAAGAGGACTAGCTTGTTTTCGAAACGTCAGGCTTTAATAAATAATTTATGGTTTTACTGCTCAGTGTGCTACCATTTTTGTTTTTTTTACCAATATGAATCCTGAACTGCAAGTCTTCCAACATGTGTGTTTTTAAACATATACTGTATATACATATATACTATACTGTGTATATACACTCACATGGGTTCACCGAGATTTCACCTCTTACACAAACCAACCTCAATGCACGCCCCCGCCCCCCAAACCCTTAGGCAAGGGCCAAAGGTCTACCTACACATAGACTAATGAAGTAACTCATCCTCAGGTCTCCTACATGTCCATGTATGCTCTCCCTTGGGGTACATTTCCACAACCATCACAATACATATATGTAACAGTCCTCGTTGCTTGCACTCCATGCCCCCCTCCCCAACAACATTAATAGTAGACCTAAATATCATCATTTTAAAAGTTGATTAAAAAATTCTAAGTGCGATTTTAAGCAATGGTGGAGCGTTTGGGTAGCACATGTCTGTCTGCAATTATTTGGGCCTTGCACATTATTGGGAGTATGCAATACAGGCAGCTGTAAGATCTCAGCCCTGTCGGCTAGCTGAGAAAGTTATCCAACTCTTTCATTGTGCAGAGGCACACCTCTTTCTCTCAGGTACTTTTTAAAGTATTTTTGGCTTCTTTTAGAAGCCTCGTGAGCCATTTTAGGTAATAATGATTATCGCGCATGCACGATATATGTTCACGTCCCCCGATGACCGTTGTTTATAAAAGGTTTCTGCACATGCACGCAGAGCATTCTGGGGGCAGATTAGATAATTCTGAAAGTCTAGTATTGACCAGTGTCGACAAACCATGGGCCTTCTTTCGAATGCAGCACATGGCTCATAATTTTCTGGGAGCGCAGCTGTCTCACTGAGGGAGTGCCCCGGTAGGTTAGAACAGGAATTTGTTATTTGTTCAGGGTGCCCGCGAGAGCTCGCTTACTCTTAGCAAAGGACACCGTGGAATCTTTAACGTCTACCAACTAATGCTGACAGACAAGACACCTAGTTTGTCATCCATCTGAGCAACAGCAAAGACAATGATGAATCCTACAACCTACAAAACACCAGGATAACAGTTTATAGATGGAACAACATTTGAACCCAGGCTAGACAGCTCAGAGGCGAATGTGCATACATCTCAGCTATCCTTCCAGTCCTGAGCCATGGGTGAGATTAATTGATTAATCAGTTGTTGTAAGAAAAATGAATAGTAATAGCACTTAACGTGGGTAGAGTGAAGCCAGCTGCAGCGATTGGTGAACACTGAGGCATAAAAAGAGGACATAAAAGTCAGCACCTTTGGCGATGTTGGCCAGTAATGTTCTGGCACATTGAACCTGAGTGGCCTGCCAGGTACTGGATGCTTGTTAGGACAACGTTGCTCCCTCATATTCCTCGCCCAAGACGCAAATAAAGGACTCCCTAAATGATCCTGTTCGACATCTTTCACCTCTTAACTGACATGCAATGAGCTTGGAGACGAAATTCGGATTTGGCGACGAAGCTTGACCTTTTTGTTAAATATTCTTTCGATTCCACACACGATGAAGGTGAAGCATTACTCCGCATGCAATTCAGGCAACGTGAAGTGCCGGCAATGATTTTGTGGCTTGTACGCTCTTCATTATCTCAAATATCTTGTTCTTACCGTCTGTGAAGGTGGTGAAAATATATTTTTTTAACCAAAAACTAGAAGGAAAAACAAGCCATATAATTTGAAATTAAAACTGACCGCACATGCAGGTAATAATTATTTGTACTATTAAGGTGTTAAAAACACGATGGCGTATGGAAACACCAACAAGCCTGTCTGAGCTTGAGTTGTGCATATCTCGAGGCAATCCCACCAGCCACGGCTCGAAGATCATTTTTTTCCCCCATTTATAGAATGAAGGAAAATCATTCTGCTTAACCTATCGGGATAGCAATGTTACACCTGAAGTAGATGTATCAAAGCTTCATTATTGTTTACTGAGAGAGAGCATCGTGAGCTTCAAGACAATGGCTGTTGAATGGTATAGGGTGTCTTTGTATGATTTCTCCACAAGGAGGCACTATGACATCACTGGGCGATGGTCGAGGAAGCATTAATGTTCTGAGCACATGTTCACTCTACACTGACAGTTTTTTATTTTTCAAAAGTGAGGCCAACATTATTGGACAGCTGTCTGATTTGCCAAGGTAATCCAGAGGCAAGACTCGAGTGGTGACAGCTTGGATGGCACAAATGCAGTAAAAGTGTCGAGGATGTCTTTCTCCCGTTAAATGGAATAAAAAAAAGTGAATATAATTTGCAACTTTACCAAATTACAACTTTTACAGATTACATTTTTTGTGCACCATAAGAAAACAGCTCATCTTGCAAACTACTCTTCAACAGAAACAATCAAATCAGATTTCTCCCATCTTCCTCTTCTGGATCTCGTGTGATAAAACTTATTACCTCTGCTACCAAAGGTGGACGGAGGTTGTTTCCATCTATCGATGTCTGTTTGTCTGTCTGTGAAAAGGATATCTCAAAGAGTTGGAGACGGATTTGGACGAAACATGGTGGGTAGGTTGGGTGCATGACGATGACAAATTGATTCGATTTTGGTGAGGATCTAAATACGCATACAGATAAGAGAGTTTTTAAAAATTTTAAGTGATTCTTCACCATTGAGATGAGGCCAAAACGCGATATGATATTTCAAAGAATTGTGGATGAGTGATGACAAAACGAGGTGGATAAGTTGGTTAGGTGACAACAACAAGCTGATTAGATTTTGGTTCAGGACCAGATTTAGAACCTGCCTATCAGTGGGACATAAAATGTAAACTGTTCGGCCTGGTGGAGGTATGTGCTCTATCGAGTGCCATCCGAGTTATATTTATGCACCTACACTACCAGTCATAAGTTTTAGAACACCCCCATTTTTCCAGTTTCTACTGAAATTTAAGCAGTTTAATATTTCAATGTACTCTGAAATTAAAGCATAGAACAAATAAACAATTGCAGACAAAAAAGAAATCATGGAATCGCTTTGTTGAACAAAATTTAATCTAAATTTTTGACTCATCAAAGTTGCCACCTTTTGCAGATATAACAGCCGAACATACTTGTGGCATTCTTTCCACAATGGAAATCAAATATTGTTCTTCCCAACACTGTTGCAGAAATTCCCACAAATGTGTTGCACTTGTAGGTTGCTTTGCTTTCACCCTTCTGTCCAGTTCATCCCAAACCAGCTCGTTGGGGTTTAAGTCTGGAGACTGTGCTGGCCATTCCATGATTTGAAGCCTACTGTCTTGTTCTTTTCTTCTAAGGTAGTTCTGACATAGCCCGGAGGTATTTTTGGGTCGTTATCTTGCTTTAGGATGAACCCCTGACCAACTAGGCGTAGACCAGAGGGTATTGCGTGGCGCCCTTTTGGTTCAGGGTGCCAGTCACTCTGTGCAAGTCGCCGACTCTGGATCCAGCGAAAGAGCCCCCGATCATCACGCTTCCTCCTCCATGTTTGACAGTTGATATCACACACTGAGGAACCATCCTTTCGCCTACTCAATGGCGTACAAACACTCTGCGTGATGAACCGAAGATTCAAATTTTGATTCATCGGTCCATAAGACCTTCTTCCTGTTTTCAGTAGTCCACTGGCGGTGCTTCATGGCCAAGGCAAGCCTCTTTTTCTTATTTTGCCATCTTAGCAATGGCTTTCTTACTGCCACTCGACCTGTCAAACCTGCAGCTCAAAGTCTTCTCCTCACAGGTGAAACTGAGACTTCCTTACTTCGACCAGTGTTAAGCTGTGTTTGAAGCTGCTGTCCTGTGAGCTGCTACCACGCAAGCTGTTGACTCTCAGAAACATGACTTCTTATTGTTGTGGCTTTGGGTCTGCCAGACCTCTTCCTGTCAGAATTTCCTCCAGTTTCAAGTGCCTTTTATTGGTGTAGGAAACTGTACTCACCGACACCTTGGTTGCTTTGCAACTTCTCTAAAGGAAAGACCTGCACTTTTAAGGGTTATAATGGTCTGCTCTGTCTTCCTTTATTGTCTTTTTCTTGCCATTATGATAGCAATATACTACTTCCTGCAGTGCAATATTGTCCAAATAATGCTTCAGAGGGTGTTAGCAACACAGTCTGTTCCAACACTGCTTTTATGCAGAGGGTTTGTAACTAATCAACAAAAGTTGGGAAACCTGTAGGAATTGTTTGCATCAACTTTCAAGGCTTAATTTACTTCCATTGCTGCAGAACAGCTGCAGTTGCTTACCCATTACTTGTTCCCTGAAAAGGGAATTTTTTAACAACTCTGAAATTTATATTATTTTTCAGTTTTTGGTAACCTAAGCTTCTTTTTTTTAACCTCTGGCAGTTTACCGCTTAGCTTTGTACCATTTCAGGTTATTCACTGGAATTAAACTGCTTAAATTTCAGTAAAAACTGAAAAATGGAGTGTTCTAAAACTTTTCACCGGTCGTGTACATTCTCGACATTGATACTCTATTCATATTCGAAGCTTTGCACAGCCGTCCAAAGATTCTCATTTTCATTAATGCCTTTCCATTGCCATCAAATATGACTTTTCTCTTGCATTTACTGCTTGTTGAAAGGTAATTTGATGAAAACTGCCCTTTTCATTCAATTGTGGCAAGGAATATTGATTTTGTGATTTGTGGCATTGTGGAGCATGCAATCTTTTGCTGAGAATTCATCAAGCCAAATGTTCTGTGTGCTTCCAGCATGATGACTTTTAAAAAATGCTCAGTTTTCTTTGTGAGAAGAGACGATTAGATGGGCACCATGACTGAGTATTTTGATGGGTACTACTTTGACAGCTGTATTATGTTGATGTGATGAGATTATAGCAGACTGCTGTTGAATATGGGAATCAGCAAAGCTTAATCATTGTGGAAACCAGCAGGGGCTCAATCATGTTTGCAACTCGCAAGGCCTCCAATGTAGTTGGAATCAGCAGGTATACTCTATTATGATAGAACTATTATGGTATAATGAGCATAAGTTTGTGGTAGTCAGAAAACGCAGGGGATCTATTGAAGTGAAATCAGTAAAACTTTGCTCCATCTTGTATTAGGTAGAAGCATGTGTGCAGTGAACTATGTACAAAACCAACTACTGTAGTTCAATTTGTTGTTTAAGGAACCTTGACCATCATATATGAAAAAGCATGTATGTGCTTTTTTGTTATGTTGTGCGATACCTTGCTCATCTACCTACCACTATTTGACAATTTAACATGCAGGAAGTGAGGAATGTTGGAGTACCTTCACAGCCACGCTCTATTTGGCCCGATTGGTGCAGCGCATCATCCAGCAAGTCAGGCAGGTGTCCATTCAGGTCAACAGAAGCCAGGCAGCCTTGGAAGCCATCTCGAGAGGCAACGAGGCGTGGAAGTGTGCGGAACAGCTCACGAGGCAGTCCTCCTACATAGAGCATGCCTGAGAAAGAAAGAGTGATATGTCGAGTGAACGTGACCGAGGATGGAACAAAAACGATTTATGATATTATCATCAGTGAAAGAGGAAAATAAAACAAAAATTATTTCTGCTTCTCACTGTTCAAAGTTGTGCATGCTAATCAGCGTTCAACTGGTGATATTTATAGTTCCACTCTCTTTTCTCACTTGCAGAAGTTGGAGAAAGACATTTTGAGGTTTGAAAACCCCAGACGACCTCTGACAATAAATTTCAGTTTTTTGCTAAATTTTATTAGATTTGATTTGATTGGTAATGAAAGTATGCTGACATACTTTCACCTAGGGACTTTTGAAAGGGATAGATCTCTCATTGTAATGCTTCAAAGTTGCTGTATTACACGGTTTAACCTTAAAATATCCAATCGGTTTAAATTTGCAGAGAAAACTATTCAGCTTCAGCATGAGACTCAAAATATTTAAAATGAGTTGTAAATTAAATATTCTCTTTGAAACCTAGCTTTTGGAAGATTACATTGAAAGCTGGGAATGACTTGCCTTACAACTTAGCATATTCCCAATTAATCAAACTACTTTATTTATCCATCATAATTCATATTCCAAATAAATGATGTAAACAAAGGATCTTGTTTTATGTTTTGAAGAAAAAAAACAGAAGAGGAAGAACAACAACACCAACACAAGAATAAAGAAAAGGGAAAAAAACCCAAAATCACATAACCCGACATCTTTCTCTATTTCGCGGATATTTGGGTACAAAGTCGAGCCTCGTGTTAAAGCAAGAACATGAACAGAAAATAAAGAACACAGTGGAAAGGAAGGGAAACACCAATGGTAGGGGACAGGAGAGAGACACCACAGAGGGATACTTGGAGAGAGAATGGGCATGGGGAAGAATGAGAGAAAGAGGATGGGGGGAGAGGGGCAGAGGGTGTGAACAAGCTTGATACAAGCTCAAACACAGCAAGACGAAGAAGGGAAAACTGGGGATGAACGAGAAGTGAAACAAATGATGAAATGGACGTTGGAGGTAGAGAGGAGAAAACGTAAAACACAAACACGAGGGAGAAAGCTATAAACCTTATATTGCTGGATAAGTTAATTTTCCCCTCACAGATCAATTAGTCGATACCCTTGCCTACAAAAGAGGTTCATCAAAATATTTCTGGGACCTTTTGAACTTCCTGTGCTGCATTGTTGATGAGCCCCTATGACCCAAAGCTGCATGGGGATTCTACCACCATTTTGACAAGGTTCATTTACAGTGCCAGTTGCTTGCAAAGAATAATGTGGAGACAATCATGAATGTGTAAAGATAGAGTGGAAACTTTATCATGAATAATGCAGCACGCAGACTGATTTTGCAATCAAGATTCAGATTTGAAAAGTGGAATTCATGAGATAAAGGTGTGTGACGGGTTTCATCACAATCTCTCTACGTCAGCAACGAGGGCATAATCTTATTTTCTACTTCGCAAAATGGCGACAAAATGCATGACAAGCTGAAACTATGTTAAAAGGAGCTTCACACTGTACATCCAATTCTGAGACAATGCAATGGTTTATCTGAGAATAACGAAAGCACAAACAAAGAGAAAGTGCGTACCAAAACAGTGATTATCATCTTTATCAACCACAAGAGAGGAGAGCACAAATAATTACTTCCTGTTGGGCAAACGGTGAAGCAAATGCTCAACAACGAAGTCATGAAATGTCTTCATAGACATAATTTACTAGTTTCACCCAGATAAATGGGCATTCAAACAATGCCTGGAAAACACGGCAATGACCTGCTGCATGCTGCGATGTCGCCAGTCACTGAAAAAGTATGGGATGTTATTTTGTCAACCACCGACATTCGTCAACAGAACTTGCTCCAAACAACTTATTCAATATTCGCAAAAACGAGAAGTGCACAGATATAGTGTATTTTACAATTACGTGGCAAAGGTTAATCGACGTACAACAGATGTTTTGTGAAGGGTGGAGAAAGTATATATTGTATATATCCATTGGGACCATACTCTGTGCGGAGCGTTGGTGCTGCCTAAGCAGTCTCCTTGACTATTGGGCATAATCCTGGACTCTGACACAGTACACCAGCATGCTGGCACTCATTTTGCCGACCTCGTAAGGATGACAGGCCGAGTTAACCCCACCTGGTATTAATTCAACAGCTGAGCGGGATTTCAACTCAGGACCCTCGGATCCCAAGCCCACCACCCTCACCATTAAGCCAACACCAGGCATATATATTGTATACATTCAAGAGAAGGCAGCTGTCACAAAGGAAAAAAAATATTTCCCAGTTTGCATCATAAAATCAGTCTGGAATACATTTTCAATCACACATCATAGCTCTCATTATGTACGAGTAATTATGAATAAACTTATGGGCATCTTACAATACTTTGCATTACAGTATGAATAATTTATTAAGTATGCTTCGTTCTTAAATCACAATGATTCATGCAGCTGGAAACCTTTTAAAATACAATGAAAGTTTAATAGTGGGAAAAGAAATAATTTACTTGGGCAAGTCATATTTAATATTTAATTTGCTCATCTGAAATAAATTTGCATGT
>CM068961.1:53129269-53159581 GCA_035128595.1 Eptatretus atami
TCATCGGGAAAATAAACATACAGAACTAGAAAGAGCAGAGATTGCAGACCCTCATCAGAACTTGTTTTGTGTGGCATTTGTGTACTGGCATGTTACATAATTAATGAGACATAATTAGAACTGCCACTTTATAACTGCTGACAGTGATGACCGAGAACCAAGACGTCCCGCTTTGATGCAACCCCACTTTGATTGGACACCTGACCCTGACCCATGACGTTTTTCATTTGTTTTAATTGAAATTTAGAATGGGATTAAAATAAATTCAACTTAAATCAAATGGTAACCAAACAGTTACAGTCCTGCATTGGAGTCATCAGAAGGAACCCGAGCAAGCAAAAACAAAGATGAAGTCATCAGGAGGAACCTGGATAGGATTAGCATTTCAGCTGATATTCTACCACCCTTGAACCCATCCAGGAACAGCAAAGTGAACCTCATTCCAAAAAAAAAAAAATCAATAAAACAAACAGAACCCAGATCAAAAAAATTAATAATTCTCGCTGCCAGACCATGTGTCTGATCAAGTTGAAATTTAATACATATATTCCCTATCACTATGAGATAATAATTGTGAATTATGTTGATTGATTAAGTGGTTCCAAAGAAAACATTATTTAATATTTTTCTTCAATCTGATATGGCTGCCAAACCATGTGACCTATCAATTATTCCTTAACAAACTTGTACACCCAAGGATTGGGGAACATTTGTGTGAAGTTTTCCCTCGATCTGTCCAGCCGTTCTGGAGAAGATTTTTTATAGCTTTTAGGGTAAATTCAATATGGCTGCAAAACCATGTAACCTTTGACATCATATGTGTGAACCTTTTGTTCCTCATCGATAGGCGGTCATACGTGTAAAGTTTCGCCTCGATCTGGTCAGCCTCTTCAGAGAAGATTTTAGAAAGTTTATTAATTTTTTTAAGCAATCTGGCTGCCAAAATCACGTGACCGATGACGTCATTAAATTTATCTCTTTGGACCATTTTATCTCTAGAAGACCCTCAAAAATTTTCATACTGATCAGATGTAGTGTTCTACACATGTAATTATGACGTCATAACGGAGGCACTTATGACATCATAAAAAAATCACGCATATTCTCCATAAGGAGTCCTTGCTGTGTGCCAAGTTTCAATTTTTTACTTGATGCGGTTTCAGAGATACAGAGGTCATAAGTTTTTCCATTTTTCCAACATGGCTGCCACACCATATGACCTATGACATCATAATTATCATTAAATCATTGCACATGAGTAGTCGCACCTCTGTTGAAAATTGTTTCAATCTGACAAGCGGTTTGCGGAGAAAAACACGAAAGTTCTGTGCGGTTAAACAAACAACCAGACAGACAAACAAACAAACAAATGAAAATCACTCATAGAGTGACATCTTGGCAAAACAGCACAAAGTAGAATGGCACTCGGTAGAGCACATACCTCTGCCCGGTGGAATAGTTTACGTTTTGTATCCCACTGATGGGCTGGATCTGAACCAAAATCCAATCCGCTTGTTCTTGTCACCTGTTCAACTCATCCACCTTGTTTTGTCATAACTCGTCCAGAACTTTTTGAGATATAGTTATATATTTAGTTTCTGGCCCTATCTATCAATTTTAGAAATTAAGCCTGTGTTGGCCCTTTGGCCTTAAAATGAATTGGTAATTGAATTCAGTGACTTGACATGAAAATGCTATTCAAATTTCAGGTCAATTGGATGAAAATTGAGGATTTTAGAAAATTTGCCAGTGTTGACCTTTTGGTCGATGTTGACCTTTTTGCCGATAGTGACCACAAAAATAAGGTGGTTGAATTCAGTGACCTGACATGTAAATCCTTTTCAAATTTCAACTCAATCGGACGAAAATTGAGGATTTAGAAAATTTGGCCCAAATTGGCCTGTTGGCCGACGTCGACCTTTTGGCCTATGTTTACCTCAAAATTAATAGGTGGTTGAATTCAGTGACCTGATTTGTAAATGCTCTTCAAATTTCAAATCAATCGGATGAAAATTGAGGATTTGGGAAAATTTGGCCCAATTTTACCCAAATTGGCCTTTTGGCCTATGTTGCTCTCAAAATGAATAGGTGATTGAATTCAGCGACTTGATTTGCAAATGTTCTTCAAATTTCAAGTCAATCGGATGAAAATTGACACTTTTAGAAACAATATAAAAACTAGGCCTATTTTGGGTTGACCTTGTGGCCTATGTTGACCTTTTGACCTAAGATAACCACAAAAGTAAATATTGGTTGAATTCATTGACCTCATATGCAAATCCTGTTAAAATTTCAAGTCAATCGGATGAAATTTGAGGATTTTCGAAAATTTGTCTCAAATTGGCCTATTGGCCGATGTAGACCTTTTCGGTCGACCAAATTTTATGAAACTTCATTGCGGGACCGTCGCATCTTCGGTGCCATTACTTTCTGAAAATTTCAGGACAATCGGTTGAGCAGTTTGGGCTGGAGGTGAGCGGACAGACAAACACACAAACAAACACAAACAAATACACAAACAAACAAATACACAAACGAACGGAGGCGATTCACATACTTGTCAAAAAAGTTTTTTTTTGCTAAGTAACAAACAAACGGAGGCGATCAACAGACTTGTCAAAAAAAAAAACATTGCCAAGTAACAAATGGACCCAAACGCAAAAACCTCTCCTTCGGCGAAGGTAACAAGCGTGTTCTTTATATAGATTACTTGAGATTTTACAAAATCAATATCACATACAGTACATTAATAATGGTTTTAGAACAACAATGCTGAATATCTGCATTGACCATCTCAGAGCCCCAGCAACCTACATGAACCATCCTCCCATACCTACATGAGACCATGCATGTCAGATAAATGGTTGGGGACACATTTCAGTAACAAAATGGCCACCAGTCGGCCATCTTGGATCTGATCTCGAAAAAAAGAATGGCGTGCATATGTAAGCCATCATTCATTATCTGTGTGCCAAATTTGAACAAGATCGGTAAATGCATGCCCGAGAAATGGTTTAGGACGTGTTCCACATGAGGTTTTTTTACAACTAATATGGCCGCCAGTCGGCCATCTTGAATCCTCTCGCAAAAAAATGATGTGCATATGTAAACCATCATTCATTATCTGTGTGCCAAGTTTGAACAAGATCGGTAAATGCATGTCTGAGAAATGGTTGAGGGCATGTTTGACATCGGGTGTTTTTTCACAACTAAAATGTCCGCCAGTCGACCATCTTGGATCTGATGTTGAAAAAAAAAATGATGTGCATATGTATACCATCATGTGTTGTCTTTGTGCAAAGTACGAATAAAATCGGTCTACACATGTCCAAGATATGGTTGCGGACACACACGTACACAAAAATCGAGACCAAATCCATAAGCCCTTGTTTTGGACTAAGTCCAATGGGGGGCTCATAATCTTCAAGATTAATCTGCACTGTTTTTCTCACGCATACATTAGATTAAGCAAGACAATCAAATAAATTGTTCATTGCACAGGCAGATACATTTTGTCAGCAATTTGGGATTGGGATTGTAACAGGCACCCTATCCCTTCCTCAGACATTATTTATTGACCATTCTTTCTTGTCAAAACTTCAAATAGTTTTCAGATGTTATTCTTTCCCTTATTCTGACTGTGATGCATTTTACTTCTTCTTCCAAGAGTTTTTAAAAATTCAAAAACTTCTCGGATTCTCAACATTTTTCATGAAGCCACTACTCAAACTGATGAGAATGCTTGTTTGCACCTCTGAAATTGAAACCTCTTCCTTTTATCAACTTCACACCTCTATGAGGCATTCAAATTAGAAAGTAAATCATCCATTGAATGGGGAATGATAAGCTGTTACAATAAAAGAGAGTTGTCAAAATAAATTATCGCCTCCAAAATAACTAGAATCTGCAAATATAAAAATAATGACTTTTTATGATTATAATGATGATTTAATTCCAATATAGACCCCACTCTCTCATTCCTTCTCTACAATTGAACTGGAATATATTGATGATACACTTGCAAGTAAATATAACCAATTTGCAAGTTTTCTCACATATTTAAGAACAATTTAGCATTCATTCCACATTTTAAACTTCATGGATCTTCCTTCAGCTGCCAAACACCTTTGGGCATGCACAAAGATGAAATAAATTTTAAAATGTTCAATAAGTTCATTGAAAATAAATAATCTTTGAAATTAAAATGGAGTAATTTTCAAGTAAAATGAGTGTAGTGGAAGGATGATAGATTATGAATTCAATTATAACTACATTGTGATTTTAAGCCTTTATATTGATATATTCAAAAACATTATCTGGTTGAATTTTGATGAAAAAGAAAAGTAAGGAAAGTATTGCCTGTGCAAACATTTCTAAATGATATTAAATCAGTATAATTACTCTGTTTTGGATTAAAATCTTACAAGTTTAAATTGATGTGTGCAATTTTGGAAGAAAATTTCAAATCCAATAATGAAAAATTCTCATTATGACCTTTAGCCAAACTGTCGATACAAAAGTGTGAACTGCAGCCAGCCTGGTAAATGTCGTACATCAAACATCAGAACACAAAAGATGTTAGTACTTTTGCCAATGCACTGTAATTACACTGGATACTCTAGCTTTCCTCACATACAACCATCACAAAGAAGACATGCCTCACATCTCACACTATTACTCATAGAACACTGGATCTGATTGAAATATCGTTATTCAAGGCTTGCAGGGAAATGTGGAAATGGATTTGTTAATGAATCGAAATCCACAGGAAGGAGAAATAAGGAAGAAGGGTGCAGGAGCATATAGTCAGAAGAGAACAGTTTGTTTAACAATCTCATCAGAGCCTGTGATTCCACATATAGTCAGGAGGCTGCAGCTACAGCCTCAGCATATCACGAAGATCAATGAAGTGTTATTTCACATTATGTAACCTTTTCATGGCTTACCTTCTACTGTTAGCTCATTCACAGAGAGTTTGAGGTTTCGCCCTCTCCTCGACACACGAACTGTGTGCCATAGATTGTCGTTGAGTTTCTGTCCAGCATGCAACACCTCTGGTCCTTTGCCTATGTGGGGAAGCAGCATGGCCAGTGGAGAAAAGAAAGGGGGGGTCAAAAGGTGAGCTGAGGTTGAGGTGCTGTGGTTCGGAAAAATAAACCTTCAGCAAGAGGCACATGTGAAAAATTTCAAAGAAGAAGTTTCATCAAAATCCTTACACAATGATAAAAACAAAACTCCTATTTTATTTGACTGTGAAAAACAGTTCTGAGTCAATAATATCGAGCCTTTGCGGAAAAGGAGGTGAAACAATTAAAGCATAAAGTAAAGGTCATTGTACTCCAATAATTGGGTGCATAATAAGCTCTGGAATAAAGGAACAACTACCTTTCGTTGTAAAATTTGGTTTCTAGAGCATAAAAGAGGTAAATTTGGGTACAAACATTAACAACGAAAAATGAAACATTATTGCCTCCCAATATTGTGTTCCTTTTCTTGAGAAACGTAATGTCAGATCGCACATCGAGGTATTTTGCTTTATACAACAGCTATAAGGCATCTAAGATAACGTTTAACACAAGTTATGTGTTTACATCAATGAAATGTAAAAGCTACACAGTAATACCTCGCTTAACGCTGCCCCATAGAACGCTGATTCGTGATTAAAAACTTTGTCTTGAAGAAATTTTTTACAATTTTTGCACCGAGTAAACGCACCCACCGCCATTGTTTGTACTGCATGCACACGCTCAGAGGAAATTATTATTTTTATTGATGTTTGTACATATCTTATGTTTTTGTGAATACTTCGTGATGTTATTATAATAAAAACATATTGTTTATATTAATGAAAATAATGTTTTCCATCTGTATTATGCTTAGCGCAATGACCGATACCCAAATTAAGCCCTCATATAATCACTCATGTGAAAGAAACGCTGTGTGTAATATAAACAATGGTGTCAACGACCCCTTTTAGCACATTTTTGATTAGCACTCTCTTTTCCAGGAATGCATCCTGAGCGTGAAGCGAGGTATTACTGCATTATCTTTCCATGACATGAGTGGTATATTTAATTGCAATATGGATGACAGAAATAATACCCAGGACCCAATGCATTCAGAGTTGGAATTCTTGGTGACCTAAAACACGAGTATTTTCAGTGAGAAGAGTTAAAGACTCACTGTGTGAATTGCACATAGTTCATTTTTCTTTCTAATTCACCAGACCAACCACATTGACACGTTCAGCGAAAAAGCATAGATTGAATAAAGCTTCACAAATAAGAAAAAGCTACCTAAATATGTTATCCTATATTCAGTTTATGTCAATCAGAAATTCTGCCTTGAGGAATAATTATTGAAGTTTTTGGGATACAAAGTCCAGGCTTATGGAATAGCGAGAATACTGAATGGATCAGGACACAACAGAACATAATGAATAGCAGAAAGAGAGGGGAAACACCAACACCATGCCTTTAGGACAACATAAAGGGAGACTTGGACATATAAAGGGATGTGGGGAGGAAAGAAGGGTTGATAGAAAATTTATCCATCGATTATATGGAGATGCATTCCCTACAAAGGGGAGTGCCCTTCAACTCTGCTGTTGGTGCTTCCCACCTCCTTATATGGGGTGGAAAAGATGAATACAAAAACAAATTCACAGGAAAGAAAAACTGGAAATTTGGAAAAGATGGCAGTGAACAGCTGTCTTGAAGACTTGGAGGGAAGAATGAGATTGAAGAGAATATGTAAGTTGATTCCACAGGTGGGAAAAAGAGGAACAAACAAGTGGAGGGAAACAATGATTCTGGATTTTGGAACTTTCACCGGAAAGGGGTTGATGGTGGACTGTGCGCCCAGCAGAAACATGGTAGGGGGGAAGGGGGTAACAAAGCGCAAAAATATCAGAAGGTGCAAGACCAGAAAGGAGATGGTAGAAGACAGAGAGATCACCATCCTGTATTTGATTGGAAAGCGATAGGCCCATGGACTCAGCGTCATCAAGGGAGGTTCTACTGATCTTGAGGTCCTTGGTTTCCATGGCATCGAGCCAAGCAAAGTGTGAGGCAGGAGCACCAGCCCTGAGGGGAGAGCAGTACTCCATCAAACTGTGGAAGAATGCATTGTATATGGATAGAGTTTCAGGCATACCAAGGAAGGACTTTGTAAGATGGAAGATGCCCAGTTGGTGACCTGCTGTGGAGGCCAACTATGAAATGGGGTTTGCCCAAGAAAGATCATGGCTGATCGTGAGACCCAGGAGTTTGAGTGACTGAACTTCCTTGAGAGGATTGTTAAGAAATGAGATGGGAGGGTTTGCCAGATGGTCATTTTGGAAAGAGAAAGAGTGAGAGTGTGAGATTTCTCTGGAATGAAAAATATATTCCAAGTGTTTGACCAGCTTTTGATTTTTTTTCAAGGTCTGAAGAGAGGGAAGAGACTGCAGCCTGTCTGTTTTAAAGATGAGAGATATAGCAGAGGGTGCAGTCATCAGCATATAGATAAAAGGGATTTTCCATAAAGTCAGATAGGTAATTTATGAAGATTAAGAATAGGACTGGGCCCAGGACACTGCCTTGGGGCACTCCAGCCTTAAGGGGAGGAGATGAAAAGATTCCGTTGAGAGCCACACATTGGCTACGAGAGTAGAGGAAGTCAGTAAGCCATGTGTAGAGTTGGCCTAGGATGCCAGAGGTGAGAGTTTAGAGAGCAAAGCAGGATGCCAGACTGTATGAAAAGCATGAGAAACAGGTAGTGGACAAAAAAAGGAAACACCAATGTAAAGTCACTTAACTGGGCATTGGGCTACCACGTGCGGCCAGTACGGTCTGTATGTGCCATGGCATAGAGTCCACTAGGGTCTGGACTTCTCCAGGAGGGATGCGGCACCAATCTTCTATGAGAAAGTCAATCAACTCACACCTGTTTGGTGGAGGTGGAAAACACTGTCTCAGGTGTCATTCCAGAATATCGCATAAATGCTCGATTGGGTTCAGATTTGGTGACCGAGAAGGCTGTGACATATGGATAACATCAGTGTCATGCTCATCAAACCATTGGGCAACCATGCGTGCTCTGTGGATGAGGGTATTGTCATCCTGGAAGAGACCCCTCTCGGCAGGAAAGAAATGCTGCAACTTGGGGTGAAGACGATCACTCAGTACCATTAAGTAGCGATTGGCATTGACCTCACCTTCTAATGGAATGACTGCACCCAAACCATGCCAGGTAGATGCACACCACAACATTACAGAACCACCAGAACCCTTCACTTTTGGAACCAAGCATTCAGGTTTGTAGAGTTATTTAGGTTGGCGCCGCACGTGCACTTGTCCATTTGTCGAGAACATGGTGAAGGATGATTCACTGACCACTTCACATTTCTCCACTGCTTGGTAGTGCATTGCCTGTGTTCTTTGCACCACTGGACTTCCAAAGTGCATTGTGAGGTGTGATGAGCTGTTTGTGCAATGTAGCCTGACTATGGTATCCCACTCTGTGAAGTTATCGGCAGACCGTTTTTGATGAAACTGGCTGCTCTCACCCCAAGTTGAAATTTACAGTCAATTGATCTGCAGTTGTTTGCCTGCTTTGCCTTGCACTTCAAATTAATGCACATTTAATCACAATCCTGGAGTATGCACTTCCACACACTGTTACCCTTTTGCTGATGATGTCTTTCCTTTGGAGTTCCATGCAGACATCACTTTAGACACTGTTGCTCATGAAACATCAGCAAATTGAGCTCTCTGTCACTGAGGCTCCTGCCAAAAGTGCCCCAACAATCACCCCTCTTTCAAAGTCACAGGCATCTCCTCTTGCAGCTGCGCTCCCTATCATTGTCGGCAACCAGGCCTGTGCAGCATTTTTACATATGACCCTAAGCATGCTGGGATGTTACTTGCTTAATTAACACATGGGCCACACCTGTGTGGAAGCCGTTGCTTTCAACATACTTTGCATCCCTCATTTACCCAGGTGTTTCCATTTTTTCGTCCACTACCTGTCTGTCCAGAGAGACGGTCCTGACCTCATGTCTGATTGAGGGCAACCATCCATTGCTGAGAGAGCAGAAGCAGCATGTGCAAAGTAGAGTGATCTGGTCTGAATCCAAATTGATGATCTAATATGAGGCCGTTGGAGAAAGGGAAAGATTTCATATCAACTGCGATGATAGATTCCATGACCTTACTGATGATTGGAAGTAAACTAAGAGGTCTGTCGTTAAGGGGATCAAGTTTTGCACCATTTTCGGGAATGCAGTGATGTTGCCTGATTTCCAAGCAGATGGAAGATGACCTTGGGCAAATGATTTGGTGAAGAGTGCAGAAAGAGGATGTGCAAGAACAGTAGAGCAGGTTTTTTAGGACATGTCAGCGGATGCCATCAGGTCAAGTTGCAGGATCAGTCGAGTGTGACTAGAAACTTCTTTACCTTCTCAGGTACAAATTACACAGAGTCCAGGAGCAGTTGGTACAACTAGGAAGGGTAGAACAGAGAGCAAGGGGTTGGGGACACAATATTTGGAAGCAAACATAGAATTGAGGCATTCGGCCTTGTCATGAGCACAGTTTGTTGTGGTGCCATTTGAAGTGAGGGAAGGGATCCAAGGGGAGCATACTCCAGAGAAGCCTTAATAAGATGCCATGTTTTATAGGAGGAGACAATTTTGAAAGTTCAATCTTGAAGTTGGACAGGTGTTGTTTTCGGTCTCTCCCAAGAGTGGACACACAGTTGTTGCAGGCTTTGTGGAAAGATTTGAGATTGCCTTCAGTTGGGTTTGCTTTCCATGAAGAAAAGGCAAGTTGTTTCAGAGCAACTGCTTCACCACAGGCTTCAGTATACCATGTGTTTTCTAATCTCAGCAACTGCTTCATCAAAGGGTTCAGTGTAATTTGCATAAGAGTCAAATTCATTCTAGATAAATTGAACTTGTTCATCCCAATGAGGCACATGCATGAAACAAACAAACAAACAAACAAAAAACACTTCATTAGCAATAAAATAAGATGAGGAAATTTGAAAAAAAGACAATAAAACCTTTGCTGAATCAAAAGAACCTCCATGTGATGATATCAAAAAATTAAAATAGTATTTTTGACATTCCATGTCTGATATACATGAGACGAGCAGTGTCGTGTTTATGCCGCCGCACGCTTCTCACAACCAGCGAACATTGGAAAAGCATTCTGTAACATTTATGATTCCTGTATCACAACAGTTTTTGAGGAACTCTCTTGCACGCGAGGCACTCAGTTTCAAGGAGATATCGTCCATCATGAATACCAAACCAATGTCACAATTGATGGGTTTTTTGTCACCTCCACTAACTGCTTTGTTCACCTAATTTTTTGCAACAGCCTCTTAAGGGACAAAATAGCATGAGAAATCATATTGAACAGCATTTGTGTTGTATCTTTTTTTCAACATTGTTGGTGGTACAAGTTCAGCCACGATTAAGATTAAGAAGTGCTTACAGTCTAGTAAAATTCATGGAATGCCAGCAATAATAACAGAAGTGATGTTAGACAATTGCAGTGATAAGCTTGTGCTCTAAAACTCTGTACACTACAATTATGTTCTTAGATTAATGAATGAATGCAGGATATATTCTCCAATCAGGTAAGGCCATTTATTTTCACCTTATTGTGGGGTCAGCTGGAAAAGGTTGTTCGGGCAAGTCTTCACGAAATTGTTGGCCAGGCCTGACATTCAACCGAAGGTGGTAGGAATTTGGAATTTGTTCAGAGTGCCGGCAATATCTCACCTACTCTTCACAAAGGATATAAAGGGATATTTTACATAGACCAATAAATGCTACCAAATGGGACACACAGTTTAACATCCATCCAAGGGATGGCACAAACTTTGATGAACTACTCTGCTTGCGAAACACCAGGATGAAAGTATATATCTGGGCCAAGATGTCAACCTCGGCTAGACAGCTTAGAGGTGAGTGTCCATACCTCTAGGCTATCTTGCCAGCTCAAAATGCAGTTGTGATGATTAATGGAAGCCAAATTTAACAGTCAGAGTTAAAAAAAAAAGTGCAAAATATTCCATCAGATATTTTTTAAATTAAAAACATGAAACATCTTTATTTTTTTTTCATTTTGCAAATTTTTCATGGGAAATGGTGTGCACTTTTTCACATCAGGATGTCAGTGAATGAGGAATACACTTATATAGCAGGCATTTCTAAGTTACAGTCATTGCGAGGCAATGTCCCTTACCCGCTTACACAAAGTTACGCACCTGTGATTTCAAAAGCTGGTGAAAAACTGTTATAGCTGCCTGCAGATCTTGTCGGTATGGCATAATGATTGATCATGGCAAAATGATTCATGGTTATCACCTGACTTTACCATTACAGAAGGTCTTGGCATACAATGAACCATTCCTTCCCAGACCTACAACGTTTGGGCTCACATAGACACCACATCAATGTCCATTAATCATTCCGTCAATCCTTGCTTTGGCCTTGTTCCCACTTCTATAGAGTCAACAAATCAAAGCTGTTTGGGCACTGAAATAAATAAGACAGCAACTTTAGCTGTTATCATCACTCAAATAACCAATTACATCATTCACCCTCAACTGGCAAGCTTCTCAGTAAATTATGTAATTATTATGTGAATTATTGCATGTATAGATGGGTCATTGCTGAAACACTGGACTGTGTGTGTTTCTGTGAATGTACAATTTCTGTGAATTGACCTTCATCATGCTTTGATAAATAAGAAAAATGGTAGGTCATAGGATTTGTGTCCATTGCACTGTCTTTTCCAAACTATATTTCCAATTGTATGACCATATTACTGTGGTATCATGACAAATACTCAAGCTATGCTTCCTGGAGTACATACACCTGGAGAATCGGTCAGGCAGATTTATATTTGTAACTTCAGCTGTTATCAATGAGAATTTTTTTTTTTTATGCCCCAAAATATGTTATTTAGGGTAAAATAATTATCCCCTTTCTGACATCCTGATAAATATTACAATTTGGAATAAAAATGTTACAAAGTATCTTTGAAATAAACTCTGCAGTGTGTTTCACCATGTACTAATTGCAAATATAAATGTAATAATTAAAATGGGGCTGTGTAACATAATTATAAATTTTTATATACTTCTGCAATATAAGTACAATGTTGCACTGTATTTATGCATTTCAGTAAAATAGACATTATCAAAGCTTTTCGACTTGCTCTCCTCAGGATAAAACCACAGGCAGATGAAGAAGCACCAAACTGTCATTTATAAAGTTACAATGAAATGTACTCAACATTTATTGGTTGAGAGAAAGAAAGGATGGGATTACCTGATTGGTGGAACCAGTGTGATGCTTGGTTTGTGGGCCGCACATCTTTGAGACTGAAGGATCGTATTGAACAATACGTCCCTTTGGAGATCAGACGGGGTCAGTCAACTGAACAGAGACAATCAACTTGGGCTTGTAAGAATGTACATAACACTGTAACAACTATTCCCTGTGCCTCTGCAATTAGTTACCATTTACTGAATAATCCTCAGTGTGCAGAGCAATATCGTATTGGCTGGTTTAAAATCCTCAGTCGAGGGCACAGTCTAGCTCACCTTCATGCAATGGAGGCCACATTCATCAGATCAACCAATCCTATTCTTTGTCGACAGAAATAATTTGTCCGAACTTTATATCTATTCTGACTATGATAACTTGACTGTGTGAAAACTGTACCACACTAAACGTTGAGTCATCATGAAAACCACCCCCCCCAACTATCCCTCAGCTAATTAGCATGACGTTTCTGCCGGTACCTTGTTGATTCATCTCTGCCTAATCATTATTCATGATGGTTCATTTCCGCCTACTCATTATTCATGATGCTCTATGGTTCCACTAATCAGGTAATCCTGTCCTTTCTTTCTCTCAACCAATCAATCAATGTTGAGGACATTACATTGTAACTTTACACACCAGAGTTTGGTGCTTCTTCTTCATCTGCTTGCAGTTGTATCCTGAGGAGTGCAAGCAAAAAGCTTTGATAATGTCAATTTTATTGAAATGCATATTTAAATTTTGTTGTACGAATCTAATGTTTGTACTGTATTTATAAAATTATAAGAAACCAGAAGGGCACGCTTCGAAGTCACGACGTCACCAGATATGCCTCCGCCCACATTATTACAACATTATAAATAATTTACCAAGTTTGATATAAATCCCTGAAGGAACATTCAAAATATGAAATAATACTGGCTGCCAGACCATATGTCCGATCAGGTTGAAATTTAAAATATGTATTCCCCATGACTACTAGATCATAACTGTGATGTTTCACGTCAATTGATGAAGCAGTTCAACAGAAAGAATATTTTTTTAATATTTTCGTTCAAACCAATATGGCTGCCAGACCATGTGACCTATTAATTATTTGTGAACACCCTGGTTTCTCTAAGTTTGGGGAACATGTGGTTGAAGTTTCCCCTCGATCTGTCAAGCCATTCTGGAGAAGGTTTTTAAAGTTTTATTATTCAAAAAATAGCTGCGAAAACGTGACCTATGACATCATAGGTGGATAACTTTTTGTTCCTCATGGATAGACGATCATACCTGCAAAGTTTCACTTCGATCTGTTCAGCCGTTTTCAAGACGAAGATAATAATTATTGAAGGCTTTTATGTTAAAAACAATATGGCTGCTGAAAAATGTGACTGATGACATCATAAATTTTTCCACCCATACAATTTAGCCCAAGATGACTCAAAATTTTTCATACTGATCGGATAAAGCATTCAATATATGCAATTATGACATCATAACACAGCCACCTATGACATCATCAAAAAAAAATCACATTTGTTTCCCATTGGGAGTACTTCACATGTGCCAAGTTTAAACTTTTTCCTTGGAGCAATTTCAGAGATACAGAGGTACAATTCTTTTTTCTTTTTTCCAACATCGCTGCCACACCATGTGAACTATGATGTCATAATTATGAACAAACATTGTACATGAGTGGTAGCACTGATGGGAAAAATTTTGTGTCCATCGGATAAGCGGTTGCAGAGAAAACAGAGAAAATTAGCACGGACAGACGGACGGACCACCTGAAAAAATAATGCCACAGGCGACTTCTTCAGCAAAGGAATAAAAACACAGTCATACAAGTCAAATAACTCGATAACATAGTCATACTCGTCAAATTATTAAACTTATATTCACATAATTAGCCTGCACATACAAAGCAAAAATCAGGGTTGAACAATTGATTCCCTTTGTCTGTCTGTCTGTCTGTCTCTGTCCACAAACGTCGGTTTATGATCGAAGAACAAGTTAATTTCAATTGAATGTTATATTTTGAACTTGAATCTGAACATGAATCAGAAAACGAACCTGTAGTTTAGCAGTACATTAGCTCTGAATTTGCCCAGATTGCACATGCGCAGAGAGGAGTGAGATAATATTTTTACTCTGTCTGTCTGTCTGGCAAACAAAATTAAAAAATCATTCCAACAGAAAACTTCTTGTTTTTAAAAATGTCATAAAGTACACAAGCAACAGCCATGAAAAACTAATGTAAAGTATGAAAGAAGGTGGTGTAAAAAAGGCTGTATCAATGGCAGTAAACTTCTGAATTTTGTTTTTTCTTAAACCTTGAAAATTTTATTTTATTTCAATTGATTTATATACTTAAACACTGCAGAACACAAATTTCCTTTTTGGCACTTTCATAAACGTTTCATTTTAAATGATTAACACTGCAACCTTTGTTCAAAGATTTACAGTATAGGCCACTGTTATTAACAATGCTGACACGATTTGTTCAACTTTGTGCTAATCCTCATACCCTATCACAGAGTGTCAGTGCTGCCGAAACAGCTTCCTGAGCAAGGGATATATTGGGTGGTTTGCCAATGCCTTCCCAGCAGTAGTTCAGGTAGGAATTTGTAATATACAATCAAAAATTTCCACAGGAATCAAGCAACCAATATAAATGGGTAATTTACACACAACATTCTGGTTCTCACCCACTCATTTTGGAGCTGTCTTAGTTACAAGCATAACATACTCAATGTGAACACTGAATTAAGATATTAGGAGCCAGCTTTCTTCGTACATAAATACGAATTGACCTATTGATAACTTCAGGCTGAATTACATGTCAAGAACTGATGATAAAACCTGGGGATACTTTACCCTTTGGGGTTGCCTGTATTTGGTAATATATGGCAGGATCTTCAGGGGAATTCTCAATTTATTATTGAATTCTTCAGATGCAGGTCTCTAATAGCACCTGTTCAATATGACTCTATCAAGAGAAACATTGGTGTCGAAATACGGTATGCGATTCAGATTAGTTTCATCTTGACAAATGATTCAGGCTATGATATTGCATTGCTTGGAGCAAAAGGCCTTGTCCTGATTTTCATCTGAAAGATAATTCAACTTCATTGAGTGCATAAGCTTGCAAACCTCTCATTATTCCAATGCTGGAAAAGCCCTGGTAGACATGAAGACCCGTTTTTCACCTTTCACAAGGTGTTGATGCTGCACTTGCAAACTCTTGTATTATATGTATGTGTGCAAAAATCGTCGAAAATAATGTCTTGTTCATGGGTGCATTATCATGGACCACCTCCACGTGTGCATTATCATGGGCCACTTCCACGTGTGCATTATCATGGGCCACTTCCTCGTGCATTATCATGGGCCACTAACACGTGCATTATCATGGGCCACTTCCACGTGCATTATCATGGGCCACTTCCACGTGCATTATCATGGGCCACTTCCAAGGAAGAGCAGGCACAAGAAAAGAAGTAGCAGACAAATGAAAAAGTCAGAGAGATCAATGACACACCCTGTCAGTCACATGAGTGTTTTTGCATCCCACTTGTCCAGCTATTCAAGAAAGAGAGCTTTCACAGATGAACAGCTTAGTTGAAAAAAAAAACAAACAAGAAGAAATCTCGGAGTTATGGATGCGTTCTTGTATAAAAGCAAAAAAATATATTTTCGACTATGATTGATTGGGTGTAGAACCAAGTTCAGTTCAAAGCAACAATTTTCAGTCAACATAAAATCATTCCTTTTCTCCAATGACCTCGTCTCAGGTCATCAATTTGGATTGAGACCAGGTCACTCAATCTTGAACATGCTACTTCTACACTCTCAACAAAGGATGCTGGAGTGAAAATCATCAATGTCATCATCAATGTCAGACATGAGATCAGAGCCATCTCCCTGGACATATCTCGAGCTTTCAATACATATGGCATCCTGCCTTGCTCTCCAAACTGTCTGCCTATGGAATCCAAGGCCAACTCCACTCTTGGAAATCCTGAATACCTCTACTCTTGTCGCCAAAGTCTGGCTCTTAATGGAAACCTTTCTTCTCCTCTCCCTGTCAAGGCTGGAGTAACCCAGAGCAGTGTTCTAGGCCCTAACTTATTCCCAATTTTCATCAATGACCTCATTGACTATGTGAAAAATCCTCTTTATCAATTTGCTGATGACTCACCCTCTGCCATGACATCCCTCATCCTTCAGACAGACAGGCTGCAGTCTCTTCCCTCTCTTCAGACCTTGAAAAAAATCACAATCTGGTCAAACACTTGGAATATGTCTTTTCACCCTGAAAAATATATATATATCTCTATCTCTATCTCTATCTCTATCTCTATCTCTATCTCTATCTCTATCTCTATCTCTATCTCTCTCTTCTCTCTCTCTCTCTCCTCTCTCTCTCTCTCTCTCCGAAAGGACCGTATGTACGCAACTCCTCTCATCTACTTTCTCAACAACCCTCTTAAAGAAGTACAGTCACTGAAACTCTTGGGTCTCACTCTCAGCCATGATCTCTCTTGGCCAAACCCCATTTCAAAGTTGGCCTCCAAAGCCAGTCAGCGACTGGGCATCCTCCATCATGCACAGTCTTTCCTTGGCACACCTGAACTCCTATCCACCTGAAAGGCCTTCAGGCTCCACCTCAAAAAATGTTGGGTTTCCGATAACATGCTGCTCAATGAATGGGGTACATAGGTAGGGATGTTATCTTTTCTTTGGCAATTTTAAAATTATTTTTGGACGTGTTTAAATGAAAGCAGTACAGTATTTCAGATTCTACATCGTTCCAACTAGTATGTGTATGTTGAATGGTGAAAAGATATAGAATCATGATCTTTAACATGTCTATCGTGAGATACCAAATTAGGTGTAAAACATTATTGTGTACACAAGTCAGAGGATTAAATGACAGCAATTTAGTATCTCTGAAATGTTTCCTTAAAACAGTGAATCTGGTCTCAGCAGTGATAAACACAGTATATCATATAACATGGCTCAACAGGACATAATATAAAGGAATTGAAGAATGCTATTCTCCCATTCATCATCACTGAAAATCTTGTATATTCAGACATTAGACCCTTTCCAGTTGATAAAAATCCTAGATTACACCCGTTGGGGGTATCCATGAAGTATATACTCTTCAAAATAAGAAACTTTAACCTGCCCCCCACCCCCAACTAATATACTTTAAATTTCATCTGCATAATCCGGCAACATAGCAATTGTTATACACCCCCACCCCCACCAGATACCCCCCCCATATTCTCCCCCGTCCCCTATCTCTCCACTCCCTCCTCACTTTCCCCTCACCTCTCCGCTTCCCCTGCTCCCCTTTCCTCTCCTTCCACCCCCTCCTCCCCTATATTCCTGTCAGTGAAGCGACAGGTGGAATTTGCTGGTATAAAATAGAATGTGTATCCTGTGTCAAAAAAAAGTACAGTACTATCGATTAAAGGCACTCAGAAAACTGAGATAATGATAAGATCTTGCAATTTTTCTTACTTTGTAGCAAAACTGGCTTAAAATAATTTTCAAGAAATTCTGAGCCCATGTGTTGAATTTTAAAATGTTAATTTACACTTCGTTTTCGATTTTAGACCAATGTTCCAAATAAGCTTCTTCTTCTTCATCTTCTTCTTCTTCACAACATCCCTTTTAGTTTTTTTTTGGTGGTAGCTGTATTTCACCAGATATAAGTATGTCAAATACAGACCTCATGGGTCTGAGATCTTGTGTATCTTGGTGACCACATCGGCACTTCAAGTGAACAAAGCGAACACCAAATGTCTGCACGGCAGCCATGACTTCTGTCAAAGTCGGGAATGTCTATCCAGGGTCCATTTTCCAACATTGAACAAGACACCATCGATGTGTCCCAGGTGGGTTGTGCAATGTTTTGAAAATGTCGACAAAACTTTCTGACCCCTTAACTTAAATAAACAGGTGCTGAATTTCTCTGTTGAGACCACAGCAGTCAACAATGACACAGAGTAATGCCATGCACAGCAGACATAAAATGGCCGCCCAGAAGTCGATCCTTGCAAACAAAACAAAAAAATGGGCTCAGTAGGAATTACTGGGGTAGGTCGGATTACCAGAAACTCAACATTTTTTTTAGGCCTCATCCACAGCTTATTGGAATACTGCTCTCCCGTCTGGGCTGGCTTCCCTCCCTCACATCTTGCTCAGCTTGACGCTGTGGAAACCAAGGCCTTCAAGATCATTGGAATCTCTCACGATGAAGCTGAGTCAATGGGCATATCACTTCGCTATCACTGTAGGTCAGTGGTCTCTCTGTCTTCTTCCGTCTCCTTTCTAATCTTGCACCCTCTGCCCACTCCGCATTCCGCCCACCCCCAGGTATCTGCAGGAGGCGTGCGGTCCACCAGCAACCCCTTCCTAGTGAAACTGCCAAAATCCAGAACTACTGCTCACCTCCACTCATCTGTTCCTCTTTTTTTCCTGCCTATGGAACCAACTTCCATGCTCTCTTCAATCGCACTCTTCCATCCACGCTTAGAACAGCTGGTTTCTCCACCATCCAATAATCCCCATCCAAAACCATTATCTATTCTACACCTGAGAAACACCCCCACCCTCCCAAAATTTTGCTTCTGTATACATCTTGTGCATCCTTTGCGTTCTGCCGATGACTCATTGTTAGCTGCATCACTTGTTTGTCCATCTCCATCTATTTCTCCCCTCTGCCCCGCTTTTGGCATTTCTCCCTTCTCCTTCTACTGTTGCTTTGTTTTATATGTTGTGTTCTGATCATTCTGCGTTCTCTCTCTTCACGAACCTAGACTATGTATACAAACAAAGTAACTTCAATATTAAAATAGCACCGCAAAGCAGGCGTAACCCCTCAGCCCTTGACGCAAACCATTTTCAAGATGGTAGCCATATTGAAAATCGCAGCACGCCCATTTTCGAAAGGAACCTTCCTCTACTCCCCCAACACACCCAGCAAAAATGGATTTAATCGGACAAGGCGTTCTCCTCCGAATATTTGACGGAAACCAATTTCAAGATGGCTGCCGTGGCGGCCACAGTGAAATCGCAGCATGCCCATTTTGGAAGGAACCTTCCTCTGCTCAACCCCTTATACCTCGCCAGAATAAAATAATGTGTGAAGCCGTTCCAAGTTATTGTCCGGAGAACAAATGCAAGATGGCTGCTCTAGCCGCCATATTGGATATCGGATTTGTGCTGAATATCGAAAGGAACCTTCCTCTAAACACCCCCCATTATATCAACACAAATGAAATCAATAAGTCAAGCCGTTCTCAAGTTATTGTCCGGAAACCAAATTCAGATAGCTCCCTAGCCGCATATTGGATATCGGATGGTGCTGTTACAGTAATCCCCCGTTTCTCGCGGGGGTTACGTTCCAAACCTCCCGCGGCTAAGTGAAAATCCGCGATGAATGGACGCCTCCCCAAAAATCGACTCGTCTGGTCTGATCGGTTTGGGAGTGATTGGGTTGAGGTGCTGAGATCGACTAGTCTGGTCTGGTCGGTTTGGCAGTGATTGGGTTTGACGGTGCCGGAGAATCGACTGATCTGGTCTGTTCGGTTTGGCCAGTGATTGGGTTTAGGGCCGGAGATCCGACTAGTCTGGTCGGTCGTTTTGAGGTGCTGGGTACGAGCAGTGCTCGTCCAACGGCGGCAAACCTTTTTCCTTCCCGAAGCATATATCGAGGCACTTTACCTTAACCTTCTCCTGGAGCATCCCAGGACCTTCCTCTGGCCGTTCGGTTCCTTGCCAGAAGCCTTAGAAAGGTGCAGGGCGTTTGGGCCGGCATCGTGGGGCTTGGAGAAAAAAGTGAAAATATCGAAGTTCACAAGCGAAACTTAGTCTCGTGCGTTGTGTGACTGGTTCGAGCACCACGCGTATAATTTATTGCTTAATATAATATATATTTAAATATTATTACCGCGATGTTACCGGGGAATCCGCAGAAAAATTAGTTACGTTCCAAGGGAAACCCGCGATGAACCGGGGGGCGCGATAGGTGAACCGCGATGAAGCAGGGGTTGACTGTATATCGAAAGGAACTTTCCTCTAACCACCCCATTTACCCCATGACAATAAATCAATCTGTCAAAGCCGTTCTCAAGTTATTGTCCGGAAACAAACTTCAGATGGCTGCCCTAGCCGCCATATTGGATATGCATCGCACTGATTTATCGAAGGAACCTTCCTTCTAGCCCCCAACACACACTGCAAAAATGGATTTAATCGGACAAGGCTTCTCCTCGAAATCGACGGAAACCAATTTCAGATGGCTTGCCATGGACCACATTGAAAATCGCAGCGCGCCATTTTCGAAAGGAACCTTCCTCTACTCACCCCAACATACCCTGCAAAAATGGATTTAATCGGACAGGGTGTTCCTCGAAAATGAAACAAAAATTGACAGACGCCCGGACCGCCGCTGGACAACGCTATGCACGACAATACCCTTAGCCAATTCAGGCTGAGGGGTAAAAAGAAGAACAGTTGAAGAAGAAATCAAGAGTTTATTGCATTAAGAATACTAGTGCATGCCCGAACGTGCATGCCCGTACGTGTTGGCAGTACGTGCGTGGCGTAAATGCAAAAAAAACAAAAAACTTTCAAACCACGAGCCAGAAACACACCACACAGGCCGTTCCTTCGCTCTCGTAACGACGACTGGATTGGGGCATTGTGTTTATCTTATAATGCGCATAAGAAATCGAGAAATTATTAGAATACATGAAGTGATCCTATCCGGAAGTGGTGCGTGCCCGTACGGAATGTTCACATGCATTCCACGAATTATCGCTTGCATTGAAGTAACAACTGCTGTGATACTTCCACACAAGAGTTAATTAAAATCCAATTATAAAATCAAGTTTACCTCTGTCTTTGCTTGCCATGACTTCGCTGCCATTGACCATTGCCACTCCTACGCCACGGTAACTAAGGCACCGATCCCATCGTAACTGGCACCACGTGACGTCATCGTCGGCCGGCCGCGTACGCCTACGCAGCCACGCCTACGCAGCAACGTGTCCTTTCATTGGTTGGTAAATAAATGGCCATAACTTGGGAAGCACTTGTCTGATTAATATCAAACGTTGAAAAGGCACATCCACAGGCCCCCAGCAATATTCTGGCAAGTTTCAATTAGATCGGACTGGCGGTCGTTGTGAGAAACGGCGGTCGCAGACAGACAGACAGACACACACAGAGATTGCTGGAATTATAGATAGATACATCGGTCTCACTTATCCGAAGTCCGTACGTTGTAACCCATAATGGGAACACGGCTGAGGTTCTCTTCCGCATCGGCCACGCCTACGCAGCAACGTGTCCTGTCATTGGGTTAGTAAATAAATGGCCATAACTGGGAAGCACTTGTCCGATTATATCAAACCTTGAAAAGGCACATACTCAGGTCCCAGCAATATATCTGCAAGTTTCAATTAGATCGGACCAGTGGTTGTCGAGAAAACAGCGGTTCAGACACACGCACGCAGGCACACACGCACACACGACGCACACACACACACACACACCACACACACACACACACACACACACACAAAACACATTGCTGGAATTATAGATAGATACATAGAAGAAGAAGCACTCCTTTCACCCTCTTCTGATGCATTGGGCTACCAAGGCAGTTTCACTTGGCTAGAGGGCACAAATCCTGGATGGGTCACCTCCTCCGATGCAGGATTATACACAGCTCAATGAAAATATACAAAGAAACCAAGTATAAATTGAACTTAAGAAAGATACAAGATCAAATAAAAGGTGGTACAGTAGTTACCCCACACACATGAAGCGAAAAGCGGGGTAAAGCAATTGGCTCATGTCCATCCATCCGTCAGTCTGACTGGCTGTCTGCCATTGTCAGTTTATCATGGAGGAATAACTTGTTCAAATTGAATGTTATATTTTGAACACAAATCGTCTGTCATAATACTTCCAAGAACCTCAAGTTTTGCAGTCCTTCAATTAAATGAAGTTTCAATGGGCTGGTGTATAAGGGTGGTGCTCGGGACTGCTTCAGGACTACTTCAATAGCACTAAACTTTCCAATTTTATTTTTTAACGATCGTTAAAATCATTATTTTATTAAAACTACAGTAAAATTGAAGCAACTCTGCACAGGGTGTCGTGTTCTGCAAACTCTCTCGTTGCATAAATGATATTAAATGTAATTGATTGCAAAAGGGATTGCAAAGTGAAGAAATTAGAAGATAACAGTGGTTTGAAATATATATATTTTTGCTTGGGATTTACAAAGGTGAAAGTAGAATAAAATTGAAAAGATTCATGAAATCTTCATCTTCCCTTTGGGAATAATATAGTAGATAGGAGAGGTGGCATAACATTCCCTATGAAAGACAGCACACTCGATGATGGAACATCATGCTGGTGAAGCACGATGATGGCAGCTTTCAGTTAGATTGGATTGCATTCCATTGAGACTCAAAACCAGATTATACAGTTTTGGAAGTCAGCATGCTACAGTTTGATCTCCACTGCTATCTGAAGGAGATAATTAAAACCCCTTGAACAGAACGCTTACATGAATGGATACTGAAATAAAGCAAGTGTTGTGCTCGCGTATATATTCAACAGCTTGGTTGAAAGAGGGCAGGTTATGTACCAAAGCAAGGGAGAAAATGCAACACTCAATTTCCCTGTTGGGAAATCAAAAATAAATAAATAAACGCTTTTTGGCCAGGGAAATTAGAATGACACACGAGGCCTTGAGGAGACAATGGAAAATGCATCCAAAGTATATATTTGAGGGGAGAGGAGTAGCAGCTGAAATGCGAATCCTCTCCAGGTTCCTCCTGATGACTCCATCTTTGTTTTTTGCTTCTTTGGGTTCCTTCTGATTACTCCAATGCAGGACTATACCACTTTGGTCTTCCCTTTAATTTGAATTGAATTTGTTTTAGTCTCATTCTGAATTCAGTTAAATAATGTTGAACTTCATGGGTCAGGGTCAGGTGTCCGATGAAAGTGGGGTTGCATCAAAGTGGGACATCTTGGTACCCGGTCATCACTGCCAGCAGTTACAAAGTGGCAGTTCCAGTTATGTCTATTACTAATTATGTAACACACCAGTACACAAATGCCACACAAAATACGCAACACACACAAAAAAACAGACACCACACAAAACATGTCCTGGCAAAGGTCTGCAATCTCTGATTGCTCTTTTTCTTGTTGCAGGTTGTTCTTTTTCCATCTATCTCTCCTCTTCGTTCATCCCTTTGCTGCTTCCAATTGCTGTTCCACTGCCTCACTATCAGTATGTCTTCTTCTCTCTTCTGCCATCTTGCCTTTCCATGAGTCTACACTTTATTATTAAAAAACACCTTAAAGTGTTAAATTTGCTCCTCGTCTTCTCCTTCTCCTCCTTCATCATGTGGTTCATCAATATTTGATGTCTCCATTCTAATATTTTTGTTCTTTCCATTCAGCTTGTTTTTGCTGCATTGTATGCTTTTCAGAAACATTTCTCTCACAGGATATTTCTGATTCCTCTGAGGCTCTTCCTCATTATTCTCTTTTCTGCTTTGACAGGGTCTCCCCTATCCTGGAAACAGTTTTGCTGTGTATGTCAAGAACTCCATTGCTCATTGTCCTCACTAACCTCTCAAAGTCCTCTTGAATATTTCTGGCTGCTTTTGCCTCTCTGTAACCACCTAACGTTTGTCTGTGTTGTATACAGTCCACCCAACGATGACGACTCTTGATGTACCTATATTTACGTCGTAATCTCTTGTCATCCCCAATTCTGTTCCATGATCTTTATTACTCCCATTAACGTTTCCTAACGCAACCATTGTACTTGCTTATTTCAGAGTATCTTCCCCCTCCTCAGTTTTATTTAATCCTGTTCGTTCATTCCCTTGATGGTTATCCCACTGTCATATATGTGTCGCTCTTTCATGAGCCTCACTACTGTAAAGAAAAAGAAGAAACATCAGTGAATTTCTCAGTAATTCTGTAGATTTAGTCATCTCTATCTCTCAATAGGCAAAGAGCCATATTTGATATCATGTTCCCAAGCCAATTGTCTTTAACACATAGATTTCTCGACATAACTTACTGGAGAATTCAATAAATTGCATTTCTGGCTTAATGGAGCATTTTAAAAATATAACAATGAAGTGAAAATATAATTGAACAGATGTAGCAATTTCTCGTTTTTTTGTAATACAGTATGTGTTTAGTTTACCTTTAACTTCAGTTACATCAATAGATAATTATGCTGAGGATGTCCATAATGACACTACTGGTTAAATGGCCTTTTTCTATCAAGATCAGATCTCATGTTTCCTCATTTTTGAAACCTATTTTAAGTTCCCTTTAAATAAGACATCCAGAGATTTTTTATAGTGATTTCTGGAGTTCCTACCCAAAGACTAACTCTTAGTTATGGTGGTGAGCTTGGGATTCTCGGATCCTGAGTTCAAATCCCACTCAGCTGTTGAATTAATACCAAGTGGGGTTGACTCTGCCTGTCATCCTTCTGAGGTCGGCAAAATGAGTGCCAACATGCTGGTAAACTGTGTTGGAGTAGTGACCCGTCCAGGATTGTGCCCAATAGCCAAGGAGACTGCTTAGGCAGCACCAACGCTCTGCGCAGAGTATGGTCCCAATGGATGGGTGGACTTACTCTTGAAATAGATACCATAAATTGTTTTGTTTCCTCATAATTGCAGATATAAAGTCAAATTAATATCTAGTCTTAAATGTGGCAGACTCAACGATGCAAGTGCTTCTTGGTGGCAGCTGTTCACACAATTCATAGGTAAGCATATCTCCTCACTGAACGATCCTGCTGCACATTTGACACATTATTTATTTTTCTCTTTTGCTCGATACCCATAGCCATGGATCCTCTCTCTCGTGATAACCTTCCTCCTGCCATTGCTTACAGGTATGCAACCAATTATGAACTCACTGCCATTGTAACAGCAGTAGATGCACAAAACTTGCCTTAGAAAGCCCATAAAGAAACATTTGGCCATGTTTGTGACCCTGTCTCAAGAGGTTTTGGTGTTTTGATGTGTTCTCTGAAGGCTCCTTTTGCAGGTCTAAAAGCATACATTGACCGCTCATGATACTTTGGCTCTCTTCTCAGAAATCACAACATCCGCAGTACAAGCTCTTTTGGTAATTCACAGCAACAGGCTATAAATATATCCTTATTAATGAGTTTGTTGGTTCCTTGCCCGCTCTGCAGCTCTGTGCTTTCCTTATCCAAGATTAGTTCCAAGCCTTGCACCCCCTGAGTGAGGAAGAGTGAGCCATGTTCTTAAAGCTCGATGCTAATGGTGTTTCTCGGGTTCTGGGAACATTGGCAATAGGTCAACTAAACATTTTCCCAAATGAATGGCTTTATCTTGAATGCAAATCAACGCTTTAAGGGGATGCAGATCTCAAAAGCAGGTCAAATTAAAGGCTTGAATTATAATTTTTTGATCAGCATGCAAAGAAGAGTTTGCCACAGAAATAATTAAATAATGTACTCTTACTATCTCCCATTTACAATAAGAGAATGCCGCAATTACGTTATTTAGTTTGATGACAGTGAATACTGTCATGCAATTCGAAATTGCTTTTGACTAATTAAGTAATTAATTGCAAACTGCAAAAGAAACAACCATTGGAACATTTTTCATCTGAATGATGCCTTAGTTTAATGTGGTCATTTATTTAATTTGATTGGTGCTTAATGCCACATTGTGACTTCACAGCAGTGCCACTTGATTCAATTGAAAGCCAAAAAATCATTTTTATCTTCATTTATGTGTACTCTGGGGTATCAAGAAAAAAAAGTCAGTCAGTTGAATTTTCCAAAAAGTGCACCTTTTTTATGAGTCTGGCTCAGGAAGGAGTTTCACAGATGTACCACATTTGTGTGTAAAAGATTAAGAGATAATGAACAAATTAACACTTCAATTTGAAGCTGGAGTCGCATCACTGAAACAACTGTTCGACTGTTATAACCCAGCTGAAAATGACAACACGAGTACTTTATAGTAAAACACCTGATAGTACATTCAACAACATTTGAGTTTTTCATTTTCTGACAAATCAAGTTGTTGTTTACGAGCAACTCCTAATATTATTATCTTCCTTGTAAATTGGGTGTGACGGTGGCCTAGTGGTAAGAGGACACTGGAGTACAAGTGTGTTGGTCCTGTTCAAGCTGAAGGCAGCAGCATTAAGGATTTGGATTCTTAGCTTAATTAAAAAACCCAACTTAGTTTTAGGAGAATTCACATGTCACGTTTGAATTTTAAGTTGGTGGTGAGAGGGTATGAAATAAAGAAAGAGGGGAGTGGAGAAGGAGGAGGAGGCCCATGAGAGAGAGGTGTCTGTGAAAGAGGGCCATGTGGTAAGAGGTGGAAGGCAAAGGAGGTGGAAGAAAAGATGTCTGCTAAATGCATGTGAGACCTAAAGCCACAGATTGTATTCCCGGAGGAGATGTGCATGACAAGGTTTGCGGCCTGACTGTCATCTGGTCAGATACAACAAGGAAGATCATCTTTTGGGAATTGTTAGTACCTTGGGAAGAGAATATGGAGGAGGTGCATGAGAGGAAGAGCGGAAAGTATGGTGAGCTGCAAGTGGAATGTCAGGAGAAGGGCTGGCGAGTTTCTTGTCAGCCATTTGAGGTGGTGTGTAGAGGATATATTGGAAATTCCTTTTATGCATGTCTTGCTCAACTCGGAGTGTGTGGAATGTAAAGAAGAAGGATGTGTAAGAGAATGGCTCAGGTTGCCTTGAATGTCTCACTTTGGATCTGGAGGAAGGTTATGGAGGCAGGTCGAACAGTGTACGTTGAGGTTGATTGGGTGGTGGTTGTTTTAGCCCTAAAAGGGGTAGTGACTGAATGTAGAAGAGATATGGAGAGATGTGTGTGTGTGTTTGTTCATTTGAGCAGTGGATATTATGAGGCTAGTTGGTTGGGTGTGTGTGTGGTGTGTGGTGTTGTGTGGTGTGTGTGTGTGTGTGTGTTGTGTCTGTACATTTCGCTGTCGAGTTATGCATGTTGTAAGGTCAGGTGGTTGGTTGGGTGCTCCAGCAAATATTTTCAGTGCTGTTGATTCTTGGAGTGGAAACTGTTGTTTTTGTTGTGATTTGTGTTCTTGCTGACTGGGCGTAGGGGTAGTGTGGCATCAAGTATAATTGATGCATGTGGAGCATATGATGCCCGTATCAATGTTGACCGTATCATGTTGGAAGGCTGAAACAGGATGATTCTGAGGACTTTGACTGCAAGACCAGGTCAGCGAGGCACACTTGTAGCCCACGGTGTTTTGAAATTGCAAATATAAATATATATATATATATATCAGTAGACTAGGCGTAAGTCGTCACCATCAGACCGAGAAAAAAGTGACGACTTAGAAATGTGACGACTTACGCGTATGCGAACATTCATGATGACTGTGGGGTGAAGGATGAAGTCGCGCATGGCCTGGACACGTATGTGTGGAGAGCCGGCTAATTGTACCAAAAGAAAACACAAATCCTCGGGCATAGTGGGGGCTCATTGGTGAGTTGGAAAGTGATCAAGCAAGATGGAATTCATGAATCAGTTTATCAAAAGTAAAGATAATGAACAACTGTAAGACAACTCATATACCATCGTGATGTATGGTGACAAATTACATCACACAGTCATACGGTGGTAGATGATTACCAACTCAATGCCTATGTGTAAGTGAGTGCGGTAATGTACAAAACAAGCACAATATAAACCATGATCGACTTCAACACTAACTCGATCGATCCTTTACTCCTTCGCGAAGTAATCCGTTATGTTTGATGCCTCAAACTCTTGGGCATCTGGTGCATGAGAAAGGACTCAAACCGGTCATTGTATTCCATGATGTTGTCTGGGCAATCCTCCACCGAAAGACAGTATCGGCCGAATATTTGGCCGAATCGGCCGAAAACCGAATATTTGGCTGAGCCGACATTTGTCGAAACAAGATGATGAGCGCGTCATCGACATCTTCAAAGGAACACATTTCATCGCGTTTCACACTTACCACGGCCCTCGCGGATATTCTCCACTTGTCCAAATATCTTGCCCTTATTCTTCAAGATATCGTTCAATTCTGCCGTTTGATGTCCAACTTCTTAGCTATGGCTGTTTTCTTCACAGTGGGTTCCTCCGCAAAACTGGATAATGTCTAGTTATTTTCTTGGTAGGTTTTAATGTATAAGCTTACGCACTTAGTCGCCATTGTCCTGCCTGCATGCGATCAAGTGTGTACGCAGTTATAAATAGCCTATCACTGGGAGTGTAAACCAATGAGCGAGCATCACGATTCCATGAAATCAGGCTTCTCACGAGGCAGCAGTTCTGTGTGACGAGTTAGGAGTGGTAATTTACTTGAGTTTCCATTACGTGGGAACGGACAACATCTGACGACTTAGACGAAGTGACGACTTAGAGATGACGACTTACAGAGGGATGACCCTTTATTCAAAGGGATTTAACATGAGATAATAATTCGGGACTTTTTGACGCTGCCGACTTAGGTGAAGTGACGAGTTACACGCTGCCGACTTACGCCTAGTCTACTGTATATACATTTTTTTTTAAAGAAGAAGAAGAAAAAGGCGTTTCCAACCTGATGGTGATGAATCCTCGCATCCGGCTTCATCAGGCACAATCTATTGTGCCTGATGAAGCCAGCGAAATGTTGCCGAAGACCGGGTCTGCTCTCGCTATTTTGCTGAAGTTAGCGGAGTTGATCTAGTTGTTTTTTACTTTTGATTGGAAGCGCCTTCTTCTTCTTGAATAATGTGTAATCCCAAATGACCCAATCTTATATACTAGTGCTCTGCCATCTGAGCTATCGAGGCAACCCACAGGCTGAATACGCAATTCTCCCACATGCAGATGCCACTCTTTCCCCTGCTGCTTCTGGGGCACTTGCTGCCAACCGCAGGAGCAGCAAGGGCCTGTTTATGAGAGTGTCTTCCCACTGTGGGGGGCGAATTCCGCGACCGCAATTATTCACCACAGGGGCGTAGTAACACAGTTACAAATGAACAGGAAATAAAGATTACATGTATATGCGGGAAAATTTTTTTATCTAATATATAATTTGAAGTTTTTGTTTGTTTGTTTGTTTGTTTGTCTGCACATGCTAATCTACTGAAAGGTGAAAGATAGGAGGAAACCTCTGAAACAAAAAATGTCGGGAGGGACCTGGGAAGGTTATAGGCGAGGAGGCGAGGCCCCTCACCCAGGAGGGGGGGTGTTTCCCCCTCACCAACCCCCTTAGGCTCTGCATGCGCTAATCTCCTGAACGGTGAAAGATAGGAGGAAACATCTGAAACAAAAAATGTCGGGACAGGACCCGGGAAGGTTATAGGCAAGGTGGCGAGGCCCCTCGGCCAGGGGAAGGGGGGTGTTTCCCCCTCACCAACCGCCTTAAGCTATGACTGCCACGGCCCAATAGGGAACTGATACTGGGCTCGAGTCAGACCAATGTACAGAAGATTAAATTCATTCAAAAAGAACCCGGGCAACACCGGGTGCATTCACCCAGTACATATATATATTATACTGTATATATATTATATATATATATATATATATATTATATATATATTATATATATATATATATATATATTATATATATGATATATATCATATATATATTATTTATATTGTTACATCTGAGGGGGGGGGGGTATGCATTCAAAGCGGGTAATTAGGATTGTTTAATTAGGTATGCCATGCTGTTCGAGTTATATCAAGGATCTCTATGTAATGAAGAAGGGATTTAGTGGTGATAGATTGTCTAGTAAGTGTCCATTTCTTTAAGGGGGAAATGATAATTGTCACGTAATTAAATAGGGAGACAGGTTAGGCTAAGTGTTGATGCGTATTCCCTTTTAGTATTTCCTGGAGGCTTGCCGTGACGTGAC
>CM068961.1:53173794-53190775 GCA_035128595.1 Eptatretus atami
CTGTCATATTCCGTGGTACGTCTAGTACGTCGTGAAATTTCAAGCATGCTGAAAATTTTACGACGTACTCGACGTATGGCTCACAAGTTCCGCATACGCTGGCATAAGTTCTCGGCACGCTCCGCGATCGTTGACACACGTCGGACACACGGTACTTGTAAGTTACTCATAAGTCGAAACACGTCCAGGTAATGTTTAGCATACCCGAAACTTAATTTTTAACCTATGAGTAACGTGCTTTGAACCTATGAGTAGCGTGCTTTGAACCTATGTGTAACGTATCTCAAACGCACATTGTCGTATGTCGACGAATTTGATTAACATCTTCCGGAGACCACAGAACTTACTGAACGTGTTTCTAACTTACATCTACCGTATAATGGCGATTTGGCAGCGTTTAGGGCAATTGGTATATACAAATGGGCTTCACAAGAGGAACCCGTCAGTGTTCCAGACTCCATGTTGAGTAGATGTCAATGTCAGTAGTATCAGTGTAGTAGTATTAGAGTGAGCGTGTCAGGTAGTAGTAGTAGTAGTAGTAGTATGGTAGTATAGTATTGGTAGTAGTAGTAGGTCCATGTCAGTAGTAGTAGTTGAGCGTGATGGGAGGGTGTGGGTGATGATGGATCCTCGTTGCTCCACGAATAGGAGACTACTTTGCACCATTGTTCGATGTTCTTTTCGGCTAATTTTTTTTCTCATTCCCACGATGAACTATTTTTTTGTTTCAGTTTTTAAAGTATTCAAAACGACTTGGACAAATCATTAATGTACTAGTAATGAACACAGAACGCTTCGATAACTTATAGATAAGTTATACCAACGTGATTTAACGTGTTTTAGGCGTCCACAACCTATGCCCAACGATAGTCTAACGTATCTCTAACGTATAACGTTATATTTATGCATACGTGGGCAGCTATCGTCGACGATTACATGAGGTTTTTTATTCATAGGCTGCAACTTCACTTTAATAAAGCCCGTCACTCGCCTATTGTTTTTGCGCTGGGCTCGGCAATTGAAATCGTTTCCATTGAACGAGTTAAATCGCTTCCACAACACTGCAGTCACGGCACCAACAGCAGCAGGCTCAGTGCCAGCCTCATGCCAGGCTCAAGCGGATCCCTGTAGAAGGTGAACTGCTTGGTTATCTTGGACCCACTCTGGCTAGCAGCTCGTCGAACATCGCTGGGGCATTCGCAGGAAGTTAGTGAAGGATGCATGGTCCTCGTTCCGGAGTTCCACCATGAGCTGGTCATATATGCCGTAATGGCGGTCGCCTCCCAATCCATGGTCGACCCAGTTCCTTCTCCTCCGTTCACGTCTTCTTCTCCCGGCTCTATTGGCACGCAACTGGTGCAGTGTCAACTCGATGAGGTCATGTTGATGTTGGAGGACAGGTAGGTATTGTCGTCTCAGCCTTGCCGTATCCTCCATCTCTCGGAATGACATGGACATGTACTCACCACGAAGTCTAAAAAAAGACGGGTTCCTCCTGCGAAGCCCCTTTTTATATACCAATTCCCCTAATCGCTGCCAATACGCCATTATACGGTATCTGTAAGTTAGAAACGCGTTCAGTAAGTTCTGTGGTCGTCCTGAAGACGTCAAATACGTCTACATACGTATTTGTTGTGTAGGACATGCTTTACAAATAATTCCCAAGCACGTTACTCATAGGTTATAAATAAGTCACGGTTCCCTAAACATTACTTTGACGTGTTTCGACGTATGAGGAACTTTCAAGTAACGTGTTGCGAAGTGTGAACAACGTTCGTGTAGCATGCTTACAAACGTTACTCATAGGTTAGAAATAAGTTTCGGGTACGCTAAACATTACCATGACGTGTTTCGACTTATGAGTAACTTACAAATAACGTGTGTCGACGTGTGTCAACGATCGCATAACGTGCCTACAACTTATGGCCAGCGTAGCGGAACGTGGAGTCATACGCCGGCATACGTCGTAAAATTTCAAGCATGCAAAAATTTGAGGAAAACCCAAAAGTACAACGTTTAAAGCCAGCGTACTACGACGTATGGCAGTGTTTTTTCAGCGTGCTCTTAACGTATACAAAACGTACCCATAACGTATTCGACGTGTGCAGCAGTTTTAGACAAATTTTTCATAAATCGGCATACGCTGGCTAAATCGTCAAGGTGTGACAGCGGCTTGAGGCTGATTGTAAAATCTAGGAAGGTTGATGTACCATTAGCGGAGATCCGGGTTGGATCAGTCATTTGTGACGACAAAAGGTCTCAGCTGCAGTGCCATGGATGGTTGCTGCATTGCACGGTTCTCCCATGACTATAATGTGCAAACGCTAAACAATGATCAACAACACTTCACACACTTCAAGATGTTTTCACCCTTTCAACTCAAACCTGTTGGTGTAACAATTCAAAACATTTTCACATGACTTCAGTTGGAGTTTCTGACACTTTTTGAGAAACGACAATGTCACTTTCTGACAATTAAATTTCACAATTTCCTTGTGAAATTTATTTGGACATTCTGGACAAGCTCTCAGTCTTGAAATTGTATGCAATGCACCATTGTCAGGCAAGGAACTCTCACATTTTATGGCTTTGTGAAAATCTTAGATCCAAGATTTGTTTCCTGTTGCCATATATTATTTCTTGTTTTTTTGTACTTTGTCTTTTATTCATTACAAATTTTCTTCTGTAAGCATATTTTTCTCGAACAACAACAAAAAAATAAAAACCAATGTCACCTAGGTGACCGTATCTTGCCAAAAGGTGACCACGTGTGACTTCTATAAGGTCACACTGAGGTGAACAGAGCTGCTATCCACCAGGAGCGACTCCTTGAGGAATATCTGCCTTCGAGAGATTCCGATGAGAATCGTTCTACAGAGTAACCATGAAAAATATGCGTTTGCCTCTAACGTCACCAAATGACGTCATAATGTCTCAAGCTTGACATATCTAGAAAGCACTCAGAGGTGTTCAATTTGAGGTACTACACAATATGGTTCCTAAAACTTGAAAATTTGACTTGGGGTCAAATATGTTTGACCTTAGGCGCTAACCATGAAGGTCAAGGCCAATCGCAACAAAAATTAATCAGCTGAGCGCCAGACCATGAACTATATTCCCATGAAGTTTGAAGACGATCCGATCAAATTACTCAAAAAATAAGGGTTTCGTCGACTCCCCTGATTTGCGACAGTGACCTTGACCTTTGACCTTGACCTTCAAAATTTTATGCGCTGAAAGGGACTCTATAGGCCTCTGATATGCGAAGTTACAAAAATTTCCAATGATAACTGTGCTCTGCAGAATTTTTTATACGTGATTACAGACAAAAAAAACAAAAAAACATACAAGCTGACTAACATATCTTGCAAAATCTTCGTTTTGGCAAGATAACAACAAATGTAAATGATCAAACGTGGCCAGCATTTTAAGCATTGAGTTGGCACGAGTCTGTGTTCTTTCTGAGTGGAAGGAAGGACTGAAATTAGGTGATTCAATGTTTAAAGCTGTTTTCTTTTATGGAAAGAATGATGTAAAAGTAACAGTGGATAGAACACTTTCTCCTCTTGACTGAAAACTATTCTGTGATTATCATTCAATCAAATTGGTTCCTTATGCATCACTTTGCATTTAGGAATAAAATCAAAAATTTAAATAAATCTTTAAAAAGGTTCACAAAAACAACTGTAAAGAAAGTTGTTTTACAAATAAAATTAAAAAAAAATTGAAATTTATTTTTAAATTCATGGTAATTAAAATCAACTCGATAAAAAACTAGAGACTTCAAAGAACACCTTACCCCAACGACAGTAGATAATACCGGGTCAGAATTAGCAATGTAGGTCACGTGGACGGTCACGCGGGAGGTATCTCAGTGCGTCTGCGAGAACAAGCATGAGTTCCTGTTACTAGGTGTAGTGTTCTCGGGTAGGAGGATTTTTGGCCAACTTTGAGTCACGTGACGCGAAAACGAAGCGAATATCGAAAATCCGCCTGACCAAATCTAGATATTGTCCCATAGATTAATATGCCACAATCAAATTCAAGATAACTTAAGAAATGTAGGAGGAGGTAGATTTTGAAAATCGTCATTTTGCAACTACATGAAGCAGTTTTCGCAAAATTCAAAGTCACGTGACGTGTACGTATTCGAAGATATCAGTATTCTTTCGTATGGACATGAAAGACAAGGTCAGCTGCTATGCAATGACACCATTCACTAACTTTTACCATGCCCAGTAGAGAATATATAGCCTCCTGAAGGTAGGGCAGTTTTTGCAAACTTTGAAGTCACGTGACACGAAAGAAAGCGAAATTCGAAATCCGTCTGACCAAATTTAGATATTGTCCATGCATTCATATGCCACAATCAAATTCAAGATCGCTTGAGAATGTAGGAGGAGATAGATTTTGAAAATCGTCATTTTCGAATTTTTTGCCAACTTTGAAGTCACGTGACACGAAAACGAAAGCGAATATCGAAAATCCGGCCAACAAATTTAGATATTGTCCCATAGATTCATATGCTACAATCAAAATTCGAGATCGCTTGAGAAATGGCGGAGGAGATAGAATTTGAAAATCGTCATTTTCGCAACTTCAAAGGCCTTGACCTTAACCTTCGGTGACCTTGAAAGTCATACATCGTGTACGTTCATCGACCTCTATCAGCGATCACTAATGACCAGATCTCCCGCTTCAACTTCATTGTGGATGGACGGACGGACGGACGGACCGACCGAAGGACATCGACACCCATATTATTAGGTCATGCTCGAAGAGATGACCTAAAAAATACACCCGTGCGGGAGTGACGGTCATCTCTGCGAGAAACAAGCATGAGTTCCTCTTACTAGGGTGTAGTGTTCTCGGGTCAGGAGGGATTTTTGGCCAACTTTGACGGACGGACGGACGGATCGAAGGACATCGACACCCATATTATTAGGTCATGCTCGAAGAGATGACCTAAAAAGGACAGGGGAAGGCTCTTTTAAACTCTTGCTTTGTGTTTCTGAGCACAATCTATATTTCTCAAGAGCTGCAATTTTGGCTGAATCTCAATATTTCCCAACACTGAGAGGGCGAGCGGAAAATTTGATTTGTCGAGATTGCATAAAATGGCGTAATATTTTGTTCAAATGCTGCTAAACTGGAGGTTCTTGGAAGTGCCAATAAGGTGATTTTTGTTCTACATTGTTCAAGTATAATGCAACTGAAATGAAATAAAGGTTTTAAGGATTGTAGAAAAAAAAAAAAGAGTTTTTTTTTCGGAAGATTACCGCCATTGATGTACCATCTTTTCCACCACCTTATTTAACATGTTACATTAGTTATTTGTGTCCTTCATGACATCCTTAAAAACAGTAAGTTTCCTCTGGAATGCTTTAAAATTTTGTTTGCCTGCCAGACAGGCAGACAGAGTCCAAAAAAATTACTCTACTCCCCTATGCACATGTGTGATCAGCACTAGATCCCATACAATTTGCCAAATTCAGAGCCAAAGTACTGCTAAACTGCAGGTTCGTGCTCCGATTCATGGTCCGATTTGTGTTCTACAGTGTTCAAAATAAAACATTCAATTGAAATAAAGTTGTTCCTTGATCAGAGACTGATGTCTGCACAGACAGACAGCCAAAGTGAACCAATTGCTTAACCCCACTTTTCGCTTCGCAGGTGCATGGCAAAAAAGATGGGATTTTAAGAGAGATTTAAAAACCTTAATTGAGGGTGCTGTGGAAATCTTAAAAGACAACAAATTCAAACGTTTAGGAGCATGTCAACTGAATGCATGATTGCCAAAGCTCTTATGCATAGGATTACCAGGAAATTACTACTGTTGGACCGTAGCATTCTTACTAGAATGTAAGCTCAGTGTGTGTAATTCGGAAATATTGGCACGAGCAATTCATATTTTTATATCTTTGAAAGTTATCAACATTTCAAATCAATATGTTGATGCATGGGAATCAAGTGAACAGTCTTAAGGGTTGGAGTGATATGATCAAATTTATAACTACAATCCTGCCTGAGATATTCTGCATAAGATGTAGGGGCTTGAGAGAAGAGCCACGAAAACCCGCCAAATGTGAGCTGCATCAATCCAAGCGTGACGTGATGACAGCATGGATCAGGGTTTTAGCTGTCATATGATTTAAACATAATCAGATTTTCACATTATTACAAAGATGAACTTAAATGGATTTATATCCGATTTTCACAATATGTGGGATATTTGAGTGTTGACATACATATTGACACCAGAATTAAAAAGAGTAAATGAAAGAATTAGGTGGTGATCGCCAAGTTTCATCATTTTTGGACACAGACTTTTGAGAACAGTTGGAGGAGAAGAATGGACACCGTATCAGTATTAATGGCATTATTTAATATATTCAAGAGTATTTATATTTGGCTATGTTCATGACTTGACCGAGGGTAGGCAGCATTCCAATTACAGTTCTGTCATCAAGAGGTCAGTTTTGAGATATTGATCAGGATGATGATGTCTAAAAATCAAAAATATATATTGCATGGGGATGTTAAATCAAGGAAAAGAGCAAAAAAACATCAAATCCGAGCACAAAACAAGAAAAAGTTTCACTTTGTGACCACCATTTAGTGAGGAGAAAAATATCACCAGAAAAGGTAAAAACAACAGGTTTAAATGCCATATTGATCAATGGACTGTGGCTAGTCATGGTGGTATAGGAGGAGAAGAATGGACGACACAATTAATCAGTGATACCAATAACATGATGCATGACCATATATAAGACTGAAGTCTTGGACTGTTTTCTTCATTATCAAATTTTCAGATGTTAAATGTGAAGCTGCACAAATAATTAAAAGATCGATGCAAAATTCAGAAGTGGCATCAAGGGAAAATAGCTCAAAAATAGTTATAAAGCAATAAAACCCTCACAATATGGAATGATCTGTCTGCACTTGGTGAACATATCCTAAATATATGCACTATAAAAAAAAGAATAAAAAAGGAATGGAATGTTTTGCTTTCTGCAGTAGCAGAGGTCTCAGTAACAAGTTTGCAAAAAAAAAAAAAAATATTATATTTTGGGCTGAATATATTTAGCATTGTTAAGTGATCTGCACAATAGTCCTCTCAATGTAATAAAGCACCATGACGTGACCATTCCATCCAATACCATGAAGGAATGAGACCAGATGACACAAAAAAACAATTGTGCAGTTAGCACTATGCATATTGATACTTACTCCCAGATACTCCCCAGTGTAATATAAAGGCAGAACTGAGCAGGAGCATGGAGGAAGGTATGTATTGGAGAGGAGGTTTGATAGGGATGGAGCAGATTATCATTATAAATGTTTGCAAGACTTAAACAGCAGTGGGACTTTCCTGGCGAAGCAAAAATTAATTTGTCGTGTAGATTTGTGCAAAATACTATCATTTAATTTCTTCCTGGGGAGGCATGCACCGCACACCAGCTTATCTGCAAGCTGTTGCAAATAAAACATAATTAATTACCTAATCCCATTGTCATCATAATATTAAATGTATATTCTGGGAATATCTGTCATTTTGATGATAGCATTGAATGCCAAATTGCAAATGAGTAATGCAATTATTTTTTCAGGTGATTATTGTTTTGATGACAACTAATTAAAATTTCCTTTCAGTAGAATGAGATTGAGGTAAGGTTGATAAAAACACACACACACACGCACACGCACACGCACACGCACACGCACACACACACACACACACACACACACACACACACACACACGAAAGGAGCGAGAGAACGAAGCATCATACAAATATCTTGGAGTAAAAGAGGGCCACCAAATATGTCACAAACAAATGCTCAAAACAATTACTAAACAATACCTGCGCAGAGTGGGGCTGATCCTGAAAGCATACATCTTTCCAAGGAACAAAATCAAAGCCATAAACCAACTTGCAATACCAGTATGCCAATACAGCTGCAGAATAATAAAGTGGACACAAGCTGATATTCAATAACTACAGAATCAAAACACGGAAACTCCTCACCATCCACAAAATGTTCGACAAAAACCCACGAATGTACCTGCCGAGAAGAGGAGGAGGGAAACGGCATGATGGAGCTCAACCAAGTGCACATAGTGACGACTGTAGCACTGTCTGAATACGTGAAAAATTCAAGACTACTGAATCCAATATGTACGCATACAAAAAGAAAACAAGCCAGAAAAGGTATCCACAACCTACCTTAAAAAGCTTTTCCAAAAACAGGTGCTAGTAAAAGATGTCACACATGAAACCGAAACAGCAACGAATACAGCCCCATCAATTGCAAAAAAGACAAATAATACGTATGTGTGTTGTGTGTGTGTGTGTGTGGTGTGTGTGTGTGTGGTGTGTGTTGTGTGTGTGTGTGTGTGTGTGTGTGTGTGTATATATATATTATATATATTATATATATTATATATATATATTATATTATATATATACATATATATCTGTAAATAATATATATACACATATATATATATATATATTACATATATATACATATATACATACAATATAGGTATATATACATATTTAAAGGAGAGGTTTAGGGGTGGAGAGAGAGGGACAGGGTGGGGGAGGGGCATCATGGGGAGGGGAAGGAGGGAGGGGAAGGATGGAGGAGGGATGGAAGGGAGGGAGAGGGAGAGGGGTCAGAGAGAAGGAGAGGAGTCAGGAGAGAGAGAGAGGGATATGGGTGGTGAGAGAGTGATGGGGTGGGTGAGAGAGTGATGGGGTGGGTGAGAGAGTGATGGGGTGGGTAAGAGAGGGATAGGGTGGGTGAGGGGATAGAGGGGTGGGTAAGAGAGGATAGGGGTGGTGAGAGAGGGACAGGGGTGGGTGAGAGAGTGACAGAGGTCGGTGAGAGAGGGACAGAGGTGGGTTAGAGAGGGACAGGGGTGGGAGAGAGAAGGATGGGGATGGGAGAGAGAGAGGTGACACAGGTAGGAGAGAGGGATAGTAGTGTAGGAAATGATAGTTCTGGCACATCTTGTGCTAGGAGGGCTCCAGACCTCTGGGAATGCTCCCAGACCCATACCTTTTGAGATGAATATAGTTGTCTTGAGGTAATAGAGGTCTGACTTGAACCACCGAGATTTCCATTCAGCATTGGTATTTTCCTTAGTATACTCAGGCGTCTTGCCACAATAGAGGTCTGACTTGTACCACCGAAACATTCAATGAGAGCTGTCTGAGTTATTAACATATCACAGCAATGGAAGACACAAGGCGTTACATTGCTCGGAAATTCAATCTCGTGGCTCAATTAATAATGAAGCTAAATAAATTAGAGACAGCCAAGCCAATGCTTTGCTTTTGCAAAGCAAAAAAGGAGCTCAAAGCCATCCACCTGAGGTATATCCTATGCACCACTCTTCTCCATTTTCAAGCTGCCACTGGAGAAAGAGGATGCCTAGTCATTCAGGATGAGTTTCATCAAATTATTGCCTTCGAAAACTTTCTCGGCGAACTTGACTACCTTGTCTGGCGAGTTCAGGTAGAGTTCGGACTCAGCGACCACCAGCAACTGGAAGGGGCCACGCTCCTTAACCAGTACACCAGGCTCTACATTAATTTCATCGCTAAGACTGTCAAGCACTCCATCGCAACCGTCAGAGGGAAGTACAACATTTGTTTGTCTGTCGCGTCGAGATGTCGGTTAACGCCGATACTTCAGAGCTGACCTGCACTGAGTGCGGAAAGGTCTGAGAGTTGATGGGAACCATCTTCGATAAAGACACAGCTTACATCAGAGAGGGAACAAAGGTCAAATTGGGATCATTCAACCCGAATCACCACTTTCAGTTCTGGATGGACCGCATCTTAGCCCAAGAGCCGGAGGAGGAGCTCAGAGATAAAGATGACCCCAATAATACTTATGGAGAAAAACTCCTGGACAACTCTGGGAAATCATTTGCGTGACGAGAAAACACCCCCCTACTCACAGTTAGGCCTAAGTCACATTTGCTCTACGGCGAGGATACGGGGCCGTAACGCCCTCTGAATTGACAGAAAGTGCGGGCGCAGTGGTCTCGGTGGCCTCAGGGTGGCCCTACGCCGTTTGCCTATTTTTATCGGTCGTAAGGTCGCGTGGTATATTACGCGTTATAACTTTTTTTCTCATTCTACCATTCGCAATTCGACAAGCCGAAAAAAAAAACTGGAAAAAAAAAAAAATACCCATTTGTTAATCCGTCTGGCCGCACGTTCGCCTTAGGCCCCCTGCGGTCGCCTTGCGCGGCACCTTGAGGCTACCTTGCTCTGCCTTGAAAATTCTATGGCCGCCGAGGCCCCTTAAGGTCACCGTGCGACATCAAACAAAGACCGTACGCGCACCCACGTTTCGTCTCCACAATTTCTAAGACCTAAGCCTAAGTCACATTTGCTCTACGGCGAGGATACGGCGCCGTACGCGCCTCTGAATTGACAGAAACGTGCGGCGGCGCACGAGTTTCTAGGTGGCCTCCGGGTGCCCTACGCCGTATGGCTATATTTTACAGGCCGTAAGGTCCGTGAATTATAACGCGGAGTTATAACTTTTTTCATCTACATGCGCGTAGCAATTCGACAAGCCGAAAAAAAACTGGTAAAAAAAAAAAAAATTTACCCATTCGTTACCGTCCGTCTGGCCGCACGTTCGCCTTAGAGCCCCCCTGCGGTCCCCCTGCGGTCGCCTTGCGGGCACCTTGCGTCTGCCTTGAAAATTCTATGGCCGCCGCAGGAACGCCCAAGGTCACCGTGCGACATCAAATCAAAGACCATACGGCAACCCCACGTTTTCGGTCTCCACGATTTATAAATACGCCGGTGCAGCTCCCGAAAAATAAAAACATATGTGACTGCTACATTGTGTGACCGTGGAAATACTGCGGCCGCCGTATAATTTGCTAGTGGCCGTAATTTTGGGACCCCACGGCCGCCGTGGCAAATGTGACTTAGGCCTAAAACGCCGTGCGGCTCCCCGAAAATAAAAAACATATGTGACTGCCACATTGTGTGACCGTGGAAATACTGCGGCCGCCGTATAATTGCTAGTGGCCGTAGATTTTGGAGACCCACGGCCGCCGTGGCAAATGTGACCTCGCCTTAATGACATCGAAGCAATGCTGAAAGAAATCAGGTGAACGGATCTGAATAAAAACTCCCCTCTTATTATGCGATGTTTCTCGGGTATTTGCCCCACGCAGCTTCCTGAATTTATATGCCAACAGGAAAAACATCTTTTCACGGAAGCCATCAAAATTTGGGCTGACCGGGTCAACCCACCGGGCGGATGAACCGCCGCTATTGCCCTTACTACATATTCAAGATCATTGATGCAATTCTTCCCGAAGATACTGGTCCGTCAATGGCTGCAGATCCCACAGAAGCGAAGGAGCTCTGGCGGGTCCTCGGCTACATACACATGCAGGGACGGGCTACCCTCGATAAATGCGACATGGAGTGGAAAAAAAATGTTTGGAGCTTCCTGAGATAGAGTGGACTGCCACTAACCGGGAAAAAGCCCAGCGGCACCAGCTACTCGAATTCTCATGGCAGTTGAAGGCAGCGACTGGATCATACTCTGTAGTAAAGTTTGTTTTCTCTAATTTTTGAGCATAAAACGAACTCAAGATTTCTTCGCCATACAGCTAATATAATTTATAAGTCCAGAGTACTGTGTTGAGCACATCAACAATTTTGAATAACTCATTCGTCCATCTCTTATTATACCCCTTCTCAAAATGTGATTTCCATCAGTGTATTCATACGATATCGCCAACTCTAAACTTTAGTTTCCTCAGATTAATTTCTTGTCCATATTTTAATTTTGCGAATGGTTCCGATGGTTTAGATTTTGTTCTAGACTGAACTGTGTCATTGTAAGCATCTACAACATCTTGTATGATAGAACCCCATTTTTTATGGCCGAAGTGAGCAAACTTTTTGTGCAATCTCTCCTTCAAAGTACGATTAAAACGCTCAATGACAACAGCCTTTCCTTCATTAAAGGTACTGTACAATGTAATACCATGGACCTTCAGAAAATCCATAAATATTCTATTATTGAACTCTGTTCCCTCATCAGTCAATAATTTCTTTGGCTTCCTTTTACTTTTACTAAATATTCCATTGAAGGCTAACATAATAGTACTTCCCCTTTTGTTTTTCAAAGGAACAACCCACACATATCTACTCCTCAAATCAATAACGATTAAAGCATATTTATATCCCCTATCATTATTAAGTTCAATCAAGTCAGCGGAATAAATGTAATCAACCTCCTTAGAATACTCACACCTTCCTTCTTTTAAACTTTGCAATCATTGGTTTACATAATTCATCGGCTAATTGCTCTTCAGGCTTAATGGCATCAATATTTTTTGCTCCGCTAATGTGGAAACACCAAGTCCCAGTCTTAATTTAGCACTTATCATCTTCATGATAAATCTATCAACTTTCTCTCTCAACATTGGATTTCGTATCAAAGATAAATTATACAACATTTCTCTATCGGCTTTGTGTTTCTCATCTAAAGCAGTGCTATCGCCATAATCAATATCGTGTTTCATACACACTTCATCAACCCTATTTTTGGGTCTGCTCCAAGGTTTAGGATTGTCAGTTTTGTCTAATCTCTTATCCAGGTTTGTGCCAGGACCACAGAACAAATACCCTGGAAGATGTAGTTCTCCGGGTATCCCAGTCATTGTAAATTTACTTCCTGATAGCAATTTTTGGATATCTCCTCCACTTTTCTGCTTAGAAATGAATTAACTCTTTAGTTCCACACAATGTACATATCCCTTTCTGTTTTACTCTATTATTTTTTACTTTTTAGAATAGAGATATCTCTAGGCTCAGTTTTCTTTCTGCACTTGGCAAAATGAATCATTCTATTTTAACTCATACAGACTATAAGAAGCTTTTTCACTTTCAACATAAACATTTGGATCTTCACTTTGCAAAAGCGGATAATACGAAGTGGCGTTTTCGATGTAATTCTTATAGAATATTGTTCCTTCACCAGTCTTCTACCCTCTCATCACCATCACCCCCTTAGAATGTCATATATGTCATCTTCCCTCTCATCACCTAGTATGTCATATATGTATTCGTCTGGATTTGTCGATATTCCTGCATCTGTAAATATTTTCTTGCGAATGGGGATCCAGTAAAATTTATTCACCCTTTCGAAAAGAACGCCTTGTTTTTCTAATTTTAATACCATTTGTTTCTTTAATATTTTCATTAAATCCGTATTTGTAGGTCGAGCAATACCAGGGTAAAACCACTCAGTATTTGAGAATGCTCCATTCTCATGTCGTAGAGTATATTTCTTAAAATATCAAATGCCTTTTTCTCACAAGTATCCTTGGATACAATAATTATAATTTCATTGAAGCGTTCCCTCAATTCCTGCCATGTATTATATATATATATATATATATATATATATATATATATATATATATATATATATATATATATACATATATATACATATACTGTATATATACATATAGTAAATATAAATATATATATATATACTATATATATATAACATTATATTTCAGAAACATACGAAATATTTAGATGAAAAGACCTAACAACACCCCATCTTCCTATCGTCATATCGGTTTGTAAACCCTTACTTATTACATGCAACTGTGTTATTTTTGAAATCACAATATAAACCAAAGCGAGGCTTTCATAGACTCTGTTCCGATTAAATTCTTTTATTCGTTGTTTGCAAATGTGCTTCCACAAATCTCAATATCTTCGCTGAGCGGATATATCTTCCTTGTGAGAATGTTTCAATTGTTCAAGATCTTGTAGGTCTATTGAAAATGACCAATTATACCCTAAATCAGGCATATTGTATTCCCAAGGTGCTGCTCTCATATGGACTACACGCCCTTGTTTTAAAATTTCGACTTTTATTGGAACATTGAACAAAGCAGCACTCGGTATTGTTGATGTTATTTCTGTATTTGTTGAATAAACAGCCATTTTGTTTATGGCAAGGTGTTGTGCCAAATTATTTTGCTTATGTTGGTGTTTTGCCAAATCATTTAATCTCACCAAGTCGTTATCATCTGTTGGACTTGGGTAATTGGTTAATTTATAAGAATTCCGCATATCAATATTCTGTGTAATACGACATTTCTGGAGCTCTGCCAGTGCTTTTGTGTAATAATTGGGCAAGTCAATATCCAACTCTTGCGACACACCGAAGGTAGATTCATCCTTTCCAACATATGTCATCTTTATATTCATAGCAGATTTAAAATGGTGCCATAAAAATCCCCGCTGTTGTGAGATGAAACAACACATACAAGCATAATTGTCCGCAACATTTTGGCTCGATAGCTTGTGTTTGAAACATCGAATAAACATATTCCCTTAAAATTTTTACAACTTCAATAGGTGGTGGAAGGCCATAACTGTCAAAGTAATATTTAGCAGCCTTATCATTAAAAATACATACCCAATGAGAACCATTCCCACTACCATCTTCAAAATTCATAATAACATTCTTGGTATCTTCGGGCAAACTCAATAATTTCTCTTTCATGCAGATTACTACATCAATTTTCAGCCTTTCGCAATATTTCTGAAGATCTAAATTTGAGGCTGTATTTTTCCCAAATTCTTTAAACCACTCGCTGATACTCATGCTTATTTATAAGATACAATCCATTACCTCTTTTTGTAACTTTAACACCAGCTTGTGCAATAGAAGAAAGCATATCTCCAACTCATAATCGAGCTTTATCTGGAAAGCTTTCAAGCTTTTGAGCAAAATCTACAATCACACCGCTACCTGCAGCAATTTGTTTCTCAATCTCTGTTCTGTCTTTTCAGCTCTTTTTGAGCGTGTAGTTGAGCTTTCCTTTCATTACTGCCGATAAAATCCCACCCATCAAGGCTCCCGCAGCACCAAGACCCACCAGTAAAATGAGAAGGGATATAATAAATCCTCCACTTGTCTCCCTTATTGAATATTTCTTCAACATAGGTTTTGTATTTTTACTCATAGCCGACCAGTATCATATAAGGTTTCCACTTGTTCTCTCGTGAGTAAAACATCAATTCTTACAGCTCCTTTTCTTTGAATTGTATCATCGTTGATAGAACAAGATTTTAGATTTTGAATGCATCATTTTAGTTTTTCGAAGTTGCTTTGATTAACATAGACTCCCGTTGGTACTTTGCCACTCCTCATCTTATTTAATTGCCAACAAACAATTAAGTAATATTAACCATCGTGACATTTTCTGCATTAATCACCATATCAGTTTCTTCAAAAAGCAAACAATATGTATCAACTTCTTCGCTCTCTCCTCTTTCAATGTGCAGGGAAGTATCCACTCTATTGGACTTTAGAGTTTCCTTTTGAGAACTCAGGCCAATCGCATAGATTGTAGAAAGCTTTTTAAACGCAACCATACCAAAAATGAGCTCTTTATTTCCATTACTTTCACACACATTTTGGTAAGACTTGAATGCTTCAGCAAAATCATTTTTATCCCAAACAATTTCCAATCTATCTCGTGGGTAAACTGTTCCATCCAGAGAAACTCGAAGTTGTTTCACCTTGGCATTTACAGCCAATGTGTTGTTCTTATCAGTCGCGGTATCTCCATCTGGTTCCTTAAATATGAGCCACAAGTATCGCGGCTTTCCTTCCAGAACACCCAAATTCCAAGTGTAGGTAGTTTGGTTCAGATTAATGTGTTGGCATCTACTTTTCAGGTATAATACATTCAGCGGCTTCTTTGACTTAAGTCTTCCTTTCAACATCTCCGTTTTCAGATTAGGAGTATGTTCACTGGTATACCAACAGTTCATTAATAATGCATTTATTGTTATCACCAAAAGCATGAGCAACACCAAAAAGCACTCTGTTTTCATTGTTATTTCTCTGTAGTTGAAATCTAATTTTAAGTCCATACAGAACTTTATCACAATCACAGAATCCAATTATCCCTTTAAGAGGAACTGGCATGGTAGAACTATTCTCTGTTTTTGATTCATCATTAAACATTGACTATCTTTGATTATAGCCTTTGTCAGTGTTTATTCCCATAACTATATCAGGGATTAAACCTTCAACAGCCTCCTTACCCATTCTTTCACAAAACGAATATAGGGTAAATTTCATCATTTCTGATGGGGCAGAGACATAATCAACTGCTTCAACTTATTGTGTTCCAATATACAAAAAAACACTGTCAAACATTTTCCAGAAGAAATCATTTACGAGTGTGGCGTTTGTGGTATTCACAGCCTTAGTGAATGTAAATTTATACAATAAGAAACTATCTGTTAGCTTCAAGTAGGTTTGTTGATTATTTATTTCAAAACTTTTTGTTCCGTTTGATTTCCAGTCTGTCCCTGTTATGGTATTTACCTTGTAATAGTCTTCCTTTTTGGTAGAGTTTGAGATGATGATGGTATCATCCAAATCGTAGATACTATCAATCACTTCCATACTTGTGTATATTTAGTAATACAAATTTTTTTACGCTAAAACTTTTGAAATCCTGATCCCAATATGTGGGTAATTTGTTGTTTTTTGGGGGGGATAGTTGAGTTTTACCTTTCATAATTTCTTTGATAGCCTGTAATTTACGAGATTCCTTCTGAGCATCCTTCACACTCTTTATAGCACTCGCAACATTTCCCACAGCGGAAGCGGTTGAACCTATGAGGTCCAGATGTTTAAGAATTGTTGAACCAATGCCCATTTGGAGTATTCATTATTCCATCTCCACTTCAAAAATTTTCTCCAACACCAGGTTGCCTTTTAGGTTTTAGTATCCTCTACCAAGATAAATACCTTTACCCTGGGGATTGTTTGAAGAACGGCATGGGTGAAGCTTTATACCCTATCCTTCAGTAATTATTTTATATTTCTTCAGCTCATGCTTCCTCACAGTAGGCATTATATATATATATATA
>CM068961.1:53198638-53208674 GCA_035128595.1 Eptatretus atami
AAAATTATTATGATTGTGGTGTTCCTTTTCCACTAGGTTTCTAAGTAACAGAGGGGCAAATGTGGAGCTGTTGAGCAGCTCCCAAGATGAGAGCAGCCATTTGTAGTAGGATTACCTTTTCTTAAATTGTTGAATGTAGCATTTAATTGAGGAAGCCAAAGCATTTAAAATGCTCTCAGCGACTAGTTTTGACTGTTGTAATTAAAGCAAGTAGTCTATCTTCTCTCTCTCTTTGGTCGCGGAACATCTGGCTTTCTCGTTGGCCTTGTAACAACATTCTTTGAGCCTTGATCTCGGAGAAGCCCGATCATAAATCAGCACTGTTTTGGTATAGTTCAAAATGGAACATCTTGCAGTAGACTGAGAAGATAATATATATTGTGATAAAGATCTGCCTAACCAATAAGAGATCTTGCTAGTGAAAAGATCAATGCTTTGCCAGGCCAGTGGAGAACCAGTGCTGGGGTGTTGTTATCTTCAAAGAATACGATATCTAAGAAAGGAAATATAAACCTGATGGAAGTTGGGGAAATCATGAAAACAGATGAGCAGGAAAAAGTATATATAAAGTAAACCAAACTGCTTGCGGGCCAGAGTTTGACTGAGCTGGGATACTGTAGGTAGTCTCTGTCTCACTTTGTCATGTACTCTTTTGATGTGAATTAAAAGGCTCTTTTCTACCATGATCAGTGTGGACATTGCTAGATCTCAATCAGCGGTGGAACTTGATCTCAACACATATATATATATATATATATATATACGTAGAACAAAAAACGATCGCGTTTTTTTCACCTTTTGTGCGACAGTTTTCAATCATAGTAACTATAACACTTTTCTTTTCACAATAAAGTTCAAGAACAAATATTGTTTATTTGGGAGCTGAAGAACTCGGAACGTTTTAAGGAAACTTATGAAGATCAAGTCTGCCCGTTTATTTCACAATCATTGTTTTTGGTCAAAATTAAAAACATGAATTTTCCTGTCGTTTTTTTATTACTTACCAAATTGATGCAAATCAAAGTGTTGAAAGATAACCAACTTTTTGTTTAGTAATACCCAAATCGTTGGCAGAGTGAGCAGCCAAGAAAATGCGCATGTCTGCTGCAGGCAGGGTGATTCATCAACGGGTGTGCCGTCCCTCGGATGGACATTAAACTGGATGTCCCGTCGCACACTCGCCTGCCTCCAAGCTGTCTTGCCTGAGTTTGAATCCCGACCCAGCTATAAACTGCCATCCCGGTGTTTCACATGCAGGGTGAATCATAAATATGTGTGTGCCATCCCTTGGATGGACGTTATAACTGAACATCCAGTCGCACAATCGCCTCTAAGCTGTCTAGTTATTGCTGGCACCAGCCGGTTCATGAAAGACTTGGGTCAAACTTCCCTCAGCTGAACTGAGGAGTAGGTGGGATTAATGGTGGCCATTAACATAAATACACTCACTAATCCTCCCCTGTTAATCCTCCCCACATAAAAAAATGTTATAAACCAATTTGCGACCAACAAACAAATCTATTTACCAACAGGGTTCAGGTGATGAACACCAAATGAGAAGCTGTGATACTGCAGTGATATTTCAGAGTAAAAACTACACAATTTCTGTTCATCAACATATAAGAATACCTGTGAAACATCTTTCCACAACCCTCCTGTAACAGATTGGAGCAGTTTATTGCTGCACAAAATATCATTTTAACATATATTTGGCTTTTTCAATCTAGGACGTGTTCAAAACCATCTTGATCCGCGACACAAGTCAGCCAAGTGATGCTAACGAAAATGGCACCGGTCACATGGCCTCGAGCTCAAGGTGGGAACACTTTTCATGGGTTATGAGCATCCTATTTCTTTTCAATGTTTTATATATTTTGTTATTTTGGTATGCATTAAATCCATCTATGTTATTGAATTGTTTGAATACTTGCTTCATTGTATTTGGGTGATGGTTTGGATATGTATCGCTTTTGGAATGGTTCTGTCCAGTGCCCATTTTATCCCCTCACGATCCTGGCCTGCTTTGGTTGAATCCACATTTACGTTCGATTTATTTTTGTAATAAAAATGATTAATGTTATATATATTTTTTAATTTTTGGTTGCGTACACGAGCCCACGTAACTTCCTTGAGTTGGAATCACCATCATAACTTCAGTAGTTGTTGAGGTAAGTCGGGCTACAGTTTTACATTGTTTTGAGAGGCGACCAAGAAGAAGTACAAATTGGCGACTTAGCGATCTCTCGTTGTGGTACTTTAACGATGTATTTTGGCATCTTTTTAAGTCTTGATAGTTCAAAAAATGCTCAAGAATAAAAGGTTTGGCTTTTAAATACTTATGACCTCACTCCAGGGGAGTTTATGAGCATATTGTTGGGTACACATTTGAATGGGCAGCCATTTTGTCCCGTATCATCCCTCAATATGGAGTACCACCGTACTCCATTATATTTTCTCAACAACACTTTGTCTACAGTCTTGACAATTAATTGGTTTTATTATGGCACATAGAGACTTTTTATATGGATGATGACTGTACAACTGTGTTTAAATTTACTATGAATGTCTGTTAACTCACACAATTGTCATGGTAAAATATGGTGACGAAACCAGAAAGTATTGTGTGAAACTTCGTGTTCAGGTTTGCATTTCAAATTCAAACAAAAGCAATCAGAGAAGCAGCAATGACGAATTGTCCCACATTGGCTGCCAAATTAAGGGACAGGGATTGAGCTACATTGTGAAAGATTCCATTTTATAATGGCACACAAAATCTGAGAAGCCCTGAGGAGGAAGCCAATATCATGATTGCGTTGTGTTTATACCCCCGCCAGCCCAAATCCTCAACAACATGCAGGATATTGCAACTACTGCTGCCTTCTGCTGTGTGACCGCACACGCACGCACACACATTCTGCTTTGTTTTCGAGCAGAAGAGCAGATACAATGTCATAACCCCAAGTTGCTTTAATAATTGAACCATAAGAAGGATTTGGATTTTTCTTTTTCAGCAAAACGTTTCCACTTGTCACTTCCTTCTATCTGTGTTACAAGAAAATGTTTAAAAGGTACAATAATTTCATCTATCTTCCCAACAAAGGCTTGTACATGGCTACCTCCACAGAAATAATGAAATATCTATTATCAAGTTGCTTTAGCTGTTGAATCGTGCATTGAATTATTTTTCATGAAGAGACGTTAAAGGTAAAATTTGATGATGATCCCATCTCTGTAATTGGCAATTCTTCGAAAACTTTTAGTTTAGTTTCATATTAAAACTATTGAGTTACCTCAGCATGTCCAACTAGTTACATGAATTTAAACTTAACACATTGATCATGCAGATCCCACTTGCTTACTACCAGTCAAGATGCACATCCCATCCAAGTGGTAAGTCCAGCTTACCACCATTCAAGATGCACATCACATAACATTTCTTGTAATGTATTTGCAGGATTCCATGGAGCCACGAGACAAGCCTAAAGGTCTAATACACGCCTGCAAGAATTACCATCGTAGATTTTATTTTGCTTTAATTGGCAAGACTGATATGACAGCTTGCGTAATTTCATTTTCAAGGACAAAATAGTTTACTATGCATAGCTTTGAACTGGCATGACTGTACTAGGGTGGCTTTTTTACCCAAATAATTTTGACCACATAAACAGGGAATCGAACATGAGGACAAGACAGCTCTACGAATAGAATCTAATATTTTACCTCCATTCAAAAGCTACTGCTCCATTAATAGTCACCCACGAAGAGTAATAGATAAATGTAATAAAATTATTTTATTACTTTTTCACAGATAGTTTTAAAAGCATTTTTGCTTTTAAAAGTTTAAAAAGATTGTTTTAATACAAGCAGAAAGGGTTCACACATTTTCAGCAGATTGTGTATTGAAACCTGATTCGCAGACACTTTGATGTCACGGGTCATTTTTCAGAGCCACCAAAGAGTCGTATAATGATGAAAGCACATGTAAGGAACTGATCTTGCTTCGGAAGGAAATGAGACCATCAATAATGTGCTAGTAGGCACTAGCACATCCTTCTACGACATCATTGTCAGCATATGTACCATATCCTAATCAGGGTATCGCTATGATAATATTCATTGCCTTGCTGGCTAGTTGTGTCTTTTATGGAAATGTAAATGCGTTGCCAATTACATCTGTAATAATAAATGCCCAGTGGCCAGTGTGACCACTCCTCATTTTCATAAATTCCAAGGTGAGCCAATGAAAAAAGCCAAGAATTCACAAGGTTTCGGAAAAGCGATGATAATAGAAAACCTATACGCCAAGAAAGCCTATAGAAAACCAAGATGCCAAGGTGAACAACGAATAGCCAAGATCTTGTGAAAAAAGCCAAGGAGTGGTCACACTGGCAGTGGCTAGTACAGGACTGGGGGGAAAAAAAACAACATCAAGATTAACAGATTTATTCAGCAAATATCAAAAACATTTTTATTATTACAGTAACTATTTTCAGCTCCAAAAATCCGAAATTTATAACACCTCCCCCCCTCTCCAACCTTTTTTGAAAGTGATTAAGAGACAGTAGATTACAAAATTTCCCTCATATAAAAAGGGCAGGCAGGAGAACCTATGAAATCCCCACCCCATGGGGAAGATTTATGAGGCTAATCCCCAGGTAATTACCCACATTTCCAGACCCATACCCAAGGTTAGGGGCATGAGGGTTCCTTTTGACTCCTGCATTAACAAACAGGCCAGAAGAAACAGGAATCTGACATGGCGATTATTTCACTTTACTAAGTCCAGTAAACACTATTTATAATAATCAATTCAAATCTTTTGTAGAATTTGTTTACCATCTGTAAAAGGTGGTCCCATATTCTGAGCAGAAGGCAAATATAATATCATCTTAATACTAGGGTGTGTTGGATACTTTCTTCCGTTATAAGCTTTTGAAAGCATATCAAAATGGTTCAATTTCCTAACCTTTCTGGCATGAGCACGCCATGTATTCTTCTTCCTCATCACATATATTGTTACTCTTCTTCTTCACAATGCATATTTTGCAAAAATGTCTATCAACGAAGCACCTGGTTTGTTACCTATCCTCCTGTTCCTGCAGCACGACCTATCTCTGTGTCTTCAACAACTCATTTCACCCATCTCAAGATCTTTATCTCAGAATTTTAAAATATGGTTATCTTAAGAAGTCCAGTTTGCAGAGGTTGTCTGCATTCAACAACCAAATCAGATTGATATTATTTTATAGTGTCAAACATGTCCATGTCAGTACCCTACCCCACATTTTCTACAAGCCTGTGTCCTTCCAACGCCACTCCTCCTATGTGTCCCCTCTTCAGCATCCCCCCACTTCATGCACCCCTCACTGCAATCCCCATCACCCCACCCTCTCCAGGCTTCCCCATCACCCCACCTTTCTCTCCAGGCTTCCCCACCCCACCCTCTCCAGGCTTCCCCTCACCCCACCCTCCCCTAGCTTCTCACTCACTCCTCCTCCTCAAAACTTTTCCCAAACCCACCCACTCAATGCCTTCCCCTCTCAGATTGCTCCTCATCGTTACTCTCCCGGCTTCCCCCTCATCCTGCCCTTCGCGACTCCCCCTCAGCATGCCCCTCTCATCACTTCCCCTCCCAGGCAAAAATAACATTCCTTTGGGTTAGTAATTCTCTGCAGACTACTGTAGTATATGACAGTACAACTGTCAGGTACTATATTTATAACTGCAGCATTTTTGTCTGGGCTCGCCCTGCCCCTCTCGGTTTCCCCCTCACCCCACCCCCTCTCAGCTTCCCCTCCTCCCATTATGCCCAAAAGTCCTTCCCCTCCCATCTTCCCTCCATCCTGCCCCTCCCACCTTCCCACTCATCCCCCCCCCCCCAGCGAACCCCCCCCCCCGTATCCCTCCCCTGTCCTGCCCTCTCCCAACTTTCCCCTGTCCCAGTCCTCCCATCTTCCCAGCCTCACTCCCCCTCCCCCATCCCACATCCTCCAAACCCTCCTACCCTGTCCCTCACGGTGGACCTCAAACATCCGAGGTCTTCACCTCAACATGACAAATCTCTCAATCCAGGACAATGCTGACAGCCATCACCCCCAATGCCTCCTCCCCTGTCTGTCATCTATGTGGACGTCAAACATCCAAGGCCTCCACTCCAACATGACACATCTATCTAGACAAACGCACTGCTGACAGTTCAGACGTGATATGTTTAACAGAACAATTCCTTCCACAGGACGTCCCTGCTCCTTAATGTCTCTCTGCCAATTGTCACCACCAGTTTGATCGACCTGAAACCCATCCTGGCGGCAGTGTCACACTGTACCTCAATAATGATACAGTGGCCTGCAAAACTTTTCACCCCCTACCAATAATGCCACATTTAGATAAATCATGAATGTAGAATTTTCCAAATGAAATTTTTTATTCATGACTGAAGAGATCAAACTCAACATTGTGACATTTGAAGGAGGTTACATGTCAGGAATACATGCAAAAACTTAACATGTACAAATCAAAATTCACTGGATGCAAAAGTATTCAACTGCTTAGGTCAGGACTTAGTGGAAGAACTTTTTCAGCAATGACTGCAAGGAGTCTTTTGGGGTCGGTGTCTACCAGCTTTGCACAGTGAGATGGTGAAATCTTTGCCAATTCTTCATGTGAAACTTATTCCAGTTCTGCCAAGTTTGATGGGGATCGTCGATGGACTGCAATCTTTAAGTCTTGCCATAAATGTTCAATTGGGTTCAAGTCAGGACTTTGACTGAGCCACTAAAGAACATTTATTTTCTTCTTATTCAGCCACTCCAGTATGGCTTTATCTTTGTGCTTCAGAAAATGGTCCTGCTGAAATGTGAATCTCCTACCCAGTTTCAGATTCATGGCTGACTCAAGCAGGTTTTCATCAAGGATTCTCCTGTACTTTGCACCATCCATTGTGCCTTCTATCCTGCCAAGCTTGCCAGTCTTTGCTGATGAAAATCAGCCTCATAACATGATGCTGCCACCACCATGCTTGACAGTCGGGATGGTGTTGATTGGGTGATGTGCAGCATTAGAATTGCACCAAATGTAATGCTTTGAATTTCGACCAAAAAGTTTAACTTTTGTCCCGTCTGAGCACAAAACTTCTCTCCACATGCCTGCAGTATCATTAAAATGCTTTTTCACAAACTCCATATGAGCTTTTAAATGTGTCTTTTTCAGTAATGGCTTCATTCTTGTCACCTGTCCATAAACGCCAGCTTTCCTGCTTACACGGCTGCTGAGTTTGGATGGACAACCTGATCAGGGTAGAGTCTGGGTGGTATGATGCCTCTTCCATTTCTTAATGATGGATTTTACTGAACTCAAAGGGATAATGAGTGACTTTGAAATATTCTTTAACCCTCTTCTGAATGGTGCTTCTCCACCACTTGATGTCTGACTTCTTTGGAAAGCTCCTTAATCTTTATGTTTGCTTTGTTTGTTGAACACTAGATTCAGCAGCCAACAAAATGATTCCTTTGAAAGTCTGTAACTCCAGACAAATTTGATATTGTCACACTTCTCCGGAGAATAGCATCCATTCTTGAAGATTCTCAGTGCAAATCGGCGAACTTCCCCATTCCTATACTCTTCTGTCTCCTCTTGAGCAAATTCAAGCAAACATCCTCTGTAAACCACAAATTATAAGCCATGCAATGCTTGCTTCAAGGCCTTAAACACACTCTTCAATATGCCCTCCCCCCCCCCCCCAATCGACATGCAAAGTTGTTTGTTATTTAAACACATGATAAGGTTTTGATCTGCATTAAATGATCACTCTTTGGTGATTGGCGATTAACTTTGAATGGGTAATCATTGCGCGAGATTGATTCTATGAGTTTAACTCTTAAACACCTTTCGTAAATTCAGCCCAAAGTCTTCAATCCACTCCCACTCCAAGTCTACAACCCCCCAAACCACACCTTCCAACTCCCTAATTCCTCCCCCCACACACACCAAAGCTCCTCAACCCCCCCCCCCACCCCAAAGAGCTCTACCCCATCTTCACTCCAACCCAACTCTCTGTCCTCCCCTCCCCACCTCCTCGCCTCCCCACCTCCTCACCTCCCCTTCCCCCCACCCATTCCGCTCATAAAAGCAAAATGGCATTTCCACATCGATCATTGCATATTTATTCATGACCTCATCAAAACCACGGAATATTTAACTCTTTCCGCTCCCCTATCATGCTATCACCGACGTCATAAAAACCACGATCGAAACAGCTTGTACATGTCCTGACACATACAGTTTCCTCCCAAACGCAAAATCCCGCAATTAATACAATGTGTGGAAACCCCATGAAATTGCAACTCTCAACTGACCATGCCATATTGGGATAATAAATGACCCTAAACCAGTTATCTTCTTCCTGATGCACAAATATACATAATTTAAAGTAAACAAGTCTGAAGACGACGATGGTTCACGAGCAGTATTTGACGATGTAGATTGTTTCAGAAGTCAAGGATGAGTCAATGTGATAATGTTTGACCAAGTTATAAAAATGATCAACATGATGTAGTACGAGTGACAGGTTATTAGCTGCAAAATGTCGAAAACCGGTTTCGTTCAACAACTTTCAAAATTTGACCTTTGCATAACCTTTAAAGGTCACAAAACAATGTTGTGGACATTAAAATAAGGAAACAGGATACGTGGTATAGCTTATTGGAGTTAGTTCGTCGAAGAAGGTCGAAAACCCGGTTTGATTCCCACAACTTTGAAAATTTGACCTTTGTGACCTTTAAAGGTCAAAGGTCAAGGATTATGACCTTTGTGGCAAAACTTCCTCTGGAACATTCCAGGAACAATATAACGTCATATAGGCTATATGGCAGTTCGCACTCATCGGATTATCCATACTTTGATGAAATCAGCGTAAAAACAAACTTGAAGGGGGCGCCACGGGCAGGTGTTCGAGATAGAGCAAAATGGTTTCAAGACTTTAGGTGGGGAATGATCTCAAGATTATGCATTAAAAAATATTGTCATCCTAGCTCTCAAAGTTTGGGCGGTCGTATGATTTTTATGTCAAAATTCAAAATTTTCTAAGTTCATGACCTTGTGACCTTGACCTTAGGATGAAAATGAAAAATCGAGCTCCGTGGGCTATGCAGGTGCCATTGGGCTAACCAAATACCGAGACCCCTGCCAGATTCGACAAAACCCCCTAGGAGAAGATGCAAATTGAAATCGGCTACCCCTAAAAACACAATTCGTAATTTTCTAAGTTCGTGACCTTGTGGCTTGACCTTGGGACGAAAATGAAAAATCGAGCTCTGTGGGGCTATGCAGGTGCCATTGGGCTAACCAAATACCGAAACCCCTGCCAGATTCGACAAACTCCTCGGAGAAGAAATTTTTTTATGTCAAAATTTGCAATTTTCTAAGTTCGTGACTTGTGACCTTGACCTTGGACGAAAATGAAAAATCGAGCTCCGTGGGCTATGCAGGTGCCATTGGGCTAACCAAATACTGAAACCCCTGTCAGATTCGACAAACCCCCTAGGAGAAGATGCAAATTGAAATCGGCTACCCCCTAAAAACACATGTTTTTTGGGCGTGGCTACGCCCATAATGGGTGCACCACGCCTTTTCAGGAAAACACAACTAGATCATGATATAAACCTCCACCAAAATTTTGTCAGGATCGGATCAAAACCCACGGAGCTATGCTCGGACAGACAGACAGACAGACAGACAGAAAGCGACGAGGGATTCGCTAGATCGAAGCGCTGGATACTATGCTTTTCATTCTGACTGATCCACCGACGAAGTTTCATTGCCAAGACGTATTGGTTCACATACAATTGTTCCTCTGCCTGGCAAGATTTTTCCTATTGCGTATTTTGCCAACTGGCACTCCTCATAAAAAATGACGGTAAATAGACACCCTATTTTTGAAGGACTACCATTTGAAAAATAATCGGTTTGCTAGTTTGTGCTGTGGAGCCTCACGTTGCAGACAAACACACAAACACACACACACACACACACACACAAG
>CM068961.1:53215660-53226340 GCA_035128595.1 Eptatretus atami
TATTACTGCCAATTATTATTGTTAATATTAATTTGAATTTTATTATTTTACAAAATTGTAAATGTTAATATTATTATTATGCTATTATCGTTATTCTTGTTATTACTTTTGTCAATTGAAGTGTCCTTTAAAAAACACCACGATAAGGTGGAACGACGCTCAACAGTGCATATATACACCTTCCAATGGGGAAAAAGGCAATAAAACACGGGAATCCCTCTGGATATTTTTGCAATCGAGTCGAAAGTAACATCGGCTAAGCGAGTTTGAAAATAACATGAGTCCTCTTACACATGATACAATTGAGGGTTCTAAAAGGTCACTTGTAATACCCTCTTCCACCGCCATTTGGAGGGGTGGGGACGAATTAGTCGCTATAACCTTTGCTGCATGACCGTAGTCCCCTTGATAAGTTTAATTGGTTGAGATTGCATAAGTAACGACCGAATATATCGATGGCAGACAGACGGACACCAAATTGTGTATTTTAATGTGATGTCAGACAGACAGACACCAAATTGTGTATTTTTAGTGTGATGACAGGTTGTCAGGGCTCACAGGGGCCCCACTGGGCCACTATTGCATTTTGCATGGACCCCAAATGACTGATGCCACCCTTGGGTGGGAGTTGAGCAATCTGTCCCATTTTACTCTGAATAGATGTTCTGCGTGTCCCTGCTGGTATGTAGTAATCGAATTGACCCTATGCACTAAGCGAGTGACGTCACAGCGGAAGGTAAGGCTCCGCCATATTGAGTGGGCAAAAAATCATGGCTACCACGCACGTGTCACGCGAACTTCTGGGCTATTTCCATGGATTAGATGATATTCTAAGAAGAGGTACTGCGAAAAACTGAAGCTGTGTGGTCTTAGTGAAGATCCTTATATTATTTCAAAGGATAAATGGACAACAGAAAGGAAATTTTGGCCTCAAATCGTTTTCCCTGACATCTATGTTTACCTTGTTGAAACGCCGGAGTCCTTACACTCAAGCCAGCCTGAAAGCCTTCAAGAGTATGGACGCTTACTCATATTATGTCGCGGGTTTGTTAGTGACATAATCTTGACGAAAGCTGACAAGAACTGTATTATCGTGAGGGCAAAGGTAAGCCTGTTTTCTTTCATTTCACTATTATTGTATTCGTTGTTGCTTGTTTTGTTCAGCAACCAGCATCACTTTTTTAACCTGACTGCTGCCACAAGTTAATTTCAAGTGAAGCTCTTGTCTAAATGCTGAGTTTGTAGAAAATCTTCGTTCGTCAGTTTGCTTACAGATACATTATATTTTTTCCATGACAAACATCCGGTGTAATGCCACACTGCTGTGGATATTTCCAAGTGATCGTTTTTTATGTATTATACATATCAATGTGACTTTCTGTAGTGAAAATGTTACACTGATTTTTTTTTCTTCAAATTTCTAAAATGCTATTTAAAAAACTATTTAATTTAATCTGCGATGTAATAGCAACAAGACAAGTTTCAAGGAAACAACTCAGAACTGTGTGCGTTAGACGGCTGTTAGAAAGGCGATCTCGCCTATCTCATTCTGTCAATAAAACAAGGGATATAATGCATTTTAATGATACAAATCAGACAATATTTTGTAACCACCAGCTATTTAATACCAACTACTGAAATAACGTATCAGAAAGTAGTTACATACCGGAGACAAAATGAAGGCTACACAACCAGTCATGTTCGCCAGGTCGCCATTTTTCTCTTCTCAGAACCGATATCCAAAGATTTCGACGGTCTAATTCGGCGGGAAAGCGGTAAAACTGCACTCCAGAGCCTTTAGTATATCGCTGAGTACATCCCAGGGCACAACAACTCTTACCCATTTGCAGAAAAAAAATCGCTTGCTTGTAAATAACGGTGTAGTTGAAGTGGAGACTATCGGTTGTTATGGACGCGGTATACTTTCTTGCCACTCAATATGGCGGAGCTGCCAGTCACGTGACCGGTGACGTCATCTGAATAAGACCTATAAGGATTAATTTCCATTTGAAAACCCCTCCTTACAAGAACCTACAGTACACCGCCAGTATTGGTTGTTGTTGTTGTTGTTGTTTTATTGTTTAGGACATGACGTCATCTCACAAGAACCTACAGTACACCGCCAGTATTGGTTGTTGTTGTTGTTGTTGTTTTATTGCTTAGGACATGACGTCATCTCGCACCTTCCGCACATGCTCTGTTGTGCTTTTGTCGCATATATGATGTTCTTCCTCTTCACTCTTGGTTGCCAAGAGCTCGGTGTGTTTTGCGTGAGCTACCAATAAAGCTCAATCTGTTCACAGAAATGGCGTGCCATGTGTGATCTGATGGATTGAGTACATGATAAGGTCTATCCTCATTAATTGGCGCAATGAAAAAAAAATGTTCATTTTCAACATGTTTTGTTAAAGACAAAGTAGAAGAGTAGAGAGAAGAAAAATAAGTTAAAAGCAGTAATAAGTGGAAGAAGAAGAATAATAATAAATATGAGCAAATGCTTGTGGTTTGAAAAGCACAAGTGGAGACATATGACTTTTTCAAGGGCTGCAGACCGTACATTGATTCTTTGAAGGGTTCGCAGCTTTCTCTTTCTGAAAATATTCTCTTTTATGTGTGAAGATTTCACTTTCCTCAATGGGCCATTTTGTGGGGTGTGTGGGATCCCTGCCAGAATGGAGGATATAAAAGGTACTTCTGCAGGTTTTCACAAGCTTTTTGAACAGCATTTGTAACCTTTGAATGTTTTGCCCATGACCACAAAAGTTTATAGGATCTTCTGCTCAATTTGCTTGTGTGATATCCTCTTCTCTTTGGCATTCTAAAAACATGTTATTAAACCACGAGGATTGGTCAGTCATTCACAAATATATTAGTACTATCAAATACAACTTGTAGCTTCGCTGACGGGGATGTTAAGGGGGAGGGAGGGAGGTTAGTTAGGAGAGAGGGGAGAGAGATGAGGGAGGTAGAAGAAAGTTAAGGGGGAGGGAGAGAGATTATGAAGGGAGGATAGACAAAGAAAGAGGAGGTAGGAGGGAAGGGAGAAGGGAGTAAGGAGGAAAGGGAGATGAGGGAAGTAGAGGAAAGAGAAAGGGAGAGAAGAGAGAGAAAGAGAGAGAGAGGGAGAAAGAGAGGAGGGAGGGAAGAAAGGGGAGAGAGACAGAGTAGAGGGATGGGAGAGAGAGGAGACAGGAGGGAAGGGAGAGAGAGGATGGAGGGAGAGTGAGGGGAAGCTAGGAAGAGGGAAAAAGAGGAAGGGGGAAGGGGGGGGGGAGAGAGTAATGTCTCACCAAATGTTGATGTTGCTGTAACTGCAGAAGAGGGTACGAGAGGAGGGTAGAGAGAGAGAGAGAAAGAGAGAGAGAGAGAGAGGAGAGAGAGAGAGAAGAGAGAGAGAGGAGAGAGAGAGAGAGAGAGAGAGAGAGAAGAGGAAAAAAAAAGTGAGGGGTGGAGGTGGGATTAGCAAATACAATGGTATGTTATGCTTAATGACCGAACACACACACACACACACACACACACACAAAAAAACTCATGTCAGAACAGTTGTACACATGACGGCAAAAACAGATTTTGTAAAGTAATCTGCTGGCACATCTGCAAAATCTTGGATATCCCAGTTCCAGAAAATTTGTGGGAACATGAACCAAAAGCAATCACTGAAAACATGGAAGTGCTGCTTATGTACGACCTAATGATCCTATCAAGCGTGAACATCGAAAACAAAGCATTGCGACCAGACGTCATACTTAGGTACAAAAATGAGAAGAAGGCATTGCTAATTGATGTGTTAATACCAGTGGTTTTTGACTAAATGATGTAGAAATCAAGAAAATGACAAAATACCAAGACCTCAAGAATGAAGTGAAAAGATACTGGAAGCTGAAGAATCCCAAAGTTGTTCCATTGCTTGTTGGAGCTCCGGGAATGATGACGAAGAACCTCACAGAGATATTAAAAACCATTCCTGGGAATAGTATGACAAACAAACTACAGTTGGAAGCTGACCGGGGCTCAGTGATGATCCTGAAGAGAGCCCACGGCCCAAAACTTTGAGAACAGAAAATCTCAGCTTGGTCCATGAATCGTGACATCTTACTTAAGCAAAATGTGGATACTTTGAGCCCACCCTGGGAGGACTCCATTCCACATTCTGAAACCCGCATATGTAGATACCAAACAACAGCGCGCGCACACACCACACACACACAACACACACACACACACACACACACACACACACACACCACACACACACACACACACAGAAACACGCATGCATGCTCTTGTGCACACACACACACAACGCACGCACACACACACAACACACAACACACACACACACACGGATACTTTGAGACCTAGTAAGGTCTCTGTTTCACCTCCTGATGAAACCACCCACATGAGAGGGAGGGAGAAAGGAAAGGTGGGGAGAGGGGTCAGAGAGAGAGAAGGGGTCAGAAACAGGGAGAAGGGTGGAGGAGAGGGGTAGGTTTGGAAAGGAGAGAGTGGGGTGGGATGGGGTGAGAGAGGCAGAGGCATGAGAGAGGGGAGGGGAGAGAGGGAGAGGGGTGAGAGAGGGAGGGGGAGAGAGAGGGGAGGGGGGGAAAAGAGAGGGAGGGGTAAAAGAGAGGGAGGGAAAAGAGAGGGGAGCGGAGAGGGGGAGAGGGGTGAGGAAGGGAGAGATGAGGGATTCCGGCAGATGTGACGCCCAGTTTACCATCCATCCGAGAGACAGCACACACATTAATGAATCACCCTGCCAGGGAAACACCAGGATTATAGTTTATAGCTGGGTCGGGATTCAAACCCAGGCTATGCAGAGTGAGCATACATACAAGGAAATACAAGGCCACAAGGAAATACAAGGAAATCTAACACAGGTGGAGGCCATTCAGCCCATCATGCCTGCGTGAATGCCATACTAATTTATTTAAGCAAGATTCAAGGAAGAAAATGGAAAAAAATGTTTTTAATTAATGAAACCTCTTGGCTTTCTTACTGTGATGTGGCAATTCATTTTTTCATAACAACTGAAAACATTTTTTAGGCATTGCGATCATGTCATTTGTTTTGCCTTCGTACCTCCGGTATTGAACCATAGTATTGCCATTGAAGCTTGAAGAACACGCCACAAGTGGCTTCACCAAGCACTCCAAAAAATGTTTGAAGAAACTTAAAAAAGAACTTGTATTTGTATTTACCTATGCTGAAGTGACACATCCTATAATGGAAGATCGTACAAAAAGGGTAAACAACGTAGAAAATAAAATTTCACATTTTCAGTGAGTCAGCCACTGCCTGTTGCACCGCAGAACAGGACGTGGCCAACACAGGCGAGTGGCCCTGACCTTTGTTCAAGTCGATCGGTATGACGTATTCAGTGACAGTGCGAATATTGTAGAGCGCTCGCCAAGTGGCTTAAGCACTCAAGGAATCACTCCAATGAAACAGTTGATAAAGAATGGCTGGCTTGGCAAGCAATGATCCATCATATTAAACATCTCCCAGAGACACCTAAGCAATGTTCCAATTGGACAAATGAACACTTTTTAGGACTCGGAACTGCTGCTAAGTTCAGTTCTGAAGCTTAAATTTTGTAATTCGGCTTAGTTTAAGAGATTCTCGAAGTTATGGCATGTGCAAAAATGAAATAAAGCCATGAACGCTGGCGTCTCCAGGTGTTTATAAGCCTTTCAATATACCCAGAGATTCGTAGCTATGATGAACAGGCATTCGGTAATATGAGTGAGGAAAGTGAAAGATAAACATTATCATTAAGAAATCATTGCGGCGTGGTCCAAGTCAAAGCATGGTTGAGCATTCCGAAAAACATGGCGGCTTCAGACTCCAGCGAAGTAACCTGGGATACGCCTTCATACCCCATAGAGAGTGGTGACTGAGGATGGCACTTGATAAAGAATATGATTAAATAAGACCATTAAGTATCTTCAAAAGTGGTGTTTTAATTCACCCAAACACCAAATTTTCACTCATGCACTCCCTTGGAGTTCCCTTAGTATGCATGCAAAGTTTCAGGCTGCTAGGTTTCATGGTTTTGGAGATATGGAGTTATGGAGGAGATGCATGGAGTTATGGAGGAGTTATGGAGGAGACGCACGCACGCACGCACGCACACACACACATTGACATTTATGAATGTCGATATCAATCCAGGTAATTGCATTCAAGCTAAATGAATATTTCGAAAACACCAAAGTGGCAACTTGCCTGGGACTTTTGCAACAAACCATCTGATTCCATAACTCAAATTCCATCAATAAACAAAACAAAAATTAGCTTTTCACTAAAGGCAGGTGCCCATCTGAAACCCTTAGATGATGTTCCATTGTCATATAACTGTATAAGTACAAACATTAGACAGCCAAACGGTCCCGTCATTACATCATGAATAAAGAAAAAAATCGCACCCATGTCTGAAGGAAGCGGTTCAGTTTGGCATTTTTAATATGAAATAGGCAAAGCCGAGAAACGAACAAAATCCAATGGAATTACCCTTTTGAAACGCTCTAGAACCCTTTAGTATCGCCCTTTTAAATGCTCGAGAACCCTTTAGAATCGCCCTTTGGAATTACCCTTTATAATTACCCTTTGGAATTACCCTTTAGAATTACCCTTTCAGATCACCCTTTAAAAACCTTTAGAATTACCCTTTAGAATCACCCTTTGGAATTACCCATTAGAATCACCCTTTGGAATTACCCATTAGAATCACCCTTTGGAATTACCCTTTGGAATCACCCTTTAAAAACCTTTAGAATCGCCCTTTAAAACCCTTTAGAATTACCCTTGAGTACTCTTTTGAATCACCCTTTAGAATCAAACACTGTCGGGTTAGAAACGTTTGTCTTCATTTTTGATGGACAGATGGACGGACAGACGGATGGATGGATGGATGGATGGAAGGAAGGAAGGACAGTCAAATATTGCAGCGGCTTCACTGCTTAAAAATTGACAATTATATATTATACCTTTTTGTGAAACAAAGTAAATCCTTATTATCCCTCACATTAATTTGTGTAGATTTGTAAGCATACTCTTGTATAAGAAGAGAGTGCTAGTGCCGTGCAACCATATGCAAGGGATTTCATTCACACAAGCATGCAGAGCCTAAATTATGTCCTTTCATTTGCAAAACTTTATCATAGCCCCTTAAAAAGACAGTTTTGCAATAATGTGTATGTCATATTCTCAAGCGGATGTTCTGGCCATGTAAGCTTGTAATGTTGACACAATGAAAACAATGCAACATACAAAACAACAATCAACTTCTATGAAATCTGCTCCCTTTAACTCTTTTGATTCATCTTCCAAAATTACTTTTGTGGGAAGATCGTATTTACAAAGTCGGCCTTAAAAAGAAGATGGCACCTTGGAATACTCTGGCACGATAAGTCTATCTTTATACTTTGTAGCTCCTCATGACCTACAAGCTCCTTTGTGTGTGCAGTATAATGCAACATGGCTCTATCTGAGGGTTGGAGTTTCCATGTCCCACCTTGCTCTTGAGAACATAATGGTGTCCACGTAGTTGGACATATATCGGCTTCCTGAAAAAACTTGCAACATACGGCTTGCTCCCTATCCATTGTCAACTGGTTTGGTATTGGCCTTTCCATTTTCTTTTGGCTTTTGTTTGGTGTCACTGCTTCTTCCTGTTTGCCTCTCCTTTGAGGCCTTGGACTTGAATGTTTTGAAGCATTGCTTTTAAAAATGTTATTTGAAGACATGAAGCTTGATAACTTCAAAAGACCAGCTGAGAATCTTTCAAGAGCATGACTGCAAAAATGACAAAACCTGATGAGAGGAAGCTTGTGTATATTGCTATCAAACAGACAACACTTGAAACGGGAGCAACACAATGAATAAGGCTGTAGCACCAGAGCAGATGGGGAAAGCAGAACTTGGTGATTAAGCAAGGTAATGGCAAGGCATCGTACATGGTATTCAAAAGTATAATCCTTTTGGCCGCAATCCTCTCCACAATAGGTGTTGACACACACCTACACTTGTCCTAATGCTGACAGTTTGGGACATTTAGTTTTTGCCAGGTCATGGGCCAAGTAATTTTCCATTTATCTTGCCCTGTGCATATAGTGTACACCAAGCTTGGGAATATTTTACTGTTAAATGTACTGTATGATTATCAACATTCAACAGTATTAAAGTTTCAATTGTGTGGTGGTTCCTGGCTTGTTAGAATTAAAACGACCTTGCAACTGATGGTCTGGTGAACCAGAAAGCAGACATTTCTTATGGCCAAGTTCAAATTTTCGAATGCAACACAAGTAGTTAAATATGTGATGCATAACATAAAGCATTTATTTACATGGATAATATGGACGCGTTTCAAACACAGGCATATTTTACAATGGAGCACATATCACTTTTTTGTATCTGGTTGAACATTGAAAGTCCTGACGAAAAAATTTACTCCAACCAGTATTGCAACGTGGTTGTCTGTCTTGTGAATACATAATTCAATAAACCTTTAGTTTAGTGACAAGCGAGGCATGAGATGCGGCAACATTGGCAAATAACAGAATAATTGGGTCCTGGGTGAGATTATATTGCAATTTTACATGAAAAAAGTTTTTTTGTTTTTCTTTCTACCTGATCATTTTCTTTCTTACAAAACTGGATGAATAAGTGATACCACTTTTTCTCCATATGAGTTATGTACACATATAGTGTATATACAATCAAATATAAGTCAAAAAGGCAAGGAAATTCATAAGTAAATGGTTAAAAGAGTAATTATTAAAACATTGAGAACAATGTTAAATTACTCACTATATTAATAAACTTTACAATGGCAGGGAAATTAACACAATTTGGGTTGTGGTTGACCGACGGAGCTATATCCCCTTCCACTGGTCCACAAAAACGAAGTCCTGACCAAAGTAACTGAAACAAAATCATGAACATCTGGAAACCAAAAGCAGAAAAATACTATGAATAAATACCCGTCGCCCTTTTAAGGATGCTGAAGGATTACAATGCACAGATAAAGCCATTTCGCTTCACATTCCCTCTGAAGAATGGCCATCCTCAGCTTGTGCAGCACTTGGAGAAGCACGTACTGTTGGATTTTTATTGAGATGAGAATTGCTTTGACATGATCCACCGATGATTAATTGAGACAGACAGTTACATTCAGATTTATTTGACAGCTTAGAATTTTTTTTGAAATGCATCCGTTGGAGTGGTCTTGAATTCCAAATATAAGAAGACAATTTCAACAACAGAAATGGGGCCTGATCATGAATTCTGTAGTGAAATTGAATTTTGGCTTGAGAATTCTGCCACTGGCATTGCAGAATAAATTAATCTGCTAAAAATGTAATTTGCTGGATAATATGATTTGTAAAATAATTAAAAAGAGAAAACAATGAGCACGTTTCTGCTTTTTTTTTTTTGTGAAACAACAACGATTAATTAAAAGTCCATCGTCATCTTATCAAAACTCCCACATTGGTGGGCTTTGGATTTGATTGCTGAAGATGGAAAATAATCATGTTTTGGTTCATATGAAGACTGGACTCAAATTGGCGAAGCCGCACGCGCGGCACAATAAGTTGGGAAAATGCTTGTTCGGAACCAGAAACGAGAAGCAGAGTGAGCAAATCAGGTTTTCATTTCTGCCACTAGGCGTCATACGATGTATGCTCTGCTAGCTGGAGGCTCAAGAAGCTATGATTACATAAGGCTCTGTGCCAGGACGTAGGTGTGGAAAGCTCATGAAAGTGAGCAGTATATCTAATTGCAATTAACACATTTCTTGATGTCAAGGGTACAGAACTTTGCTAAGAGGCTTTCATTTGAAGGCCAGCACAATTAGCAGAAATTAATGGCACTGTTAAGGGCAAATTGCCGGACATCCAGAATTCTTGGAAAACTGCTTAAAACAGGAGATCTTTGCACCTCCTGAACATTGAAGCTTCAATACTAACTGAGGAAAAGAGGTGTATAATTCCAGTTTCATTTCTGTGTGCACCAATTGTCCGAATTAAAAAAAAAATCAAACGAGAACCAAATGTAAAATTGTGACACGTTCTCCCAGAATAACCATGTTTCGGATGGCTCGTAATACTTTTATATCCTATTCTTGATTCATCCAAAAATGTTTTCATGGAATTGAAGTCGAGGCGGTAAAACTCCATTTTGCGAACTACAAACATGAAGCAGACCTCTCTGCATGTTCATGTACTGCATGCTTTTCAGGCATCTCAGAACATCCTATGTAGATCTTTTGTTACCTCCACCACCAAAGGTGGACAGAGGGTTATGTATTAACCCCTGTTTGTCTGTCAGTGAGCACAATATCTCAAAAGGTTATGGACAGATTCAGACAAAACTTGGTGGATAGGTTGGGTGTGTGACAAGGACGATTGATTATATTTTGGTGAAGATACGGATCTGGATACTATAAATCTTTTCAGTGATGGGTCATCATTGAGAGATAGGGCCAAAAATGATACATCATATCGCATGATATCTCAAAATGTTATGGATGGATTGTGACAAACTTGGTGGACGAGTTGGATAGGTGACAAGAACAAGCCAATTCGATGTTAGTTTGGGTTCGGATTCAGATGCGGCCTATTAGTGGGATATAAAACGTCAACTGTTCAGCCTGGTGGAGGTATGCGCTCTACC
>CM068961.1:53278687-53294917 GCA_035128595.1 Eptatretus atami
ACCTCCACTCAGTATAAGAGCTCTTTAACCAGCAGCAAACAAAACTAAAAGGCTTCCTTATTTCGTTTTGTTTATTTTTCTGTCGTGGGTATTTTTAAGACCACAGGCTCTGCTAGTTTGATCAATAAGATCTATGTCTTTTGAAAACTTTTGTAGGGGGAATTTCTGCCTTGGAAAACAACCTCTGTTGAATGGCCTTATAATATAGCATCTAAACCCTTTGGCATTCAAGTTTGATATCCGCCTGTCAACACATCAAAGTGGCTTGTTCAATCATCTCCTTAGGACAAAATTTGAGATTGGTTCAATATCTTCCAAACTTGACTCGAGTCACTCATCAGATTAATTCACGCATCTGACCGCCTGATCTCATTCTCTCCCGAATCGCCTCCTCCTGCACCATTGCGCACCTTCATTTCTCAGTTATGAGAACAGTCTCTGTGTGCTTGGTGCTATTATCAGTTATCATGTTAATAATCTAAGCACAAATTCTAAATCATCTAATTTTTACAAAGTTTCTTTCAATTTGGTTAGAATACAAAAATGTGGTTACTTGTTCTGCACTGGTGACAGGATCTAGCAGTGTTGTTATTTAATTAATTTTATCCTGCTGCTCCAATTACAATGCAGGAACGCTCTGCAGACCTTAATTGGACGGGGGTCACCAATGGTTCCAATAATGAAGATTACAGTTTGATACTCATTGATGGCATCAGTAACTGTGAGTATGATCAATTGGCTTAACTGCTATTACTTTACAATAAATACTAAATTATTTTTTCTCAGTGTCAGAAACAATGAAGCAAAACAGGTAATGTCGGCAAAGGCATACAATGATAAATATTTGATGGAGAACTGGAAGATTTGTTGGCTCTATGTTGTTGATTGTGTTGCCTCTGTATTGCCTGGGGATATCGGCATTATATACATGGAAGGCTGAAAAAAAGAAGATACCTGTAGGAAGCCAAAACACATTTCCCCTTTGAAGCACTTAGGAAATCCACCAGTCTGGCCAAAAAGAGGCCTTGCATGCCATTGTTGGAGAGATTAGCAAATTATAGTAAGTTTAGGTTCTGTACCGAGTCAAAAAAATGCAAAAAATGTATGACTTGGATCTCACGATTCCTGATTATTTCTGTTTTTGGGATAATGGATCTTCATGAATTTTATTTTAATTTTAAAATCAGAACAGCATGCTACAGTCAATCACTCACATACTTAATCAGCACAATTCGATTTATCTTCGTTTCACTCTTTCCATTAACTACCCCCCATACTATTCCTCTCAGATCTTTGCATGCACTCGTCTACCTACATTCCACCACAACTCTCCCCAACACCAACCGCCCTCCTATTTCCTTCTGCTTCCCGCTCTCCAGCTAAACGTCTGCTTCTCCTCAGCAACTTGACTTTGGAAAAAGAGGCAATTGTATTTAAATGAAGAAAGCAAAAAAAAAAAAAAAATGCCTCTCAATTCAATCAAGCCTTGCTCCAGCATTTATACTTTTTTTTTCTACTATATACTTTCTTCCTCTACACTGGCACACCAATAGACCCGACAGTTGGCTATGTGCATGCTGATCACTTTTATCCTCGTTTTTCTTTCTCAATGAACCGCAACCACACTGAAGATCATAAATGTACACAGTGGCATCTTTGCTCAACTAATCATTAACACACATTGAATCAAACCCCATTTGCATTGCATAACACTGCTCACAACTCTCTATATCCTGATTTCAGCAAAAATAACCATGAAGCGCACACAGGCATGTATGTACGTTGCTTCCTGACCATGCTACTCTCTTTACAAAACTGATAACTGAAGTGCTGTTCATCAATTTTGCAGCACGATTACTTCTTATCGAGTCCATTGACCACAAACTATTGCACTCTTTTCAATTTGCCGATTGTCACAAAACTTCCTTAAATTAGGATCGTTGGTGGTGTGGCCTTGCAAATCCAAAGTTGTCTGAATATATGAATGGAACCTATTGCAAAAACTTTGATTTCTCACGAGATATGGAATAAAACATATATACTCCATGACACCAGACGATGTGCTTGTGCACACCCCATTCATGTAATGCCAAGAATAAAAGATATATTGATGAGAATATCATCAGATTCTGACAAGTTTTTGTCAGGACAGAAACGAGTACCACTTTATGGTTAAAACCGATGACAAGTGATGATCTGTTCAAGGTTGATTCTCAGCCAAGGAAACGTTCATGACTTATCATGTCGAACGGACGCTCTGAAGCTGGACATATGTGGTCATGGAGATCGACTTGCACAAAAGGGGTCGTGTACAGTGGTCATGCTCTTGTAAAAGTTTATCCACTCCAGTCTTTAGGTTTGTTGTTTTGTCGTGACATCGTTATCACCAAAACAAAGCATTTGATGCAAAGGATTATTGATTTAAAACGACACATGCATGTGGCAGTATTATGCATAATGACACCATAAGTCTTACAGTTGTGTGGAATTATCATGACGCAACACTGTTAAGAACAAAGCTTGTTATGAATTTTCTTTTCTTTTGTGGTTGGATTGGAGGGTTTTTGTTTAACGAAGAAACTTGAGCAATGTTTGTGTGACTTGATGTTTAAGGCATGGATTGACTTTTGATATATTTGTTCAGCTCAAATGGAATTAAAATGGTGAGTTAACTATTCTGGGATTGATTCCATCTGAGCACTTTGCTCATAGGTTTAAATCCCATCTTCTATGCTGATCGTGTCCAGTGTCTCCTCTTGTATTTGTTATTAATGAATAGTGATTTGATTTATTTTCCTACTTCCTAATGTTGTTTATGTGCTGCCAGAATGGTGTAGAGGTAAGCACATTTGCATTGAAGCCATATAGCCTGGGTTAGATTACTAACCAAGCTATAAACTGTCAACCCGGTGTTTCACAGCAGGGTGATTCATCAATGTGTGTGATGTCCCTCAGATGGACGTTAACTGGGTGTTCCATCTGCCCACATTCGTTGGTGGACATTAAAGATCCACAGTGTCTTTCACAAAGAGTTGGTGAGCTATCGCCGGCACACTCATGGCCAAATTCCAATTCCCTACCCTATCCACTGTTGGGAAGGCAATGGCAAACCACCAGTATAAACCTTGCCAAGAAACTGATTCAGCAGCACCAATGCTCTGTAACAGAGTATGGTCCGTCACAAATTACACAATGTTGTCATCCTACACATACAGATTCCATCCATGCAGACAGGGCGCCAAGAGAGTGGAGGGGGAGGAGCAGTGTAACTACCCTCGGGGGGGGGGGGGGGGGGGGGGAGGGGGGAAGGGGGCAGCTAATAGGGGCCCTTGTAATTACCTCCTTAAATTTTTTGTTTCATATAATTAATTGTTTGTGAAATTAAAACGCCGGGTCAACTTTATTTTGTGTCTCCCTCTAATTCACTCAGGGCGAAATTCTGGAATGTCATTGCCGTGGGGAGTAACACCCTCCTCATAAAATATACTACTGTGGGAACAATTTACATAATAATATAATAATAATAGTAATCGCGGTAATGAGGTAATGACATAAATGAACTTAGAGTGTTTGCCACACCCCGTACGGATGAAATGGCTGAAGAAATGAGTCTGCATATTTGAATAAGTGAATAACACCCCAATTTCCTTAAACAGGGCATGTGTTTCTGACGATGAAAATGCAGAAACCTCTGCAAAGGTTATTTATAAACAAAAATATTTTTTGAAGGGGTCCTACATTAGTATTTCCCATTTTGCCTCTCCTGCATGCAGGAACAAAAAGTAGAATCACATGTGTAAAAGAGAGGAAGTCCATTGATTCATAGTTAAGGGGGATTCCAAATAGGTTAACACATCACTTGATGTTGCTATTTGAGCTGAACATATGTCAAAGTCAATCCGTGCTTCATCATCAAGTCATAAATCATTGCTCAATTTATTTGCAAAACAAAACCTTCCAATCCAACCACAAAAGAAAATGAAAATAACAAGCTTTGCTCTGAAACAGTGTTGTGTCATGATAATTCCATACAATGTAAGATTTGATGTCCCTCTTAAATGCATTTCTACTACCATTGCATTTGTCACTTTAAATCATAATTCTTCAGAATCAAATCAACCTTGAACAAACACGCTTGCCACCTACTTCACTCTTTTGTTACTCTTCTCTAGCATTTGTAGAACCTCCTTATTCATTCGATGTCTACTCCCACTCTGCCTCCAGGGCTTCAAGTTGGCAATGCACCACTACCTCATGTCTTCTCACATCCTTAGCACAGAACTTGCCACCCTATTACCCCGACCTAACTCAAGCCATTTACTTGCATGGTTATTGTGTTTGTCTCTCTCTCTCTCTCTCTCTCTCTCTCTCTCACTCTCTCCCTCTCTCCTCTCTCTCCCTCTCTCCCTCCTCACTCCCTCACTCTCCCTCTCTCCCTCTCTCCCTCTCTCCCTCTCTCCCTCTCTCCCTCTCTCCTCTCTCCCTCTCTGCCTCTCTGCTCTCTCCCTGCTCTCCTCTCTCCTCTTCCTGTCCCCTGTCCTCTCACTCTCGTGTCTCTCTCACTCTCGCTGTCTCTCTCATCTCTCGCTACTCTCGTGTCTCTCTCACTCTCGCTGTCTCTCTCACTCTCGCTGTCTCTCTCACTCCTGCTGTCTCTCTCACTCTCGCTGTCTCTCTCACTCTCGCTGTCTCTCTCACTCTCGCTGTCTCTCTCACTCTCTCTTTTGCTCTCTCGCTCTCTCTCCACTTTTCTTGGTCTTTAGTCCCTTTCTCGTTGTGTCCTTATGTTTGCACTGGCAGCGAACGTCCCACTTTCATTACCTTACAAATTTCTCTCTGTCACTCACTTTCCTGAAGCTCAATTTTGTGTTCCAAAAAAATATTAAAATCGGCTGTGAAATATAATTCAGACATATTTGAAGGAAGCTGCTTATTTATTTTTGAGAAGCTCAAAAATACATGATTGGGAGTACAACGTGATCGCTGTGCTGGTGAAGGTTTGGCCATTAATCTGAATTTAGGTGTACCATAAACTTGCTGCAAAGAATGAATGAATGAATTATGAATGCTGAAATATCTCAATAACTAAAGTACGAGTAATATCTTTTTGCTATGATTAAAAAACACAAACGTTTTTTTATTGCTTAGCTCAGTCGATTGAACTTTGGACTCAAGTGACTTTGCCCCGACATGTTTTTTCCCAAAGCCTCAAAGATTGATGACTGCTGGCTGAAGGTTTAGACATCATCTACCGCATCTCTTTGCTCCTGCATTCGTCAGAAAGACGTTTTTAACTGTGTTGGACATAAAATGCACCTCGTCACAAGGATGCTGCAAGGCGAGTCACACTAGTGCAGGAGGACGAAAAGAAAGCACCACCACTGAAAATGACCTTTTCTAAATCTTCCATACAATTTTCAAATGACGGTACAATGAAATTTAATTTCGCAACAACAATTCCTTTCTCTCCTCGGTACATTAGCTTGCAATTTAGAGGAGGTTCAAAGCTCGGTTGCGGGATCTTGTTGCAATATTTAGCTCAACGGGGGATCCGTTTACATTAACAATCCTTTCTCACCGGATTAAACGTTGAATTAAAGAGCTGGCAATCGGCCGTATGATCCCATGGCAGGATGTCAGAACGTGGCATGGAGCATTGCATTTCACCCAAGGGGCAAATGCTTTTATATCACAGCGAAAATTACACACTTGGATTGCTGTCCACCGACCGTCTTAAAAGATGAATGGAGATCACGGATAGTGGTTGGCAGTCACTGACATTTCAACAAAATTCATTCAGACATGCAAAGTGGACATTCTGGAACCATGTGCTCAATCGGCACGTTTTCACAAGACTGAATAAAAGAGCACATGGATTTAATATTTCTGTTCCTGAAAGCAATGAATCCATGTTTTTTTTTGTAATACTTATTTTTTGATCTTCCATTGTTTTCGAATCCTCATCATGTTGAGATGATATTGAACCATAATAAGCCTTGCATAAGCATAAAAGCTCAGACTGCTTTGGCCAAAACTCTGTGTGCAATTATTTATTGCACTGTACTTCACTAGCATAGACCAGCTGTCCTTATGGAGGGTTAATTCGCCCAGAATAACGGACTGGTTAATTCACCCAGAATAACAGACTGGTTATTCGTCCAGAATAATGGACTGGTTAATAACTCAGAATACCAGACTGGTTAAATCACCTAGGCTAGATAACGGACTGGTTAATTCGCCCAAAATAATGGACTGGTTAATTTGCCAAATTCACGACTGGTTCAATCACCCAGAATAACGAACTGGTTAATTCCCCCAGAATACGGATGGGTTAATTCACCCAGAATAACAGACTGGTTAATTCAACCAGACTTACGGACTGGTTAATTCCCCTGAATAACAATTGGTTAATTCACCCAGATTTACGGACTGGTTAATTCAACCAGACTTACGGACTGGTTAATTCCCCCTGATAACAGATTGGTTAATTCAACAAGACTTACGGACTGGTTAATTCCCCTGAATAACAGATTGGTTAATTCACCCACATTTACAGACTGGTTAATTCGCCCAGAATAATGGACTGGTTAATTCGCGCCAAATTATAGACTGGTTCAATCACCCAGAATAACGAACTGGTTAATTCCCCAGAATTACGGATGGGTTAATTCACCTAGAATAACGGACTGGTTATTTGCCCAAAATTACAGACAGGTTAATTCCCCCAGAATTGGAGTATTTCAGTATGACTTCTAATACCCACTCCCACAGGCAGGAGCTATATGATACACTTGGAGAGATTTACATTTACACCATGTAAAACCTTCCCATGCAGTATGCCAGGTCCCTCCTCCCATCCCTTCACTTGTCTCATCCCACCCCAACCCCTGCCTCCTCACACCCCACACTCTTCCTCCGGACTCCCACCATTCTCCATGACAGGTGGTGGCTCTTGTGTTTATAAGTTATGAATTGTGAGAAAATGATTGTTTAAAACCCGAGTAAGCTGTATCATGGTAAAAAGTGATCCGCCAAAGTTTTTCAGGTTAACCTTGGGAGCTCAGAGGAGTAGGCAGCCATTACCAAGCAGTGTATAGAGCCTCAGCCAAGTGGCTTAAACACTAAGAAAGCACTCCAGTGAAACGGTTGATAAGGAATGCTGGCTTGGCAGGCGATTAGCAATGATACAGTGAAGTTCAGGCATTCGAAAATGAGCGCTTTATCAAAATTATTTTGTTGCACTCAATGAATTTTCACTTCAGGCACATTCCTTAATCTTTTCTTCACTCAATATAATTGGCCGGACAATAGAAAAAGGTAAGTTTAATTCTTTAGCAATTTGTAAATGTGGAGAAGTTGGGATCACAACCTTGCTTCTTATATTAAATACGTAAATGCGCTGAATTATAAGAATCCGTAATTTCTTAAAATTTTCACATTTCACTCCAGATTTCGACAGTTATTTAGTCCACCAGCTCCAATCCTAAATCTGAGACAGATTTTGATTATATACTTTAAGTTGTCCATCAGAGTCATCGTAGAAAATCGCCAATGCATTTTTGAATAGGCCAAAACAAATGGCAGATTAAGATCCCTGTGAGGGAAAACGGGTTGACAAGGATAAGCCTGTTTTTGTTTTTTCATAATGAGATGAGATTACTTAATTATCTTCAAATGGGGTGTTTAAATTAATTATCCAAACACCCAGTTTTCATTCATGCACTTCCTTGGAGCTCCCTTAATATGCATGAAAATTTTGGACTGCTGGTTTCATGGTTTTGGAGTTATGGAGGACACACACACAAATGCACACACATTTATTATTTTTAAATATGATAATTGCATCGTAGCTACAATAAAATCATTCTCTCATGTTGTATTCTCTGGTGCCATGGTAGCTCAGTTGATAGTTTGCTCTATTCTGAGCACAATCCGAAAACATAATGACCCTGGGCTTCAGCTGGGAGGCAATTTTTTTTTTCATAGTCCCAGGGGTTCTGGTGGGGGAAGAGGCCGCAATTTTCTATTAAAATGTATATCGTATAGTGCCTCTCCCAGTGTGAGGGCATAAGTCATAATAAAATGTCAAGTCTCTGCATGAAAACCATTGATGTCATATAAATAGGGGAATATCTTACGAAATATCATAGTTTGTGTGTTTGCTTGACTTCTATGCAATCCTGAACCACTGGGCAGAATGAGTTGAAAAGCGATGGTTGTACTCATGAGGTGCACCGGAAAGTTTTTGGTGGGAATTTTTTTCTTAGTCCTGGGGTTCAGGTGGGGGGGATCACCCCAATTATGTCTATGTAAATGTGTGTCATATAGTGTCACCTGGTAGAAGTTGGTATTACAAGTCATAATACGCTTTAGACATCATAAAAGTGGGAGAATTAACCTGTCCATGGCGTAAGTTCTGATTATTTAATAGTATAATCAAATCTTACTAAATTTGTCATCTGGTTCAGTGCAACTAGTAAGAAGAGTTGTATCAAAGAACACATTGTGTCATTGAAAAATCGTCTGCTCTCATTTGTAAACAATAAACATTTCAGAGCATCTTTTACACAAGCAGGATTCTAGTGTGAGTGTGTGTGTGCGTGTGTGTGTGCGTGTGTGTGTGCGTGTGTGTGTGCGTGTGCGTGTGTGTGTGCGTGTGTGTGTGTGCGTGTGTGTGTGTGTGTGTGTGTGTGTGTGTGTGTTGTGTGTGTGTGTTGTGTGTGTGTGTGTGTGTGCGTGTGTGCGCGCGTGCCTGCCTTTTCAATGGTTGGTTCATTCGTCTTGCATCCTGAGGACTTTACATTTTACTTGTGCCGAAACAAAGCTATAAGGCTCCATGGATGGTCAATTCCAGATGAATAAAAGTGCATGTGCTATCTGATGTAATCACAAATGCCATTCCCATATTCTCTTCGCGCAATAATTGCAGATATTTCAAAACATCTTCTCTTTACATTCCCTTATTGGACTCCTGATCTCTTTCCTCCTATTTCCTCCTTCCTTCTCCACTGTTTTCTCAATTTTCTGTTTCTCAATGGACATTTGCCTCCATACCGCTCATTCCTGTTCGATCACGATGGGTAGATAGCTGAGGTAGTATCATATCATAATTCTTTCCTCCAATGAAAAATGGCCAGAGTGAATGGCCATTTTTATTGGCTAAGCATTTTCCTCGCTGATTGCCACACATCACCTTTGCAGTTTTTCATGCGTGATGTCTGCAGGCTTTTGGCACTTATTCTGCTTTCCATTTTGCCAAATGCCACTCTCCCAATTTCCATCATGATCACTTTCTCATGACAATGTTGTTGTGTGCCATTCACAAATGCAATTAACATTGTCGAATTACATCCATTTGTCAATTATTGGCCAATGTTTATTCCCTGATTTTTTTTTTTTAATATTATTGGCCAATATTTATAGCCTCACGACAGGAAAGCCATGTGGATAGTTCACAAACTAATCATCGAGAATAATTATTGAATGCAATTCAAAACTATGTATCTACAAGATTGATTTATATATGACTTTGCTATGGTGGAATAACAGGTAAATTTGTTAAAATATACAACAGCAGATTACTTATTGAGTGAAGGTAAGTATATATTATATATAGAGCAAAATTTTCTGAAGACCTTAATGTGGAGAATTTCCTTTTTCATATATTCATGTATATATGCAGACATATAATGGGTTTTGTATCTCTGCACATGTGAATGTACTGATTAAAAGTGAATTGGTCATTCTGGGAAAACACTGCTTGCTCACAATGAATGGCCTTTCTATTATGCGCTCCCAGCTCCATCAAGTGAGTGACGGCCTCATTTGTAACATGTGTCGCATCATTCCGTCACACATACTGCCTCGCTGGCATATCCAGCTGAGCGATTTCTGCTTTGTCAGTTTGTTTCCAATGCTGCCCGTTGTAATTGGACTATCGTTGATTGCTAGTGAATTGGCACTTTATTACATCGCTTCTCCTTAAGATAATCGGAATGCGTTTCGAAAAAGGGCAGAACATTCCAAGGAATTTAGGTCGGTGTGCCAAATTTGGGCCTGTGCTGAAGACTTCCATCCATCTTCGAATGTCGTACCATTTTCTTTGATCTACCTTACGATCAGTCTTTGTCTCATAACCCATCTGTGTTATTGCTTTTGAGTTTCTTATCCTGTCAGCCTTCCAATCTCTGCTCGACGAGATTCATCCTGATACTCACCTCCAGTGAAATTCTCTCTTCCCCTGCCCACGATCCTAACGTCCTGCTCGCTCACACCCGTTACACACTGAGACGTAATTAATCATCTCCACTGCCTGCAGTCGTCTGCATGATACCTTGTGGCATTATATCACTTCTTTCGGATTTTGGATTAAAATCTCAGTATGGGGCATTGTGCTTCCCACCATGAGAGAAATGCAAATGTTTACACTTTGGACATTATGATAGTGGCCATTGGGCTGCAGTGTGAAAGACAGGATTTGCCGATGGGGATGGAAGCGGGCAAATAGTCCTGGCTTGTGCAACACATTTGCGTTGGGATCAGTGTGTGCTCATGAAGTTATGGTATCCATAGTGTGGACGGAGATTGTTTTTTGGATACTGAATCTGTAGCATCGTGAAGAGTTTTGACCCGATGAAAACTGTGTCATCTGGCAATGAGGAGCATTAACAAAAGATGAGAGAGGGAATGAAAATGATTGAGCAGAGAGCACTTCTAAAATGAGCCATTATCATCAGATGAAAGAGTAAAGGTTTAACAGGATTGCTTTTGATAGAAGATCTTTGTGCTGTCTACAAACTACAGTCCATATCACCAATCGGTAATAATCCATCGGATACATTTCCAAATATATGTTTATGTGGCATTAAAAATAGCTGCAAATTGGTGTATTTTTCAATATCCTAGATTATTGATTAGATTAATTTGTCTGTACGATGTGGAACTGCAATGTTTTGTGTGATTGTCAATCCTTGGAACCACAACACAGCAAAAGGAATTGGTCAGAGTAAAGTCTGATATATTTATTGATAGTTTAAACTTCAAGAGAAAAATCATGTTTTATTAACATTTGCAGGAAGAAGTTTTTTGTAATATAAGGAGTTTAAGGCTCATGGAATGCCTTGTATGAGTATATCACATCTCAGAGTCAAGTACATTATGAGAAGGCATTGCACTTTTAAATGATATAAATTGCCGTGTATAAGCCGCACTCGTGCATAAGCCGCACCCTAATTTTGCGTCCCATCCCGTGGAAAACAGTTTCATATTTTGCGACCCAAATTGTGATACTCCAACATGTCGTAGTAATTTAAAAAATTGTCCACCATGTCTTAGTAGAGAAATGCTATTTTTTAAGTGTGCCATGAAAAACAGTTTGTGGAAACCCCCAGAGTTTGTATTTAACACCATCATACATCCACATTAAAAATGCTTTATTATAAAGTATACATAGAGAAGAAGAAAGCAGGATGAGATTTAGTTTCTTTAAACATTCTTTTTTCCCCTTTTTCTTTTATTCTTTTCTTCAAAAGAAAAACATTCTTTCTTGTCGCCGCTCTCTTCAATTCCCGAGTCGCTGCCAGCCAGATCCTCCCAGAGCACAACATCCTCTGTCCCATCAAGGCAGTTGGATATACAGCACCTCAGGAAGGCCTGATAGATGAGGTCGGTGTTGCAACACGTCTTCGTCCGCTCTGCTTGGACACCTGAACGCATTCAGGATGAGCATTCTTTGTAGTTGGAAAGTCCGCCATCATGCCTGCCCACATGAACAGAAGCCAGTCTTGGAAGACTTCTTTATCCATCCAACCTTTGGATGGATGCGCACCATGATGCCTGGCGGGAACTTCAGTATCCTGGATTATTGATTTGAGGTGTTCATTTATCTGTCGATGAGGTACTGCAATGTTTTGTGTGTCTATCATTTTATTAGCCCTGTTGGACTGAGTCCGAAACGGGGGCTTATGGATTTGGTCTCGATTTTCGTGTCCATGCGTGTGTGCATCGCAACCATACCTCGGACATGTATGGACCGATTTTATTTGTACTTGGCACAAAGACAACACATGATGGTATACATATGCACATCATTTTTTTTTTGACATCAGATCCAAGATGGCAGACTGGCGGCCATTTTAGGTGTACATAAATATGGGTTTGTTCTTTAACTCCATACAGCAAAATTACTAAAACAATGGGGCCATTGTGTTTTGATTGTAGTTTTGATTATTATGCGCACTAAATGGTTGGACATTTTTAACTTCTCTTTGGAGACCATCTTCTCTTAAAGATGACATATGGTTGCAGCATACCTCCGTCAGTGGTGCATGCTGGCATGACAGTAATCCGGTCTTTCTCATGTCCGCTAGTGGTGATGCTCACTGTCTGGATGCCCTATGCAGACCCAGCGGTGCTTGTCGGGACATTGAAGGTAAGTGGGGTTTGTTCGGCATTCCTGATGTTCCCGGCAAAGTCAGATGATGATTTGTTGAAATCTCATTTGCTGTCAAAGCAATTACGTCTCCAGTTGACTGATTGGGCCAAGGCCTTTGATCATAGTTGTGCTTGTTTCATGTATTTGGATTTTACCCTCATTTTAATATAATAAGTGACGCTTTTTAAAATCATATAAATGGCTCTTGATTGTAATGAAAGCCTCGTAATCTGCTATTACCGTATGTACTGGATTATCGTTAGCCCATTCGTTACGGAGGACTGCCTTAGTCCTTTGTCCCAAAGGACTGCCCATTCTTTACAAAGGATCCAGGTCTTTCAAGGAACAGAAATTTACCATTCCTTGATGAAAACATGATCGTCTTACATATTATACATTTCCAATGTGCTTCTGAGTGAAAGAAATGAGGTACAGTTTTCAGCATGCAAGTAGGTAATTTCATCATGTTAAATGTCCAAATTCATTCACGTTGTTTATTAGCCATACCCCAATCTTTGTATTTTTTATTATGAAAAAGTGTGGCTTATACATTGCATTTTTATGGTTAATAATGGACAAATGAACTCAGTATATGGGATTTGAACTTGTCATCCGAACATCTTATCATGAGTTATGTACTCACATGAGAATGATTGCCAAACAAGTCACACAGTTATTAGTTACTAATTTTAAGTGTGGAGGATGGTTAAGGGGGTGGTGGTGGGGAAGAGGGGGGGGGGGGGTTGGGGCTAAGGTGAGATAATTCAGACTGCTTCACTATTACTGGAGTAGCACTTCAAAACTATTGTGGAAGTAATGCAGTCTGACTTCAATTAAATCAAAATATTGTTCCAAATTACTTTGAAATGAGAAGGGTACTCGGTAGAGCGCATACTCTGCCCTGTAATGCCTGATCCATGAGAACATATCTGGTCAATACATTTTTGAAATATCATGCTGTAAAGTACGATATCGTTTTGGCCCTATCTCTCAATGGTGACGAATCACTTTAAAAATTAAATAATTTCATATCCAGATCCGGATATGGATCTTATAAAAATCGAATCAATTCGTCCTTTCAACACACCAAGTTCGGACTTGTCCGAATCCGTCCACAACTTTTTGAGATATCATGTTATAGATACAGTCATCCCCCGTTTATTGCGGGGGTTACGTTCCAAACCCCCCCCCCGCGAGAAGTGAAAATCCGCGATGAATGGATGCCTCCAAAAAAATCGACTCGTCTGGTCGGCTTGGTAATGATCGGGTTCGAGGTGCCAGAGATCGACTCGTCTGGTCTGGTCAGCTTGGCAAAGATCGGGTTCGAGGTGCCGGAGATAGACTCGTCTGGTCTGGTCGGCTTGGCAATGATCGGGTTCGAGGTGCCGGAGATCGACTCGTCTGGTCTGGTCGGCTTGGCAATGATCGGGTTTGAGGTGCCGGAGATCGACTTGTCTGGTCTGGTCGGTTTGGCTGTGCTCGTCCAACCGCGGCAAACCTTTTTCCTTCCGAAGCATATATCGAGCACACCTTAACTTCTCCTGGAGCGTCAGGACCTTCCTCTGGCGTGTCGGTTCCTTGCCAGAAGCCTTAGAAGGTGCAGGGCGTTTGGGCGGCATCGTAGGGCTTGGAGAAATAACGTAGAAAATATTCGAAGTTCACAAGCGAAAATTTGTCTCGTGCGTTGTGTGACTCGTCGAGCACCACGCGTTATAATTTATTGCATAAATAATTTATATTTTATATATTATTACCGCGATATACCGGGGGAATCCGCAGAAAAAATAGTTAGGTTCCAAGGGAAAACCGCGATGAACCGGGGGCGCGATAGCTGAACCGCGATATAGCGGGGGATTACTGTATATTTATATATATATATATATTTAATATTAAATTATATATTTATATATATTTTATATATTTCTTTATATATATTTATACAGACAACCCTCGCTTCATCGCGGTTCACCTATCGCGCCCCGGTTCATCGCGGGTTTTCTCTGGAACGTAACTAATTTTTTCTGCGGATTCCCCGGTACATCGCGGTAATAATATATAAAATATAAATTATTTATGCAATAAATTATAACGCGTGGTGCTCGACTAGTCACACAACGCACGAGACAAAGTTTCGCTTGTGAACTTAGAAATATTTTCTACGTTTTTTCTCCAAGCCTACGATGCCGCCCAAACGCACTGCACCTTCTAAGGCTTCTGGCAAGGAACCGAAGCGCGCAGAGGAAGGTCCTGGAACGCTCCAGGAGAAGGTTAAGATACTCGATATATGCTTCGGAAGGAAAAAGGTTTGCCGCCGTTGGACGAGCACAGCCAAACCGACCAGACCAGACAAGTCGATCTCCGGCACCTCAAACCCAATCACTGCCAAACCGACCAGACCAGACGAGTCGATCTCCGGCACCTCAAACCCAATCACTGCCAAACCGACCAGACCAGACGATTCGATCTCAGGCACCTCAAACCCAATCATCCCAAAAGGCTTGGAGAAAAAACGTAGAAAATATTCTAAGTTCACAAGCGAAACTTTGTCTCGTGCGTTGTGTGACTAGTCGAGCACCACGCGTTATAATTTATTGCATAAATAATTTATATTTTATATATTATTACCGCGATGTACCGGGGGAATCCGCAATTTTCGAAAATAAATTTCAAAGTCCCGTTGCTAGGCAACGGTGGTGTCCATAGCAACGGTTCTCATTTGCACACAACTAGGTCATGGAATGAACCTACCCACCAAGTTTCATCGAAATCGCCATTGTATTAACGGAGCACTGGACCGAACAGACAGACAGACAGACAGACAGACAAACAGACAGACAAACATAGACGGAAAAACTGATAATAAGGGTAGAACAAATTTCAAAAAAATTTTTTAAAATAATTTCTTTTCGACTGGATCGACTACCCAATAAAATATATAAACATATTATAAATATGTATAAATATATATGTAAATACAGTAATCCCCCGTTTCTCCGGGGTTATGTTCCAAACCACCCCGTGCTAAGTGAAAATCCGCGATGAATGGACGCCTCCCCAAAAAATCGACTCGTCTGGTCTGGTCGTTTGGGATGATTGGGTTTGAGGTGCCTGAGATCGAATCGTCTGGTCTGGTCGGTTTGGCAGTGATTGGGTTTGAGGTGCCGGAGATCGACTCGTCTGGTCTGGTCGGTTTGGCAGTGATTGGGTTTGAGGTGCCGGAGATCGACTTGTCTGGTCTGGTCGGTTTGGCTGTGCTCGTCCAACGGCGGCAAACCTTTTTCCTTCCGAAGCATATATCGAGTATCTTAACCTTCTCCTGGAGCGTCCAGGACCTTCCTCTGGCGTTCGGTTCCTTGCCAGAAGCCTTAGAAGGTGCAGTGCGTTTGGGCGGCATCGTAGGCTTGGAGAAAAAACGTAGAAAATTTCTAAGTTCACAAGCGAAACTTTGTCTCGTGCGTTGTGTGACTAGTCGAGCACCACGCGTTATAATTTATTGCATAAATAATTTATATTTTATATATTATTACCGCGATGTACCGGGGAATCCGCAGAAAAAATTAGTTACGTTCCAAGAGAAAACCCGCGATGAACCGGGGCGCGATAGGTGAACCGCGATGAAGCGAGGGTTGTCTGTATAATATATATAAAGAAATATAAAAATATATATAAATATATAATTTAATATTAAATATATATATATATATAAATATACAGTAATCCCCCGCTATATCGCGGTTCAGCTATCGCGCCCCCGGTTCATCGCGGTTTTCCCTTGGAACCTAACTATTTTTCTCGGC
>CM068961.1:53295988-53312303 GCA_035128595.1 Eptatretus atami
TCCCCACCACCACCCCCTTAACCATCCTCCACACTTAAAATTAGTAACTAATAACTGTTGGACTTGTTTGGCAATCATTCTCATGTGAGTACATAACTCATGATAAGATGTTCGGATGACAAGTTCAAATCCCATATACTGAGTTCATTTGTCCATTATTAACCATAAAAATGCAATGTATAAGCCACACTTTTTTCATAATAAAAAATACAAAGATTGGGGGTATGGCTAATAAACAACGTGAATGAATTTTGGACATTTAACATGATGAAATTACCTACTTGCATGCTGAAAACTGTACCTCATTTCTTTCACTCAGAAGCACATTGGAAGAATGTATAATATGTAAGACGATCATGTTTTCATCAAGGAATGGTAAATTTCTGTTCCTTGAAAGACCTGGATCCTTTGTAAAGAATGGGCAGTCCTTTGGGACAAAGGACTAAGGCAGTCCTCCGTAACGAATGGGCCTAACGATAATCCAGTACATACGGTAATAGCAGATTACGAGGCTTTCATTACAATCAAGAGCCATTTATATGATTTTAAAAAGCGTCACTTATTAATATTAAAATGAGGGTAAAATCCAAATACATGAAACAAGCACAACTATGATCAAAGGCCTTGGCCCAATCAGTCAACTGGAGACGTAATTGCTTTGACAGCAAATGAGATTTCAACAAATCATCATCTGACTTTGCCGGGAACATCAGGAATGCCGAACAAACCCCACTTACCTTCAATGTCCCGACAAGCACCGCTGTGTCTGCATAGGGCATCCAGACAGTGAGCATCACCACTAGCGGACATGAGAAAGACCGGATTACTGTCATGCCAGCATGCACCACTGACGGAGGTATGCTGCAACCATATGTCATCTTTAAGAGAAGATGGTCTCCAAAGAGAAGTTTAAAAATGGTCCAACCATTTAGTGCGCATAATAATCAAAACTACAATCAAAACACAATGGCCCCCATTGTTTTAGTAATTTTGCTGTATGGAGTTAAAGAACAAACCCATATTTATGTACACCTAAAATGGCCGCCAGTCTGCCATCTTGGATCTGATGTCAAAAAAAAAATGATGTGCATATGTATACCATCATGTGTTGTCTTTGTGCCAAGTACAAATAAAATCGGTCCATACATGTCCGAGGTATGGTTGCGGATGCACACACGCATGGACACGAAAATCGAGACCAAATCCATAAGCCCCCGTTTCGGACTCAGTCCAACAGGGGCTAATAAATTGATAGACACACAAAACATTGCAGTACCTCATCGGACAGATAAATGAACACCTCAAATCAATAATCCAGGATACTGAAGTTCCCGCCAGGCATCATGGTGCGCATCCATCCAAAGGGTTGGATGGATAAAGAAGTCTTCCAAGACTGGCTTCGTGTCATGTGGGGCAGGCATGATGGCGGACTTTCCAACTACAAAGAATGCTCATCCTGAATGCGTTCAGGTGTCACAAGGCAGAGCGGACGAAGACGTGTTGCAACACCGACCTCATCTATCAGGCCTTCCTGAGGTGCTGTATATCCAACTGCCTTGATGGGACAGAGGATGTTGTGCTCTGGGAGGATCTGGCTGGCAGCGACTCGGGAATTGAAGAGAGCGGCGACAAGAAAAGAATGTTTTTCTTTTGAAAGAAAAGAATAAAAGAAAAAGGGGAAAAAAGAATGTTTAAAGAAACTAAATCCTCATCCTGCTTTCTTCTTCTCTATGTATACTTTATAATAAAGCATTTTTAATGTGGGATGATTGAGATGGTGTTAAATACAACATCTGGGGGTTTCCACAAACTGTTTTTCATGGCACACTTAAAAAATAGCATTTCTCTACTAAGACATGGTGGACAATTTTTTAAATTACTACGACATGTTGGAGTATCACAAATTTGGGTCGCAAAATATGAAACTGTTTTCCACGGGATGGGACGCAAAATTAGGGTGCGGCTTATGCACGAGTGCGGCTTATACACGGCAATTTATATCATTTAAAAGTGCAATGCCTTCTCATAATGTACTTGACTCTGAGATGTGATATACTCATACAAGGCATTCCATGAGCCTTAAACTCCTTATATTACAAAAACTTCTTCCTGCAAATGTTAATAAAACATGATTTTTCTCTTGAAGTTTAAACTATCAATAAATATATCAGACTTTACTCTGACCAATTCCTTTTGCTGTGTTGTGGTTCCAAGGATTGACAATCACACAAAACATTGCAGTTCCACATCGTACAGACAAATTAACTCCTATCAATAATCTAGGATATTGAAAAATACACCAATTTGCAGCTATTTTTAATGCCACATAAACATATATTTTGGAAATGTATCCGATGGATTATTACCGATTGGTGATATGGACTGTAGTTTGTAGACAGCACAAAGATCTTCTATCAAAAGCAATCCTGTTAAACCTTTACTCTTTCATCTGATGATAATGGCTCATTTTAGAAGTGCTCTCTGCTCAATCATTTTCATTCCCTCTCTCATCTTTTGTAATGCTCCTCATTGCCAAGATGACACAGTTTTCATCGGGTCAAAACTCTTCACGATGCTACAGATTCAGTATCCAAAAAACAATCTCCGTCCACACTATGGATACCATAACTTCATGAGCACACACTGATCCCAACACAAATGTGTTGCACAAGCCCAGGACTATTTGCCCGCTTCCATCCCCATCGGCAAATCCTGTCTTTTCACACTGCAGCCCAATGGCCACTATCATAATGTCCAAAGTGTAAACATTTGCATTTCTCTCATGGTGGGAAGCACAATGCCCCATACTGAGATTTTAATCCAAAATCCGAAAGAAGTGATATAATGCACAAAGGTATCATGCAGACGACTGCAGGCAGTGGAGATGATTAATTACGTCTCAGTGTGTAACGGGTGTTGAGCGAGGCAGGACGTTAGGGATCGTGGGGCAGGGGAAGAGAGAATTTCACTGGAGGTGAGTATCAGGATGAATCTCGTCGAGCAGAGATTGGAAGGCTGACAGGATAAGAAACTCAAAAGCAATAACACAGATGGGTTATGAGACAAAGACTGATCGTAAGGTAGATCAAAGAAAATGGTACGACATTCGAAGATGGATGGAAGTCTTCAGCACAGGCCCAAATTTGGCACACCGACCTAAATTCCTTGGAATGTTCTGCCCTTTTTCGAAAACGCATTCCGATTATCTTAAGGAGAAGCGATGTAATAAAGTGCCAATTCACTAGCAATTCAACGATAGTCCAATTACAACGGGCAGCATTGGAAACAAACTGACAAAGCAGAAATCGCTCAGCTGGATATGCCAGCGAGGCAGTATGTGTGACGGAATGATGCGACACATGTTACAAATGAGGCCGTCACTCACTTGATGGAGCTGGGGAGCGCATAATAGAAAGGCCATTCATTGTGAGCAAGCAGTGTTTTCCCAGAATGACCAATTCACTTTTAATCAGTACATTCACATGTGCAGAGATACAAAACCCATTATATGTCTGCATATATACATGAATATATGAAAAAGGAAATTCTCCACATTAAGGTCTTCAGAAAATTTTGCTCTATATATAATATATACTTACCTTCACTCAATAAGTAATCTGCTGTTGTATATTTAACAAATTTACCTGTTATTCCACCATAGCAAAGTCATATATAAATCAATCTTGTAGATACATAGTTTGAATTGCATTCAATAATTATTCTCGATGATTAGTTTGTGAACTATCCACATGGCTTTCCTGTCGTGAGGCTATAAATATTGGCCAATAATATTAAAAAAAAAAAATCAGGGAATAAACATTGGCCAATAATTTGACAAATGGATGTAATTCGACAATGTTAATTGCATTTGTGAATGGCACCAACAACATTGTCATGAGAAAGTGATCATGATGGAAATTGGGAGAGTGGCATTTGGCAAAATGGAAAGCAGAATAAGTGCCAAAAGCCTGCAGGACATCACGCATGAAAAACTGCAAATGGTGATGTGTGGCAATCAGCGAGGAAAATGCTTAGCCAATAAAAATGGCCATTCACTCTGGCCATTTTTCATTGGAGGAAAGAATTATGATATGATACTACCTCAGCTATCTACCCATCGTGATCGAACAGGGGAATTGAGCGGTATGGAGGCAAATGTCCATTGAGAAACAGAAAATTGAGAAAACAGTGGAGAAGGAAGGAGGAAATAGGAGGAAAGAGATCAGGAGTCCAATAAGGGAATGTAAAGAGAAGATGTTTTGAAATATCTGCAATTATTGCGCGAAGAGAATATGGGAATGGCATTTGTGATTACATCAGATAGCACATGCACTTTTATTCATCTGGAGATTGACCATCCATGGAGCCTTATAGCTTTGTTTCGGCACAAGTAAAATGTAAAGGGTCCTCAGGATGCAAGACGAATGAACCAACCATTGAAAAGGCAGGCACGCGCGCGGCAACCACACACACACACAACACAACACACACACACAACACACAACACACACACCCCACACACAACCAACACACACACACGCACACACACCACACGCACACAGCACACGCACACACACACGCACACACACACGCACACACACACTCACACTAGAATCCTGCTTGTGTAAAAGATGCTCTGAAATGTTTATTGTTTACAAATGAGAGCAGACGATTTTTCAATGACACAATGTGTTCTTTGATACAACTCTCTTTACTAGTTGCACTGAACCAGATGACAAATTTAGTAAGATTTGATTATACTATTAAATAATCAGAACTTACGGCCATGGACAGGTTAATTCTCCCACTTTTATGATGTCTAAAGCGTATTATGACTTGTAATACCAACTTCTACCAGGTGACACTATATGACACACATTTACATAGACATAATTGGGGTGATCCCCCCCACCCTGAATCCCCAGGACTAAGAAAAAAATTCCCACCAAAAACTTTCCGGTGCACCTCATGAGTACAACCATCGCTTTTCAACTCATTCTGCCCAGTGGTTCAGGATTGCATAGAAGTCAAGCAAACACACAAACTATGATATTTCGTAAGATAATTCCCCTATTTATATGACATCAATGGTTTTCATGCAGAGACTTGACATTTTATTATGACTTATGCCCTCACACTGGGAGAGGCACTATACGATATACATTTAAATAGAAAATTTGCGGCCTCTTCCCCCACCCAGAACCCCTGGGACTATGAAAAAAAAAATTGCCTCCACAGCTGAAGCCCAGGGGTCATTATGTTTTCGGATTGTGCTCAGAATAGAGCAAACTATCAACTGAGCTACCATGGCACCAGAGAATACAACATGAGAGAATGATTTTATTGTAGCTACGATGCAATTATCATATTTAAAAATAATAAATGTGTGTGCATTTGTGTGTGTGTCCTCCATAACTCCAAAACCATGAAACCAGCAGTCCAAAATTTTTCATGCATATTAAGGGAGCTCCAAGGAAGTGCATGAATGAAAACTGGGTGTTTGGATAATTAATTTAAACACCCCATTTGAAGATAATTAAGTAATCTCATCTCATTATGAAAAAACAAAAACAGGCTTATCCTTGGTCAACCCGTTTTCCCTCACAGGGATCTTAATCTGCCATTTGTTTTGGCCTATTCAAAAATGCATTGGCGATTTTCTACGATGACCTCTGATGGACAACTTAAAGTATATAATCAAAATCTGTCTTCAGATTTTAGGATTGGAGCTGGTGGACTAAATAACTGTCGAAATCTGGAGTGAAATGTGAAAATTTTAAGAAATTACGGATTCTTATAATTCAGCGCATTTACGTATTTAATATAAGGAAGCAAGGTTGTGATCCCAACTTCTCCACATTTACAAATTGCTAAAGAATTAAACTTACCTTTTTCTATTGTCCGGCCAATTATATTGAGTGAAGAAAAGATTAAGGAATGTGCCTGAAGTGAAAATTCATTGAGTGCAACAAAAATAATTTTGATAAAGCGCTCATTTTCGAATGCCTGAACTTCACTGTATACATTGCTAATCGCCTGCCAAGCCAGCCATTCCTTATCAACCGTTTCACTGGAGTGCTTTCTTGAGTGTTTAAGCCACTTGGCTGAGGCTCTATACACTGCTTGGTAATGGCTGCCTACTCCTCTGAGCTCCCAAGGTTAATCCTGACAAAACTTTGGCGGATCACTTTTTACCATGATACAGCTTACTCGGGGTTTTAAACAATCATTTTCTCACAATTCATAACTTATAAACACAAGAGCCACCACCTGTCATGGAGAATGGGTGGGAGTCCGGAGGGAAGAGTGTGGGGTGTGAGGAGGCAGGGGGTTGGGGTGGGATGAGACAAGTGAAGGGATGGGAGGAGGGACCTGGCATACTGCATGGGAAGGTTTTACATGGTGTAAATGTAAATTCTCTCCAAGTGTATCATATAGCTCCTGCCTGGTGGGAGTGGGTATTAGAAGTCATACTGAAATACTCCAATTCTGGGGGAATTAACCTGTCTGTAATTTTGGGCAAATTAACCAGTCCGTTATTCTAGGTGAATTAACCCATCCGTAATTCTGGGGGAATTAACCAGTTCGTTATTCTGGGTGATTGAACCAGTCTATAATTTGGGCGAATTAACCAGTCCATTATTCTGGGCGAATTAACCAGTCTGTAAATGTGGGTGAATTAACCAATCTGTTATTCAGGGGGAATTAACCAGTCCGTAAGTCTTGTTGAATTAACCAATCTGTTATTCAGGGGGAATTAACCAGTCCGTAAGTCTGGTTGAATTAACCAGTCCGTAAATCTGGGTGAATTAACCAATCTGTTATTCAGGGGGAATTAACCAGTCCGTAAGTCTGGTTGAATTAACCAGTCTGTTATTCTGGGTGAATTAACCCATCCGTAATTCTGGGGGAATTAACCAGTTCGTTATTCTGGGTGATTGAACCAGTCTGTAATTTGGGCAAATTAACCAGTCCATTATTTTGGGCGAATTAACCAGTCCGTTATTCTAGGACCTAGGTGATTTAACCAGTCTGGTATTCTGAGTGAATTAACCAGTCCATTATTCTGGACGAATTAACCAGTCTGTTATTCTGGGTGAATTAACCAGTCCGTTATTCTGGGCGAATTAACCCCTCCATAAGGACAGCTGGTTCTATGCTAGTGAAGTACAGTGCAATAAAATAATTGCACACAGAGTTTTGGCCAAAGGCAGTCTGAGCTTTTATGCTTATGCAAGGCTTATTATGGTTCAATATCATCTCAACATTGATGAGGATTCGACAAAACAATGGAAGATCAAAAAATAAAGGTATTACAAAAAAAAAACATGGATTCATTGCTTTCAGGAACAGAAATATTAAATCCATGTGCTCTTTTATTCAGTCTTGTGAAAACGTGCTGATTGAGCACATGGTTCCAGAATGTCCACTTGTGCATGTCTGAATGAATTTTGTTGAAATGTCAGTGACTGCACAACCACTATCCGTGATCTCACTTCATCTTTAAGACGGTCGGTGGACAGCAATCCAAGTGTGTAATTTTTCGCTGTGATATAAAAGCATTTGCCCCTTGGGTGAAATGCAATGCTCCATGCCCACGTTCTGACATCCTGCCATGGGATCATACGGCCGATTGCCAGCTCTTTAATTCAACGTTTAATCCGGTGAGGGAAAGGATTGTTAATGTAAACGGATCCCCCGTTGAGCTAAATATTGCAACAAGATCCCGCAACCGAGCTTTGAACCTCTCTAAATTGCAAGCTAATGGTACCGAGGAGAGAAAGGAATTGTTGTTGCGAAATTAAATTTTCATTGTACCGTCATTTGAAAAATTGTATGGAAGATTTAGAAAAGGTCATTTTCAGTGGTGGTGCTTTCTTTTCGTCCTCCTGCACTAGTGTGACTCGCCTTGCAGCATCCCTTGTGACGAGGTGCATTTTATGTCCAACACAGTTAAAAACGTCTTTCTGACGAATGCAGGAGCAAAGAGATGCGGATGATGATGTCTAAACCTTCAGCCAAGCAGTCATCAATCTTTGAGGCTTTGGGGAAAAAAACATGTCGGGGCAAAGTCACCTTGAGTCCAAAGTTCAATCGACTGAGCTAAGCAATAAAAAAACGTTTTGTGTTTTTTAATCATAGCAAAAGATATTACTCGTACTTTAGTTATTGAGATATTTCAGCATTCATAATTCATTCATTCATTCTTTGCAGCAAGTTTATGGTACACCTAAATTCAGATTAATGGCCAAACCTTCGACCAGCACAGCGATCACGTTGTACTCCCAATCATGTATTTTGAGCTTTCTCAAAATAAATAAGCAGCTTCCTTCAAATATGTCTGAATTATATTTCACAGCCGATTTTTAATATTTTTTTGGAACACAAAATTGAGGCTTCAGGAAAAGTGAGGTGACAGAGAGAAATTTTGTAAGGTAATGAAAGTGGGACGTTCGCTGCAGTGCAAACATAAGGACACAACGAGAAAGGGACTAAAAGACCAAGAAAAGTGGAGAGAGAGCGAGAGAGCAAAAGAGAGAGTGAGAGAGACAGCGAGAGTGAGAGAGACAGCGAGAGTGAGAGAGACAGCGAGAGTGAGAGAGACAGCGAAGTGAGAGAGACAGCGAGATGGAGAGAGACAGCGAGAGTGAGAGAGACAGCGAGAGTGAGAGAGACAGCGAGAGTGAGAGAGAGCAGCGAGAGTGAGAGAGACAGCGAGAGTGAGAGAGACAGGAGAGAGCAGGGAGAGAGGGAGAGAGAGGGAGAGAGGGAGAGAGGCAGAGAGGCAGAGAGGGAGAGAGGAGAGAGGGAGAGAGGGAGAGAGGGAGAGAGGAGAGAGGGAGAGAGGGAGAGAGTGAGGGAGTGAGGGAGGGAGAGAGGGAGAGAGGGAGAGAGGAGAGAGTGAGAGAGAGAGAGAGAGAGAGAAAGAAGGAGAAGAGAGAGAGACAAACACAATAACCATGCAAGTAAATGGCTTGAGTTAGGTCGGGTTAATAGGGGTGGCAAGTTCTGTGCTAAGGGATGTGAGAAGACATGAGGTAGTGGTGCATTGCCAACTTGAAGCCCTGGAGGGCAGAGTGGGAGTAGACATCGAATGAATAAGGAGGTTCTACAAATGCTAGAGAAGAGTAACAAAAGAGTGGAAGTAGGTGGCAAGCGTGTTTGTTCAAGGTTGATTTGATCTGAAGAATTATGATTTAAAGTGACAAATGCAATGGTAGTAGAAATGCATTTAAGGAGGGACATCAAATCTTACATTGTATGGAATTATCATGACACAACACTGTTTCAGAGCAAAGCTTGTTATGATTTCATTTTCTTTTGTGGTTGGATTGGAATGGGTTTTGTTTTGCAAATAAATTGAGCAATGATGTATGACTTGATGATGAAGGCACGGATTGACTTTGACATATTGTTCAGCTCAAATAGCAACATCAAGTGATGTGTTAACCTATTTGGAATCCTCCCTTAACTATGAATCAATGGACTTCCTCTCTTTTACACATGTGATTCTACTTTTTGTTCCTGCATGCAGGAGAGGCAAAATGGGAAATACTAAGTGTAGGACCCCCTTCAAAAAATATTTTTGTTTTATAAATAACCTTTGCAGAGGTTTCTGCATTTTCATCGTCAGAAACACATGCCCTGTTTAAGGGAAATTGGGGTGTTATTCACTTATTCAAATATGCAGACTCATTTCTTCAGCCATTTCATCCGTACGGGGTGTGGCAAACACTCTAAGTTCATTTATGTCATTACCTCATTACCGCGATTACTATTATTATTATTATTATTATGTAAATTGTTCCCACAGTAGTATATTTTATGAGGGAGGGTGTTACTCCCCACGGCAATGACATTCCAGAATTTCGCCCTGAGTGAATTAGAGGGAGACACAAAATAAAGTTGACCCGGCGTTTTAATTTCACAAACAATTATTATATGAAACAAAAAATTTAAGGAGTAATTACAGGCCCCTATTAAGGTCTGCCCCCTTCCCCCCCTCCCCCCCCCCCCCCGGGGTAGTTACACTGCTCCTCCCCCTCCACTCTCTTGGCGCCCTGTCTGCATGGATGGGAATCTGTATGTGTAGGATGACAACATTGTAATTGTGACGGACCATACTCTGTTACAGAGCATTGGTGCTGCTGAATCAGTTTCTTGGCAAGGGTTATACTGGGTGGTTTGCCATTGCCTTCCCAACAGTGGATAGGGTAGGAATTTGGAATTTGGCCATGAGTGTGCCGGCGATAGCTCACCAACTCTTTGTGAAAGACACTGTGGGATCTTTAATGTCCACCAACGAATGTGGGCAGATGGAACACCCAGTTTAACGTCCATCTGAGGGACATCACACACATTGATGAATCACCCTGCCTGTGAAACACCGGGTTGACAGTTTATAGCTTGGTTAGTAATCTAACCCAGGCTATATGGCTTCAATGCAAATGTGCTTACCTCTACACCATTCTGGCAGCACATAACAACATTAGGAAGTAGGAAAATAAATCAAATCACTATTCATTAATAACAAATACAAGAGGAGACACTGGACACATCAGCATAGAAGATGGGATTAAACCTATGAGCAAAGTGCTCAGATGGAATCAATCCCAGAATAGGTTAACTCACCATTTTAAGTTGCCATTTGAGCTGAACAATATATCAAAGTCAATCCATGCCTTAAACATCAAGTCACACAACATTGCTCAATTTCTTCGTTAAACAAAAACCCTTCCAATCCAACCACAAAAGAAAAGAAAATCATAACAAGCTTTGTTCTTAAACAGTGTTGCGTCATGATAATTCCACACAATGTAAGACTTTATGGTGTCATATTATGCATTAATACTGCCACATGCATGTGTCGTTTTAAATCATAATCCTTTGCATCAAATGCTTTGTTTTGGTGATAACGATGTCACGACAAAACAACAACCTAAAGACTGGGAGTGGATAAACTTTTACAAGAGCATGACCACTGTACACGACCCCTTTTGTGCAGTCGATCCATCCATGACCATGCCATATGTCCAGTTCAGAGCGTCCGTTCGGACATGATAAGTCATGAACGTTTCCTTGGCTGAGAATCAACCTTGAACAGATCATCACTTTGTCATCGGTTTTAACCATAAAGTGGTACTCGTTTCTGTCCCTGACAAAAACTTGTCAGAATCTGATGATATTCTCATCAATATATCTTTTATTCTTTGGCATTACATGAATGGGGTGTGCACCAAGCACATCGTCTGGTGTCATGGAGTATATATGTTTTATTCCATATCTCGTGAGAAATCAAAGTTTTTTGCAATAGGTTCCATTCATATATCAGACAAACTTTGGATTTGCAAGGCCACAACCCCAACGATCCTAATTTAAGTGAAGTTTGTGACAATCGGCAAATTGAAAAGAGTGCAATAGTTTGTGGTCAATGTGGACTCGATAAGAAGTAATCGTGCTGCAAAATTGATGAACAGCATTCAGTTATCAGTTTTGTAAAGAGAGTAGCATGGTCAGGAAGCAACGTACAGTACATGCCTGTGTGCGCATTCATGGTTATTTTTGCTGAAATCAGGATATAGAGAGTTGTGAGCGAGTGTATGCAATGCAAATGGGGTTTGATCAATGTGGTGTTAATGATTAGTTTGAGCAAAGATGGCCACTGTGTACATTTATGATCTTCAGTGTGGTTGCGGGTGTTCATTGAGAAAGATAAAACGAGGATAAAAAGTGATCAGCATGCACATAGCCAACTGTCCGGGTCGTATTTGGTGTGCAGTGATAGAGGGAAGAAGTATATAGTAGAAAAAAAAAAGTTATAAATGCCTGGAGGCAAAGGCCCTTGAATTGAATTGAGGTGGCATTTTTTTTTTTTTTTTTTTTGCTTTCTTCAATTTAATGCAAATTGCTCTTTTTCCAAAGTCAAGTTGCTGAGAGAAGCAGACGTTTAGCTGGAGAGCAGGAAAGCAGAAGGAAATAGGAGGGGCGGTTGGTGTTGGGGAGAGTGTGGTGGGGAATGTAGGTAGACGAGTGCATGCAAAGATCTGGAGGAGGAATAGGATGGGGGTAGTTAATGGAAAGAGTGGTAAACGAAAGATAAATCGAATTGTGCATGATTAAGTATGTGAGTTGATTGACTGTAGCATGCTGTTCTGATTTTAAAATAAAATAAAATTCATGAAGATCATTATCCCAAAACAAAATATCAGGAACGTGAGATCCCAAGTCAAATTTTGCATTTTTGACTCGGTACAGAACCTAACTTACTATAATTTGCTAATCTCTCCACCAATGGCATGCAAGGGCCTCTTTTTTGCCAGCTGGTTGATTTCCTAAGTGCTCAAAGGGAAATTGTTGCTCCTAATGGTATCTTCTTTTTTTCAGCCTTCCATGTTAATGCCGATATCCCCCAGGCAATGTACGAGCAACAATAACAACAATAGCAACAAATCTTCCGTCTCCATCAAATATTTTATTTTGCTTGCCTGGACAATTACCTGTTTTGCTTCATTGTTTCTGACACTAAAAATAAATTAGTATTTTGTAAAATAGCAGTTAAGCATTGATATTACTCAAACATGAAATCATAATGAGTAAATATTATTATTTGGAACATTGGTGCCCAATTAGTCTGAAGATTTCCTGCATTGTATATTGGAGCAGCAGGATAATAATTAATTAATAACAAACTGCTGATCCTGCACAGTGCAGACAAGTAACACATTTTGTATTCTAACCAAATATGAAAGCAAACTTTGTAAAATTAGATTGATTTTGAAATTTGTGTTAGATTATTAAATGATAAATGTAAAGAACCAGCACACAGAGACTTCTCATACTGGAAAATGAGTGTGGCAATTGGTGAGGAGGAGGCGAATTCGGGAGAGAATGAGATCAGGGTCAGATGGTGGAATTAATCTGATGAGGATCGAGTCAAGTTGGAAGATTTGAACCATCTCATTTTGTCTAAGAGATTTGAACAGCCCACTTTGATTGGTTGACAGCAGGATATCAAACCTGATGCAAAGGTTTAGATGCCATTTAAAGGCCATAAAGAGGATTGTTTTCCAAGGCAAATCCCCCACAAAAGTTTCAAAAGAATAGATTTATTGATAAACTAGCAGAAGCCTGTGGTAAAAATACCACGACAGAAAAAAAACAAAACAAAAAGGAAGCCTTTTGTTTTTGTGCTGGTTAAAAGAGCTCTATACTGGGAGGTTCAATAAGGAATGTCTTGAGTTGTTGTATGCACCAGTGTTGTTGTCAGGTCCACCTGGTCAAAGTCCGAGTCCAAGCTGTCCGAGTCCATGCCCGGGTCCAAGTCCAGTAGCCTTGAGTCCGAGTCCTTGGCATTCCGAGTCCTTTGCTGAAAGTGTATTGTAAAGTGCAAAAAATAGCGAATTTATTTGTGCTAATGTATGATGTAAATCAAGACAATAAAATATCAAAACCGACTAACAGTGTAACTTGTTACTTGTATAAATATTTTATTCCACATTATGGCCCTCTTTCTGTCGTTTTCTCATTCATTTTGTAGCTCATTCTTGCTGTAGTTTGCTCATTGCACAAAAACCTACATAATAATAAATAATGATAAAAATATAAAATGGTAAGACTTTGATTCCTTGATATATTACAAGGCGTTTTTGATCAATTCAATTAAACGTATAAATGTTTAGTTATGGACGATTTTTACATTTCGAAATAAACGCACGTGTCAACTAAATGTCTAGAGGTTAAATGTTGAAATAAAAATGAAAGTTTAATGAGGAATAAAAGAGAAATTAGGTTGTATTTTATGGGAAAAAATTGACGTCATTTTAAGTGCTTTATAGTCAACAAATGTTACATTTTTTGATAATAGGAGAGATGGGAGACTTGCATATAAACTGTAACAGTGAATAAAAAAAAACATTTTAGTGCTTTTTAAAAAAACATGAAAATATTTAAGCAAGTTGTCCAATATTAAGCACTGCTTCAAACAAAAATGATAAAAACATCCTTAGATCAAACATGAAAGGGACAAATTATTATATTTTTGGAAAGAGGAGATAAATGTGATCTTACTTGTTATATTTAATCTCTGTGAGTTTAAATTAACATGTTTGTGTTCGAAATATACATCCCCCCCCCCCAAAAAAAAAAACATGCAGTAAGCTTCACACAGAGATTAGCAACTCCAGATTTCCAGGAGCAAATTTGAAAAATATTGTTTTCAAAGATTAATTGATGTTTAAAAAGACACTTTTGGGTTACTTTCTGTCGAGGAAATTGATTTTGACAATATCTCGATGATTCGGTAGCTTATTTAATCCACAAATCGTGTTTAAAATCATGAATTTTGCTCCTTATTTATGCTGTAATCATGTAATTCATTTATTTTTTGTACAAGAGCATCCAACTACTTTCTGTACTCACACAAATCTCTTTCACATTGTGACATGATTTGTTTTAAAATCGCATGTGGAATTTCGTAACCATAACCCTAAAACTTACCCACCCAAACAGCGATGATCTAAAATCAAACTGATATTAAAACATACATTTTTGGGTTACATCATATCGTGGACACAGATTATGACCATATTTAGAAGATTCGGTAGCTTACTTAATCCGTAAATCATGTTTAGAATCGTGCATGTTGCTCCTTATTTATGCTCTAATTTGTTAATATTTTTGCCGTACAGGAACATCCGACCACTTTCTATACTCAAATCAATATGCCTCACACTGTGATATGATTTGTTTTAAAATCGAACGTGGAATTACATAACCTTAACCCTAACCCTAAGTAGGACGCTTGACATAAAAAATGGACCAGAAGGTCAGTGGAACAAGGAGAAAAAGACATAAAATGTCACAGCCCACGTGGTTTTAGTAACTTTGCTGTACGGAGTTAAAAAGCTAGCCCATATTTATTTACAACTAAAATGGCTGCCAGTCCACCAGTTGGCCATCTTTGATCAGATCGCAAAATAAGGTGAGGGGCACATGTATGCAATCAAGTGCTGTGCTTGTTCCAAGTTTGAACAAAACTGGACCAGGTATGTCTGAGAAATGGTTGGGAACACATTTAAGGAGAGAAAAAATACAGTTAAGTAAAGTAATTGTCCTCTCAGCAAAGGAGTAAGGCCGAATGCATGGGCAATATCCACCATGCATGGGCAATATCCACGAAATGCTCCCCACTCTCAAATTGCTTCACCACATCCATTTTAATGTCTAAACTAATAGCTTTATGAGTTGTCTTCATGGAAGTCTCAGCTGGATAACTTGAAGGCCGTTAACAACTCATGATGAATGGGTTTGGGTGAGTTTGGTACAAAATACTATCAAATACACAAAGCCCATAACAAGTGTGTGTCTACTCTCAGGAGAGCCAGAAAACAACATCCATTCGATCTCAAGAATGAACTTTCACACTTGTTTCCCTTCTCCTAAACCTGATGCTACCTTGTCAAGTCTGTCTCTGGTGTATGCTCCCCTTCCATCCCTTCCCTCACTTCAAATGGAACCACAGCCGACTCTGCTCGTGAAAAGTCCGAATGCCACAATTCTGTGTTCGCTTCAAAATTGTGTCCCAAATCCAAATCTATATATATATATATATATATATATATATATATATATATATCTCTCTCCTCTCTCTCTTTCTCTCCACCCTTTCCAGTCATACACAAATGCTCCTGAATTCTGTCATTTTCAATTGAAAAGGTCGACGCTGATTCTGCAAACAGACTGGACGGCATCAGCTCACAATTCCTAAAAACTTGCTCTTCTGCTCTTGCATTTCCTCTCTCTGTGCTTTTCACCCTGTCATTTACCATAGGTTATCTTCCTTCTGCTTAGTCACTGTCCCTTGGAAATGCTGATTTTACTCTCCCAACCATGGATGGAGTTCCTCAAAATCAGACATGAGATTAGAGTTGCCTTTCTACACATATCTCAAGCTTTCTATCTGTCTGACACCCTGCCTTGCCCTCCAACCTGTCTGCCTGTGGAATCCAAAGCCAACTCCACACATGGCTTGTTGACTTTGTCCACTCTTGAAGCCAATGTGTGGCTCTCAAAGGAATCCTTTCTTCTTCTCTCCCTGTCAAGGCTGGAGTACCTCAAGGCAGTATTCAAGGGCCCATCCTATTCCTAATCTTCATCAATGATCTCACTGACTGTGGAAAACCCTCTTTATCTCTTTGCTGATGACTACTCTGTCATGACATCACTCATTCTTCTGACAGATAGGAAGCAGACTCTTCCCTCTCTTCAGATATTGAAAAAAAAAACACAAACTGGTCAAACACTTGGAATACATCTT
>CM068961.1:53312313-53325997 GCA_035128595.1 Eptatretus atami
ACTCACTCTTTCTCTCTGAAAGGACCGTACCACAAACCCTCTCATCTACTTTATCATGCCTGGTGTTGACTTCATGGTTAGGGTGGCGGGCTTTGGATCCAAGGGTCCTGAGTTCAAATCCCGCTCAGCTGTCATCTAGAATTAATACCAGGTGGGCTTAATCACCTGCCATCCCTTCAATAGGTCGCAAAATGAGTGCCAGCTTGCTGGTATACTGTGTCGGCGTGGTGACCTGTCCAGGATTGTGTCCAATAGCCAAGGAGACTGCTTTAGCAGCACCATGCTCTGCACAGAGTATGGTCCCAATCTCCTCCTCCTCCTACTTTATCAACAACCCTCTCAAATAATTTAAATCCCTCAAACTCTTGGGACTCACTCTCAGCCATGATCTTTCTTGGGCAAGCCACACTTAAAAATTGGCTTCCAAATGCGGGGTATGCCGACACATTGTAAGCAATAACGAAACATGCTTCCCCATTGTCTCAGGTCGTTCACCTGCATTTGTTTTTTTTTTCATTTATTTATATTTTCATTTACAGATGCTTTCCGACAGTTCTGTGGTTTTTGTCCTCTTCTCTGTTTTGGAGTGTATATGCCTCTGTGTTGGAGTGTCTCTGTGTTGTGACAAAATCTCTGCGTTGGAGTGTATCGGCTTCGATGTCCGTCGGCACGCAATGTTACCGTGCTTCACAATTGTCTTGGGTCACTCACCTACATTTGTTTTTTCATTTTTTTTTTCATTTACTTATTTTCTTCTTTTTTTCTTTTCCATTTTTGATGCTTTCCAATGTTCTGTGATTTTCCTGGTGTATCGGCTTTGATGTCAGTAAGCACGCAAAATTTCACCTTTCTCCGTCACCTGGAAGTTACCAAACTTTAAATACAGTCAATCAGTCAGTCATAGTCAGTCAGTGGGTCAGTGAGTGGTTAGAATGAGCTTTATATATTAGATAGATAGATAGGTGTGTTTGTGTGTGTGTTTGTGTGTCTGTGTGTATGTGCGCGCCCATGGCACATGCATGCATACACATTACACACAATATTATATATATATATATATATATATATATATATATATATATATATATATATATGGACAAAGAGATGTATAAAAAAATTAACTGAGAAACAGAAACAACAAACAATGGCACTGGCTATCCCCAAAGTATGCCACAGTATGACAATTATGCAACTGGAACAACAAGAACAACAGCAATGATGACAAAACTCTAGCTTTATAGCAGCAATATGATGGCATTCGCAAGGCGAAACAGACAAATATTGCCTTAAAAACCCACCTGAATCAAGTCAGGGAAAGTTATAACCTGTTAATGAAAAAGAGAAAGTCGCTCTGAAGCCTATCAGACAACAGAAGGGAGCATAGATAGCTTGCTAAGAAGCACATAAACTCCATGCGAGACCAGCTGTTACCAAGTATCCCATTAACCATACACGCATAGATGTGCAGGGTGGAAACACGTGCTGAATCCTGGACTCTACTACCTCCCCACCCCCCCCCCCCCCCAAATGCTCTCTTATACATCAATATTATCTTAACTAATTGATTAATTAAAATAATAAATATTTAACTTTCAACTTAATTAAATTAAACAAATCATGCAACCATACAAAATAATAAAAGACAAAATCTCTGTGTTGGAGTCAGAGCTCTTCCAATCATCGATTGGTGCATTAAGGTCATTTGCCTGGCTTACATGGTCTGAGTCACTCGATTTGATAGATCCTTGCATGCTACCAACATGAACACTTCTCTCCAAAAACGGGACGCAATGGTGCTTTTCAGACAACTAGTACGTGCCCGTAAAAAAATATAATAATAATAATAATAAATAAATATTCAAACCGCGAGCAAAACAACAAACAACCACACAGGCCGTTTCTTCGTTCTCGCGTGCCCGTACGTGCGTGGCCCGGAAATTCGCATATTATTCGCAGTTACGATTATTCGCAATTTAGTTTTAATACCCAATTATTCAATTAGCGCCAACGTATTTTTACCTTTTCGCAATGTCGTGGCAAGGGAAAACAAAAATAGAAGAGAAGAGAGAAAAAAAATTTACTTCCTGGTTCGGGCATACCAGCACTCTGATGTTACCGAAATTTATGCACCGTCTAATATGAAAACGATTATAACTTGGGGCATTGTGTTTATCTATAAATGCGCATAAGAAATCGAGAAATTATTAGAATACACGAAGTCATCATTATCCGGAAGCCCGTACGTTGTAACCCGTAATGGGGAACGCGGCTGAGGTTCCTTCCCCATCGGCCACGCCCACGCAACAACGTGTCTTGTCATTGGTTTGGTAAATAAATGGCCATAACTTGGGAAGCACTTGTCCGATTAATATCAAACCTTGAAAAGGCCATCCTCAGGTCCCCCAGCAATATATCTGGCAAGTTTCAATTAGATCGGACCAGTGGTTGCCGAGAAACAGAGTCACAGACACACAACAAAACACAACACACACACACACACACACATTGCTGGAATTATAGATAGATGGCACGGTCTTTATCTTTAAGAAATACTGAGCGACTTGCTTGTAAATCATAAGGAGCTCCTATCTTTGCTCAGTGGGTAACACATTACAAGACTCTCTAGACCCAGTGGAAAAACAACCTGGGAAACTTCTATTCATCCCAGGGCAGTCGGTTGACGATTCTCACCATCTGAAAATTGATAGACAATGTGGATTATTGTAAAACGTATATAAATAGATGAAAAAAACATTCCTATTTTATGGTGTATAGTGAATTCAAAGGTGTGAAAATTGTGCTTATGAGCTTTATTTGGTACAGTGAATCCCAGTGAAGAATTCCCAGTGGGGGAGGTCATAGTTTTTTTGACTCAAGGAAGGGGAAAATTCTGGCTGGAATGTAGCAAGTGACAGGTATGTATGTAGATTTTTGAACCTCCTGGTCTCACCATGTTATCCAATTCCTGGAAGCAATGCAAGATTTAGGGCCTCAATGGCATCTCCGAGCAAGAAGTTGAAGAACAATGTGTGCTCCATTCATCTTATCAAAAATACCTTGGACACATCATGTATCCAGCTACCCTCCAACTCCACACTTGGCATACTCTCTCCACATGACTCAAAATGTACTCTAGAGGACAAAGCTTTTTCTTGGTACTCCTCCTGACACCCCTTCAGATGCATAACACAAATGATTCCTCTTTGTGGGATATGGCTCCTGCCTCTCACCTTGCATCCCTGGAAGCAATTAACATTAAGGACCTCATTAGCCTTTCCTATCCAGAGGCTAAGGAATTCTTTTCATATCATAAGCTTTCGTTGGCCTATCTATTTTCTACCATTTTTTCATCTTGTCCCATCTTCTTAACTCTTTTCATTATTTGCTCATCTTCAGTTCCACAGGGCTTATAATGTGATCAATATGGCTGATCCTTGTGTCTTGGTAATCCCACCTTCGTTCAAATCTTCAAAGATATTAGCTTACCACCGTGTAATTCTTTTTTTTTTATACTTCCACTTCTTGTGGTGGCATGATTTCATGCTTTCAACTGGCTATGAACAACAGTGTATCGCCACTCCTACCAAGTATGGGGGCACCACTGATGCAATGCCCTATTACCAGTTCACTGGTACTCATTTTGCCGACCTTGGAAGGACGACAGGCTGAGTCAACGCCACCTGGTGTTAATTTAGCATCTGACAGGGCTTGAACTCAGGACCCTAAGATCCCAAGACCACCATCCTTACCACTAAGCCAACACCAGGTTCACTGCCATAAAATCTATATCTATTTGTGACTACAGTATATACAAACGCATTCCCTACCATGTTAACGAGTGCCATTTTACTTTTCATCCGATGTCTGCATGTTCCCAAATATTTAGAAAGAAGGAAAATTCAAAAATAGAGAATAAATTGAAAAATAAATGGAATAAATTGAGAAAGAAAGAAATATATCAAGAAAATGAGAAATAAATTTTTGGTTTGCCTGTTTCACATTCGATCCTTCTGAGCCCATACCCATGATCCTGGGATCCGTGTTCAAATCCCATATACCTGTGCTAATTTGTCCATTATCTACCGATTTCCTTGCAATTCATAGAAAAGTACAACGATGCCTCCGAATGCATTTTTACTGCACGTGATTTATGTACAAGCCCCACCTTGAGCCTAAGGCCAATGCCAAATAAAATGAAAGAAGAGAGTAAAGGAAAATAGTACAGTTGGAAAGCATGCAAAGAGGCCAAATATATAATAGCGATGTGATGGGAGATGATGGAATGGGGGCATGGTCGGTGAAAAGAAATGAGAACAGGAGATAATCAATCCAATTGCACGGACAAGTGCGGTAAGGTATAACATATGGCTTTCATTATCACAGCAACATCCAAGTTGTGGGGCCCTCAGATCCTAGCCAACATCACTCTGGCTCTTCAGTTTAAAAGATGCTTCTCATACATTCTAACCTTGCCCGTTCCTTATTTGTGAGCCGATGCTCAGAATCTCGGCTCTCTCTGCAAAAGTCATGAATTCTCACGATGGAGCACATGCCGTCGGATTGGCTGGCAAAAGCCAAAGGATGTGCTGCAGGGGCAATAGGCCTTCTTAATATTGGCCAGCCTTGGATGGAAATGAAAGCAAGTGGATGCAGACAGGCTAGAATGATTTATTGGATCGTTTCTCCGATTATATTAGCAATCTATGTAACATTGTGATAAATGTGTGGTTTTGAAACAAGAAATGTAGATTTATCCCAAACACTCAAACAATTTACTTTTTTTTTGTAATTAAAAAAGAACAAATGAATGCTTGGATATCTATAATCATTTTGTTATACGTCATTGGTTTATTCTCTTGGTGGTGTTAACCCAAACTGCTTTACACAAAAGAATAGAAATTGGCGCAACTTCCAGTGACCTTCCCAGCACATAAACCTCATAACCAGAACACATGATTCTGGCATTTATGAATAAAGGCCTTTCTACCAATGTGGAAGGATAAAGTCAGGTTGGGTTGTTTGAAAAAGGAATCACCAAAAATACCATCAAATTAGGCAACTGAAGTTCTCCCCGCACTTATTGGGCACATGGAATAGGACACTGTGTTCCATCTGCAATTTGAAGCAATTCAAGGAATATGCAAAAACTATCTCTTTCAGAAATTAAACTGCCGAGTGAGTTGATAATGACTGGAGTTTTAAATAAAGTTATGGCAGGAGCTGCTGCGCCACCGTCTATGTTGTCCCGTCATGTGGAGCAGAGATGAGTGTGAAATGAAATATATGGTTCCAGTAAGAGGGAAAGACAATCCGACTTGAATTATGATACATAGCCCCTGGGGGCAGCAGCTTCCTCGATTTGTCGACTTGAAATTTCATCGTGAAAAAGTTTATGAAAAACTTCACAGATTTGAAGAAAAAAAATCCACATTTGCAGGTTTCAGAAGGGGTTCTCTCAGGACTCGAAGTATCCACCTCCATTCCGGTAAAGGATCAGATTTCAAGGACCAAGTTGTGAAGTTTTGTTGTTGGAATAGTTTTGTTCCGAGAGTTCTTCTCAGGATCATCACTGAATCGCAGACAGTCTCCAATGGTAGTTTGTTTGCAGTAATTTTCCCCGGTATTATTTTATAAGATATCAGTGAGATTATTTATTACTTTCATGTGCCAACTATCGCTTGCAAAATGTCGGCGCTCTTCAGCTTCCACATTCCTTTGACTTCATTTTTCAGATTCGGGTACTTGGTACTTCATATATTTGTAGTTTAGATCTTCTACTGTATGTAACAGCCAAATAATATAATATAAATAAATAAATAAAAACTGAAGGCACCACCAACGAGGATAGCTGCACATCAAGCAAAGGTCAGGTCTGATGTCACAACCACACAGTGGCCTTCATCCTGGACTGTGCAGGCATCATGTCCCTGGTGTTAAGCATCTTCCCAAAGGGGAGGGGGATGCGACCTGAGGATACCCACCCAATTAGTAAAATACTTAACACTGGGCATAAAAATGTCAGCACATTGCTCGATGACGGCCACTTAGTGTTCTCAATGTGGCAAGAGCATTGCCTGCTGGGCTGTTATCCTCACTGGTGGTGTCTTCAGCTTGAATACGTATCTTTCCAACAACCTGTTTTTATATAATATATTCACAGAAAACTGTATTTTGTACAATTGCTTAACAATATTTTGACATCACTTTTTTCTCAAAAGCAAACTGTGACACACAAGGAACTTTGGTGCAGGAGGTGGCCATTTGGCCCATCATGCCTGTGCGACAGTACACCAACCCCAGTATCGTTACCCATCCACACATAAGCTATCTACTATCCAAACAAGCCAATACCCCATGCTCCTCTATCTCCTATGCTTCCACGTACCAATCCAAATCCCATTTCAACATATCCACCCCCCTCTGCTGCCACTACCTTTCCTGGGTGACCATTCCACACATTAACCACTCTCCGACTGAATGACCCCTGCTTTAAAACTGACCAAATGCTCATCTTCTTTCCCCTCAAGCTCTGGGCCTAGGTCACAACACTGTCCACTCTGCTGAAAGACTACATTGCACCAATGCTGTCCAAACCCTTCAATATTTTAAACGTCTCCATCAGGTCCCCTCACAATTGCCTCGTATCCAATGGATAAAAGTCTTGACTCCTTATCATAGTTTAGTCGAGCTAAGCTGGAATTAATTGAGTTGCTCTATGCTGTACCCTCTCTCCTCTTCTTCTTCTTCTTTCGGCTGCTCCCGTTAGGGGTCGCCACAGCGGATCATCCGTATGATCCGCATAGTGATTTGGCACATTTTTTACGCCGGATGCCCTTCCTGACGCAACCCTGGTCGCCTCTTACGACACAGGGATATGGTACACCTATTTTAACCGGGGTATACACCGGCCCAGTATACTGGTACTCATTTCGCCGACCTCGGAAGGATGACAGGCTGAGTCAACCCCCTGGTGTATTAATTCAGTGGCCCAACGGGGCTTGAACTCAGGACCTTTTGGATCCCAAGCCGCTGCCCTAACCACTGCGCCAACACCAGGCTCTATGCTGTACCCTCTCTATGGTAGTGATATCACTTCCTCAGATGTAGTGGCTAAAACTGCACTCAATATTTCAGATGAGTCCTCACTAAATTGCTAAACCTGGAGTTCCTCAAGGCAGCATTCTTGGCCCTGTTCTTTTTCTGGTTTTCATCAATGATCTCTCTGACTCTCTAGAATATTCTCTTTATCTTTTTGTTGATGACTCCACCCTCTTCCGTACCATCTGTTAGTCCTCTGGTCAGCAGGCAGCAAACTCTTCACTCTCTGCAGATCTGGATAAAATCACAAGCTGGTCAAACACTTGGAATATTTCTTTCAATCCTGACAAATCTCACACTCTCACTCTGTCTCTCCGAAAGGACTGTCTGGAAAACCCTCCCATTTACTTTCTCAACAAGCCCCTTTAAGAAGTCCCTTCATTCAAGCTTTGGACCTCACTGTCTGCCATAATCTTTCCTGCGAAAGCCACATCTCCAAGTTGGCCTCCAACGCCAGTCACCGACTGGACATCCTCCGTCATGCAAAGTCCTTCCTTGGCACACCTGAGCTCCTGACCACGTACAAAGCTTTCATTCGCAGTATGTTGGAGTACTGCTCTCCCCTCCGGGCTGGTGCTCCTGTCTCACACCTAGCTCGACTTCACACTGTGGAAACCAAGGCATTTAGGATCATTGGTATCTCCCGTGATGAAGCTGAGTCTTTGGGTCTCTCATTCTCTCACTGGAGGCAGCTCGGTGGATTTTCTGTCTTCTACCATCTCCTCTCCAGCCTTGCCCACCCTGCTCTGTCTGTGCTCTGCCCCACCCCCCATATTTATTCAGGGTGATCAAGGTCCACAAAAAAACCCTTTCTGGTGAAACTACCAAAATCAAGAATTACCTCTCACCTTCACTCTTTCATTCCTCTTCCGTCCCACATCTGGAAGAAACTCCCACACTCTCTTCAATCCCACTCTTCCCTCTCGGTCTTCAAAACAGCTGATCACCACCATCTCGTATCTTCCCCCATCCAAAATCTTGATGTTTTCTACCCCCGTTAATCCACCCCAAATCCACCTCCTTCAACTTCCCTGTTCTCCTTCATGAAAGTCCCTGTAGTACCATCTTGTTTACCCCATGTACCCCACCCCATCCTTCTCCCTTCCACAGATCGCCTATTGTCTCTGTTCCCCACGATGTTTTTGCTTCCCTCTCCTGCCCCTCTTGTCTCCTGCCTTGTTATATATTGTGTGTTAGCTCTTACACGAGCCTTAACATGGAATCCAAAAAAAAACAAAACAGTGTTAACACTATCTCCTTTGATTTATAATTTATCCCCCGATGAATACAACCTAAAACCCTGTCAGCTTTACCTGCCTGGCACTGTGCTGTCTGCTTACTCTCTGTATCAATAGCCACCATCAGATACTTCTCCTGTGTGACACTCTAGCATTGCCCCTTCCACCATGTAATCTCTATTTTCATTATATCTACCCATCCCCACATCCTGACATTTCTTATTACCTCTGCCACAGAAGGTGGACTAGGTTATGTTTTAACCCCTGTCTGTTTGTTTGTGTACACAATATCTCAAAACGTTGTGGATGGATTCAGATGAAATTTGATGAGCAGGTTGGGTGTATGAGAAGGACGAATTGATTAGATTTTGGTGAAGATCCGGATACGAGAATTATTAAGTGATTCTTCACCATTAGGAGATAGGGCCAAAAATGATATAGAGCACGATATCTCAAAACGTCGTGGACGGATTCGGCGAAACTTGGTGGACACTTGGGTTGGTTGTGTGACAAGGAAGAAATGATTCTATTTTGGTAAAGATCCGAATCTGGATCCAGATCTGAGAATTTTTAAAGTGATTCTTCACCATTGAGTGATTGGGCTGAAAACGATATACTGTACTGAACAACATCTCAAAATGTTGTGGATGGATCCAGATGAAACTTGGTGAACAGGTGGGGTGTGTGACAAGGAAGAATTGATTTGACTTTGGTGAAGATCTGGATCTGGAACACGATAACAGAATTTAAAAGAATTTAAAACTGATTCTTCATAATTGAGAGATGGAGTCAAAAATGATACATAGAATGACATTTCAAAAAGTTATGGACGGATTATGACAAAACTTGGTTGATGAGTTCAATAGGTGACAAGAACAAGCCAAGAAAATTTTGGTTCAGGTCCAGATCCAGATCCGGCCTAACAGTGGGATATAAAACATAAACTGTTTAACCTGGCGGTGGTATGCGCTCTACTGAGTGTCGCTCTAGTTATTTATGTTAAACTACATCTACTAATCCATTAAAGCATCCAGACTTTGCTGAATCTGATCATCCCCCTCTCTGGTATCATCCTTACCTTCAAGCTTTGTGTCATCTGAAAATTTAGAGATCTGACGCTTCACCCCACTATCCAAATCGTTGATGTAAATTATGAATAGTAATGGTCCGAATACTGACCCCTGAGGTACCCCACTATTTACATCTTCTCAGCAAGACATCCTCCCACTCACAGCCACTCTTTGGTTACTATCACTAAGCCAGTTTCCAATCCAGTTAGCTACCTGACCAGCCACTCCACAACCCCTCACCTTGGCTACACAAGCCTCATGTTGGCTTAACAGTTATGGTGGCTGGCTTAAGGTCTTAGGATCTTGAGTTTGAACTCCTGTTGTGCTGGTAAATAACACCAGCTGGGTTGACTCAGCCTGTCATCATTCCGAGGTCGTCAAAATTAGTACAAGCTTACTGGAAGCACGGGGCACTGCATCAGCGGCACAGCTGAGCTCGCAGCAATGATGCAACCAGCAGCCACAGGCTGCACACGAAATAATCACAATAATAATTTTTTTAAACCTTGGCGAACAACCTCTGATGTGGTACCTTATCAAATGTCTTCTGAAAGTCAAGATACACCATAATCTACAGCCACTGCACTTCCCTTATCCACCCAAATAGAAACCACTTCGTATAACTCCAATACATTTGTTAAAGATGATCTCCCTTTCGTAAATCCATGCTGACTACATTTAATAATAATATAATACCATTCCTTTCACACCATAAGGTACATAGGGCTGCTGAGCAGTTTCATTGGTAAGGAGTACAGTCCTGGATGGGTCACCACTCCAACACAGGTTACCTCAAATGGTTATTACCCCAGTACACTAATACTCATTTCACTGACAGGCTGATAGAAGGATGACAGGCTGAATCAACCCCACCTGGTGTTAATTCAATGGTTGACAGGGGCTTGAACTCAGGACTTTAAGGTCCCAATCCAGCCACTTTAACCACGATGCCAACACAAGGCTTGACTAACCTTCAATTCGTTTGAAATTATTCAAATGTTTCCCTATCCGTTCCTTAATTAACATGTGCAACACTTTCCCCACCAGTGAAGTCAAGCTAACAGGTGTATAGTTTCCCCAATTCTTATCTGGAACCTTTGTTAAATAATGATGTTACATTTGCTACTCTCTGGTGGAAATACGTCTGACTAAATATGTTTCACTTTGATCATTCATTGTGCAAATTGGCTGACAGGACAATGTGGAGATATGTGCACTCACTTCTGAGCTGCCTAGCCTGGATTCGATCATCCTGGTGTTTTGCCTGTAGGGTCAAACAACATGTGCGTTGTCACAAGGTTGGACATTAAAGTGGGTTTCCCTACTGATAGCGTTCGTTGGTGGGTGTTCTTTGCAAAGAGGAGGCGAGTGAGTTATTGCTGGCACCCTAGTAAATTTCCAGCCAGATTTTCATTCACAAACGACATATGTGCAAAGATGTTGTACATTATGAAATGCACTGGTTTTCACTTCCTCAGCTGAATAATATGATCACAATAGAATGTGTGACAATGTACATTCACTCCTTGATTTAAAAGTTAGTCTATTGTATATATATATTTGCAGATGCCTTTGTAACAAATATTGTTAAAAGGATTCTCCAACAGAATCCACAATGATATTACATATGCAATGGAAGAATTTTTACCACTGCTGTACTGACCCTCTCCAATATGTACCTCCCCCGATCCAATGCAAACTCGAAATGCTGATTACCCTTTCAACACTATCGTAAAACTGAACGCAACAACATGTGTCAATGTTGGCACAAAGAAATTAATTCTCAAAGTCAATAGCATTCTCACATTTGAGAGTTTTACTTGCAATAAATAATATAATATCAAAAAGTCAAATATACAAGTCCTACATCAGAAGCCCTCAAAATAATGCTTTCACTTGCCAAATCAGGACTCATATGCATCTCTTTGCTTACAACTTCAGATTAAAACATCATCTCTGTGATACATGAGAGACAAACCATCACCAACATTTCCTATCATTGTCTTAGGCCTGATAAGTATCACTTGGCAAGCTTAGTGCACTGAGAATGTAAATGGGATGCCGCTCACATTGTTAGTAGGGCTGCTGATAGGAGCCAGGCAGACGTGAAGGCTCATGCCACTTGATATGCCCTATCCTCACAGCTCAGGACCAAGGCACCTGTCTGCACTGGCCTTTTGTCTGCCTATACAAGCAAAACAAGGAGGCTCCAGCAGGAGAGGATACTCAGAATTCACATCTGTCCTGCATCAGTTGTTGAGGTTGACAATTTAACCAGAAGTCCATTATCCAAGGTTCTTTCTGTCCTCATAAAAATATTTTTCTCGCGACTGCAGACAAAAGGTTCCGTAGCCAGTCGACTATGGTGGTTGGTTGTGATTAAAACAACAGCAAAAGTGAAAACGATAAATAATTGCATCAGCTAGGTGATGAGAGTAACCTTAACCCATGTCCATTTTCCAATTTAAGGTAGGCACGGTTTTGTAAAACAATATCAGACATCCGATGTACAGACCTTTTCAAAACCACTCGAGAAGTGAGCCTCTTCCTTAAAATACCCCACTTTTCATTCTGGCAAGCCAACCACAGAACTTTGCATCAAGGAAGCACTTATTGGCATTTGTATGAGGCAATCACCGACAAAATGCTTCGAATGGAGCACATATGGTGTGGTGATGCAAGTAATTGCATGCAAAAACAATGTGTATAGTATCCCTGCTCAAAGGAGATACGAGAGCCGCCCATAGAAAGAGAAAGCTGCAATCCATGGCTCAGGTAGCAAAGAAAAGGTCAATATTCCTTTTAAACGCTTTGTGATATAATGGCTCCTTCCTTGGTGTCTTGCGCTGATGTAGAAAATTAGAGAATTTGATAGATGCTTTTTGAGCTGTCGGAAATCTGAATCCTAGAAAAAGCAACACTTAAAATGTTTAATAGAAGGTAGAAATACAGTACAATAATTAAAAATACAGTACAAGGTTTATCTTTGTGTTTTGCAAACTACAGTCTGTACAGAAAACTATTATGGTCAAATTTTGAAAGGCAAGATGATTGGTGTGTCATACATAAAACAGTAAAATTGTTTCATTTTCCAAAATTATATACAGTATGTATATAAATATGTATGTATGTATGTATGTATGTATGTACACATGTATTATATTATATATCAATTAGGTTTGATAAAGTGAGCGCTGATTGGTTATTCTCTCCCTCCAATTACATGTGATAGACATGATTGGTTCTTGATATTTACATGTTAACTGTGATTGGCATTGCACGTGGTACATGCTTGGGAGCCTCGTTTGTGCGTGTTTCTGTCTACATTGTCGCTGAAGAATCAGCAATAAGTGATGAAACTGGTCCGGCGGCTGAGGGGGCCGAGACGCATTTGAATTCTAATTTATGTACTACTTGTGAATGTCTGCGGCTGTAGAGCAACCCGGGTAGGGTTGGAAACAGCAAAGGGTTTCTTTTCGCACCCCTTTCCTCTTTTCGTACAAGACCTTGTGTAGCCTTTCTTGGTTGCTTTATGCAGGTTTCTTTTGTGAGAAGAGCATGGAAGATTATATATATATAGATTTATTTATTAACATGGATCAGCTCCCTGTGCTCACCTCACCAAACACCATTACAGAGGCACAGGCTTGTTTTGACTAAGGATATTGACTCTGTGTGAGTTGCTGCTTTGTCATGATAAATGTAAAACAAAATTTAAAACACCTCAACCCCACATTATTAAAACACCTCACTGCCAACTTATTTAAAATACCCCACCGCAACATTATGATAAAAACCTCATCGCCATGGTATTAAAAACACCTCACCACTACGAAACCACCACATTATTAAAAACACCTAACTGCCGTGCTATTAAAACACTAATTGCCATGCTATTAAAAACACCTAACTGCCGTGCTATTAAAAACAACTCACCACCAAGGTATTAAAAATACCCCACCACCACATTATGATAAACACCTCATCACCATGGTATTAAAAACACCTAATTGCCATGCTATTAAAAACACCTCATCACTAAGGTATTAAAAATACCCCACCGCCACATTATGGTATTAAAAACGTTCATGCTTATGGTATTATGCCATGGTATTAAAAACACCTCATCCACCACGAAACCGCACGTTCTTAAAAACACCTAATTGCAATGCTATTAAAAACACCTAATTGCCATGCTATTATAAAACACCTAACTGCCACGCTATTATAAACACCTAACTGCCACGCTTTTAAAAACACCTCACCACCAGGTATTAA
>CM068961.1:53326256-53338645 GCA_035128595.1 Eptatretus atami
AAAATACCCCACCGCCACATTATGATAAACACCTCATCACCATGGTATTAAAAACACCTCACCACCACGTTATTAAAAACACCTAATTGCCATGCTATTACAAACACCTCATCACCAAGGTATTTAAAATACCCCACCACCACATTATGAAAAACACCTCATCGCCGTGGTCACACACACACACACACCCACCCCAAACACACACACACACACACACACATTGCTGAATTATAGATAGATGGCACGGTCTTTATCTTTAAGAAATACTGAGCGACTTGCTTGTAAATCATAAGGAGCTCCTATCTTTGCTCAGTGGGTAACACATTACAAGACTCTCTAGACCCAGTGGAAAAACAACCTGGGAAACTTCTTTCATCCCAGGGCAGTCGGTTGACGATTCTCACCATCTGAAAATTGATAGACAATGTGGATTATTGTTAAAACGTATATAAATAGATGAAAAAAACATTCCTATTTTATGGTGTATAGTGAATTCAAAGTGTGAAAATTGTGCTTATGAGCTTTATTTGGTAATGTGAATCCCAGTGAAGAATTCCCAGTGGGGGAGGTCATAGTTTTTTTGACTCAAGGAAGGGGAAAATTCTGGCTGGAATGTAACAAGTGAACAGGTATGTATGTAGATTTTTGAACCTCCTGGTCTCACCATGTTATCCAATCCTGGAAGCAATGCAAGATTTAGGGCCTCAATGGCATCTCGAGCAAGAAGTTGAAGAACAATGTAGTGTGCTCCATTCATCTTATCAAAAATACCTTGGACACATCATGTATCCAGCTACCCTCCAACTCCACACTTGGCATACTCTCTCCACATGACTCAAAATGTACTCTAGAGGACAAAGCTTTTTCTTGGTACTCCTCCTGACACCCCTTCAGATGCATAACACAAATGATTCCCTTTGTGGGATATGGCTCCTGCCTCTCACCTTGCATCCCTGGAAGCAATTAACATTAAGGACCTCATTAGCCTTTCCTATCCAGAGGCTAAGGAATTCTTTTCATATCATAAGCTTTCGTTGCCTATCTTTTTCTACCATTTTTTCATCTTGTCCCATCTTCTTAACTCTTTTCATTATTGCTCATCTTCAGTTCCACAGGGCCTATTAATGTGATCAATATGGCTGATCCTTGTTCTTGGTAATCCCACCTTCGTTCAAATCTTCAAAGATATAAGCTTACCACCGTGTAATTCTTTTTTTTTATACTTCCACTTCTTGTGGTGGCATGATTCATTGCTTTCAACTGGCTATGAACAACAGTGTATCGCCACTCCTACCAAGTATGGGGGCACCACTGATGCAATGCCCTATTACCAGTTCACTGGTACTCATTTTGCCGACCTTGGACAGGACGACAGGCTGAGTCAACGCCACCTGGTGTTAATTTTAGCATTTGACAGGGCTTGAACTCAGGACCCTAAGATCCCAAGACCACCATCCTTACCACTAAGCCAACACCAGGTTCACTGCCATAAAATCTATATCTATTTGTGACTACAGTATATACAAACGCATTCCCTACCGATTAACGAGTGCCATTTTACTTTTTCATCCGATGTCTGCATGTTCCCAAATATTTAGAAAGAAGGAAAATTCAAAAATAGAGAATAAATTGAAAAATAAATGGAATAAATTGAGAAAGAAAGAAATATATCAAGAAAAATGAGAAATAAATTTTTGGTTTGCCTGTTTCACATTCGATCCTTCTGAGGCCCATACCCATTGATCCTGGATCCGTGTCAAATCCCATATACCTGTGCTAATTTGTCCATTATCTACCGTTTCCTTGCAATTTCATAGAAAAGTACAACGATGCCTCCGAATGCATTTTTACTGCACGTGATTTATGTACAAGCCCCACCTTGAGCCTAAGGCCAATGCCAAATAAAATGAAAGAAGAGAGAAGGAAAATAGTACAGTTGGAAAGCATGCAAGAGGCCAAATTATAATAAGCATGTGATGGAGATGATGGAATGGGGCATGGTCGGTGAAAAGAAATGAGAACAGGAGATAATCAATCCAATTGCACGGACAAGTGCGGTAAGGTATAACATATGGCTTTCATATCACAAGCAACATCCAAGTTGTGGGCCCTCAGATCCTAGCAACATCACTCTGGCTCTTCAGTTAAAAGATGCTTCTCATACATTCTAACCTTGCCCGTTCCTTATTTGTGAGCCGATGCTCAGAATCTCGGCTCTCTCTGCAAAAGTCATGAATTCTCACGATGGAGCACATGCCGTCGGATTGGCTGGCCAAAAGCCAAAGGATGTGCTGCAGGGGCAATAGGCCTTCTTAATATTGGCCAGCCTTGGATGGAAATGAAAGCAAGTGGATGCAGACAGGCTAGAATGATTTATTGGATCGTTTCTCCGATTATATTAGCAATCTATGTAACATTGTGATAAATGTGTGGTTTTGAAACAAGAAATGTAGATTTATCCCAAACACTCAAACAATTTACTTTTTTTTTTGTAATTAAAAAGAACAAATGAATGCTTGGTATCTATAATCATTTTGTTATACGTCATTGGTTTATTCTTCTTGGTGGTGTTAACCCAAACTGCTTTACACAAAAGAATAGAAAATTGGCGCAACTTCCAGTGACCTTCCCAGCACATAAACCTCATAACCAGAACACATGATTCTGGCATTTATGAATAAAGGCCTTTCTAACAATGTGGAAGGATAAAGTCAGGTTGGGTTGTTTGAAAAAGGAATCACCAAAAATACCATCAAATTAGGCAACTGAAGTTCTCTCCCGCACTTATTGGGCACATGGAATAGGACACTGTGTTCCATCTGCAATTTGAAGCAATTCAAGGAATATGCAAAAACTATCTCTTTCAGAAATTAAACTGCCGAGTGAGTTGATAATGACTGGAGTTTTTAAATAAAGTTATGGCAGGAGCTGCTGCGCCACCGTCTATGTTGTCCCGTCATGTGGAGCAGAGATGAGTGTGAAATGAAATATATGGTTCCAGTAAGAGGGAAAGACAAATCCGACTTGGAATTATGATACATAGCCCTGGGGCAGCAGCTTCCTCGATTTGTTCGACTTGAAATTTCATCGTGAAAAAGTTTATGAAAAACTTCACAGATTTGAAGAAAAAAAATCCACATTTGCAGGTTTTCAAAGGGTTCTCTCAGGACTCGAAGTATCCACCTCCATTCCGGTTAAAGGATCAGATTTCAAAGGACCAAGTGTGAATTTTGTTGTTGGATAGTTTTGTTCCGAGAGTTCTTCTCAGGCTTCATCACTGAATCGCAGACAGTCTCCAATGGTAGTTTGTTTGCAGTAATTTTCCCCGTATTATTTTTAAGATATCAGTGAGATTATTTATACTTTCATGTTGCCAACTATCGCTTGCAAAAATGTCGGCGTCTTCAGCTTCCACATTCCTTTGACTTCATTTTTCAGATTCGGGACTTGGTACTTCATATATTTGTAGTTTAGATCTTCTACTGTATGTAACAGCCAAATAATATAATATAAATAATAAATAAAAACTGAAGGCACACCAACGAGGATAGCTGCACATCAAGCAAAGGTCAGGTCTGATGTCACAACCACACAGTGGCCTTCATCCTGGTCTGTGTGCAGGCATCATGTCCCTGGTGTTAAGCATCTTCCAAAGGGAGGGGATGCGACCTGAGGATACCCACCCAATTAGTAAAATACTTAACACTGGGCATTAAAAATGTCAGCACATTGCTCGATGACGGCCACTTAGTGTTCTCAATGTGGCAAGAGCATTGCCTGCTGGGCTGTTATCCTCACTGGGGTGTCTTCAGCTTGAATACGTATCTTCCAACAACCTGTTTTTATATAATATATTCACAGAAAACTGTATTTGTACAATTGCTTAACAATATTTGACATCACTTTTCTCAAAAGCAAACTGTGACACACAAGAACTTTGGTGCAGGAGGTGGCCATTTGGCCCATCATGCCTGTGCGACAGTACACCAACCCCAGTATCGTTACCCATCCACACATAAGCTATCTACTATTCCAAACAAGCCAATACCCATGCTCCTCTATCTTCCTATGCTTCCACGTACCAATCCCAAATCCCATTTCAACATATCCACCCCCCTCTGCTGCCACTACCTTTCTGGTGGACCATTCCACACATTAACCACTCTCCGACTGATGACCCCCTGCTTTAAAACTGACCAAATGCTCATCTTCTTTCCCTCAAGCTCTGGGCCTAGGTCACAACACTGTCCACTCTGCTGAAAGACTACATTGCACCAATGCTGTCCAAACCCTGCAATATTTAAACGTCTCCATCAGGTCCCCTCACATTGCCTCGTATCCAATGGATAAAAGTCTTGACTCCTTATCATAGTTTAGTCGAGCTAAGCTGGAATTATTGAGTTGCTCTATGCTGTACCCTCTCTCCTCTTCTTCTTCTTCTTTCGGCTGTCCCGTTAGGGGTCGCCACAGCGGATCATCCGTATGATCCGCATAGTGATTTGGCACATTTTTTACGCCGGATGCCCTTCCTGACGCAACCTGGTCGCCTCTTACGACACAGGGATATGGTACACCTATTTTAACCGGGGTATACACCGGCCAGTATACTGGTACTTCATTTCGCCGACCTCGGAAGGATGACAGGCTGAGTCAACCCCCTGGTGTATTAATTCAGTGGCCCAACGGGGCTTGAACTCGGACCTTTTGGATCCCAAGCCGCTGCCCTAACCACTGCGCCAACACCAGGCTCTATGCTGTACCCTCTCTATGGTAGTGATAATCACTTCCTCAGATGTAGTGGCTAAAACTGCACTCAATATTTCAGATGAGTCCTCACTAAATTGCTAAACCTGGAGTTCCTCAAGCAGCATTCTTGGCCTGTTCTTTTTTCTGGTTTTCATCAATGATCTCTCTGACTCTCTAGAATATTCTCTTTATCTTTTTGTTGATGACTCCACCCTCTTCCGTACCATCTGTTAGTCCTCTGGTCAGCAGGCAGCAAACTCTTCACTCTCTGCCAGATCTGGATAAAATCACAAGCTGGTCAAACACTTGGATATTTTCTTTCAATCCTGACAAATCTCACACTCTCACTCTGTCTCTCCGAAAAGGACTGTCTGGAAAACCCTCCCATTTACTTCTCACAAGCCCTTTAAGAAGTCCTTCATTCAAGCTTTGGACCTCACTGTCTGCCATAATCTTTCCTGCGAAAGCCACATCTCCAAGTTGGCCTCCAACGCACGTCACCGACTGGACATCCTCCGTCATGCAAAGTCCTTCCTTGGCACACCTGAGCTCCTGACCACGTACAAAGCTTTCATTCGCAGTATGTTGGAGTACTGGCTCTCCCCTCCGGGCTGGTGCTCCTGTCTCACACCTAGCTCGACTTCACACTGTGGAAACCAAGGCATTTAGGATCATTGGTATTCTCCCGTGATGAAGCTGAGTCTTTTGGGTCTCTCATTCTCTCACTGGAGGCAGCTCGGTGGATTTTCTGTCTTCTACCATCTCCTCTCCAGCCTTGCCCACCCTGCTCTGTCTGTGCTCTGCCCCACCCCCCATATTTATTCAGGGTGATCAAGGTCCACAAAAAAAACCCTTTCTGGTGAAACTACCAAATCAAGAATACTCTCACCTTCACTCTTTCATTCCTCTTCCGTCCCACATCTGGAAGAAACTCCCACACTCTCTTCAATCCCACTCTTCCCTCTCGGTCTTCAAAACAGCTGATCACCACCATCTCGTATCTTCCCCCATCCAAAATCTTGATGTTTTCTACCCCCGTTAATCCACCCAAATCCACCTCCTTCAACTTCCCTGTTCTCCTTCATGAAAGTCCCTGTAGTACCATCTTGTTTACCCCATTGTACCCCACCCCATCCTTCTCCCTTCCACAGATCGCCTATTTCTCTATACCCACGATGTTTTTGCTTCCCTCTCCTGCCCCTCTTGTCTCCTGCCTTGTTATAATTGTGTGTTAGCTCTTACACGAGCCTTAACATGGAATCCAAAAAAAAAACAAAACAGTGTTAACACTATCTCCTTTGATTTATAATTTATCCCCGATGAATACAACCTAAAACCCTGTCAGCTTTACCTGCCTGGCACTGTGCTGTCTGCTTACTCTCTGTATCAATAGCCACCATCAGATACTTCTCCTGTGTGACACTCTAGCATTGCCCCTTCCACCATGTATCTCTATTTTCATTATATCTACCCATCCCCACATCCTGACATTTCTTTTACCTCTGCCACAGAAGGTGTGACTAGGTTATGTTTTAACCCCTGTCTGTTTGTTTGTGTACACCAATATCTCAAAACGTTGGGATGATTCAGATGAAATTTTGATGAGCAGGTTGGGTGTATGAGAAGGACGAATTGATTAGATTTTTGGTGAAGATCCGGATACGAGAATTATAAGTGATTCTTCACCATTAGGAGATAGGGCCAAAAATGATATAGAGCACGATATTCTCAAAACGTCGTGGACGGATTCGGCGAAACTTGGTGGACACTTGGGTTGGTTTGTGACAAGGAAGAAATGATTCTATTTGGTAAAGATCCGAATCTGGATCCAGATCTGAGAATTTTTAAAGTGATTCTTCACCATTGAGTGATTGGGCTGAAAACGATAATACTGTACTGAACAACATCTCAAAATGTTGTGGATGGATCCAGATGAAACTTGCGTGAACAGGTGGGGTGTGTGACAAGGAAGAATTGATTTGACTTTTGTGAAGATCTGGATTCGTAACACGATAACAGAATTTAAAAGAATTTAAAACTGATTCTTCATAATTGAGAGATGGAGTCAAAAATGATACATAGAATGACATTCAAAAAGTTATGGACGGATTATGAACAAAACTTGGTTGATGAGTTCAATAGGTGACAAGAACAAGCCAAGAAAATTTTGGTTCAGTCCAGATCCAGATCCGCGCCTAACAGTGGATATAAAACATAAACTGTTTTAACCTGCGGTGGTATCGCTCTACTGAGTGTCGCTCTAGTTATTTATGTTAAACTACATCTACTAATCCATTAAAGCATCCAGACTTTGCTGAATCTGATCATCCCCCTCTCTGGTATCATCCTTACCTTCAAGCTTTGTGTCATCTGAAAATTTAGAGATCTGACGCTTCACCCCACTATCCAAATCGTTGATGTAAATTATGAATAGTAATGGTCCGAATACTGACCCCTGAGGTACCCCACTATTTACATCTTCTCAGCAAGACATCCTCCCACTCACAGCCACTCTTTGGTTACTATCACTAGCCAGTTTCCAATCCAGTTAGCTACCTGACCAGCCACTCCACAACCCCTCACCTTGGCTACACAAGCCTCATGTTGGCTTACAGTGATGGTGGCTGGCTTAAGGTCTTAGGATCTTGAGTTTGAACTCCTGTTGTGCTGGTAAATAACACCAGCTGGGTTGACTCAGCTGTCATCTCCGAGGTCGTCAAAATTAGTACAAGCTTACTGGAAAGCACGGGGCATGCATCAGCGGCACAGCTGAACTCGCAAGCAATGATGCAACCAGCAGCCACAGGCTGCACACGAAATATCAACAATAATAATTTTTTAAACCTTGTTGCGAACAACCTCTGATGTGGTACCTTATCAAATGTCTTCTGAAAGTCACAGATACACCATAATCACAGCCACTGCACTTCCTTATCCCCCACAAATAGAAACCACTTCGTATAACTCCCAATACATTTGTTAAAGATGATCTCCCTTTCGTAAATCCATGCTGACTAATTTAATAATAATATAATACCATTCCTTTCACACCATAAGGTACATAGGGCTGCTGAGCAGGTTCATTGGTAAGGAGTACAGTCCTGGATGGGTCACCACTCCAACACAGGTTACCTCCAAATGGTTATTACCCCAGTACACTAATACTCATTTCACTGACAGGCTGATAGAAGGATGACAGGCTGAATCAACCCCACCTGGTGTTAATTCAATGGTTGACAGGGGCTTGGAACTCAGGACTTAAGGTCCCATCCAGCCACTTTAACCACGATGCCAACACAAGGCTTGACTAACCTTCAATTCGTTTGAAATTATTCAAATGTTTCCCTATCCGTTCCTTAATTAACATGTGCAACACTTCCCACCAGTGAAGTCAAGCTAACAGGTGTATAGTTTCCCCAATTCTTATCTGGAACCTTGTTAAATAATGATGTTACATTGCTACTCTCTGGTGGAAATACGTCTGACTAAATATGTTTCACTTTGATCATTCATTGTGCAAATTGGCTGACAGGACAATGTGGAGATATGTGCACTCACTTTCTGAGCTGCCTAGCCTGGATTCGATCATCCTGGTGTTTTTGCCTGTAGGAGTCAAACAACATGTGCGTTGTCACAAGGTTGGACATTAAAGTGGGTTTCCTACTGATAGCGTTCGTTGGTGGGTGTTCTTTGCAAAGAGGAGGCGAGTGAGTTATTGCTGGCACCCTAGTAAATTTCCAGCCAAGATTTTCATTCACAAACGACATATGTGCACAAGATGTTGTACATTATGAAATGCACTGGTTTTCACTTCCTCAGCTGAATAATATGATCACAATAGAATGTGTGACAATGTACATTACATCCTTGATTTAAAAGTTAGTCTATTGTATATTATATATTTGCAGAATGCCTTTTGTAACAAATATGTTAAAAGGATTCTCCAACAGAATCCACAATGATATTACATATGCAATGGAAGCATTTTACCACTGCTGTACTGACCCTCTCCAATATGTACCTCCCCGATCCAATGCAAACTCGAAATGCTGATTAACCCTTTCAACACTATCGGTAAAACTGAACGCAAACAACATGTGTCAATGTTGGCACAAAGAAATTAATTCTCAAAAGTCAATAGCATTCTCACATTTGAGAGTTTTACTTGCAATAAATAATATAATATCAAAAAGTCAAATATACAAGTCCTACATCAGAAGCCCTCAAAATAATGCTTTCACTTGCCAAATCAGGACTCATATATGCATCTCTTTGCTTACAACTTCAGATTAAAACATCATCTCGTGATACATGAGAGATAAAACCATCACCAACATTTCCCATCATTGTCTTAGCCTGATAAGGTATTCACTTGGCAAGCTTAGTGCACTGAGAATGAAATAGGGATGCCGCTCACATTGTTAGTAGGGCTGCTGATAGGAGCCAGGCAGACGTGAAGGCTCATGCCATTGATATGCCCTATCCTCACAGCTCAGGACCAAGGCACCTGTCTGCACTGGCCTTTTGTCTGCCTATACAAGCAAAAACAGGAGGCTCCAGCAGGAAGAGGATACTCAGAATTCACATCTGTCCTGCATCAGTTGTTGAGGTTGACAATTTAACCAGAATCCATTATCCAAGGTTCTTTCTGTCCTCATAAAAATATTTTTCTCGCGACTGCAGACAAAAGGTTCCGTAGCCAGTCGACTATGGTGTTGGTTGTGATTAAAACAACAGCAAAAGTGAAAACGATAAATAATGCATCAGCTAGGTGATGAGAGTAACCTTAACCCATGTCCATTTTCCATTTAAGTAGGCACGGTTTGTAAAACAATATCAGACATCCGATGTACAGACCTTTTCAAAACCACTCGAGAAGTGAGCCTCTCCTTAAAATACCCCACTTTCATTCTGGCAAGCCAACCACAGAAATTTGCATCAAGGGAAGCACTTATTGGCATTTGTATGAGGCAATCACGACAAAAGCTTGAATGGAGCACATTATGTGTGGTGTGATGCAAGTAATTGCATGCAAAAAACAATGTGTATAGTATCCCTGCTCAAAGGAGATACGAGAGCGCCCATAGAAAGAGAAAGCTGCAATCCATGGCTCAGGTAGCAAAGAAAAGGTCAATTATTCCTTTTAAACGCTTTGTGATATAATGGCTCCTTCCTTGGTGTCTTGCGCTGATGTAGAAATTAGAGAATTTGATAGATGCTTTTTGAGCTGTCGGAAATCTGAATTCCTAGAAAAAGCAACACTTAAAATGTTTAATAGAAGTGAAATACAGTACAATAATTAAAAATACAGTACAAGTTTATCTTTGTGTTTTGCAAACTACAGTCTGTACAGAAAACTATTATGGTCAAATTGAAAGGCAAGATGATTGGTGTGTCATACATTAAACAGTAAAAATTGTCATTTTCCAAAATTATATACAGTATGTATATTAAAATATGTATGTATGTATGTATGTATGTATGACACATGTATTATATTATATATCAATTAGGTTTGATAAAGTGAGGCGCTGATTGGTTATTCTCTCCCTCCAATTACATGTGATAGACATGATTGGTTCTTGATATTTACATGTTAACTGTGATTGGCATTGCACGTGGTACATGCTTGGGAGCCTCGTTTGTGCGTGTTTCTGTCTACATTGTCGCTGAAGAATCAGCAATAAGTGATGAAACTGGTCGGCGGCTGAGGGGGCCGAGACGCATTTGAATTCTAATTTATGTACTACTTGTGAATGTCTGCGGCTGTAGAGCAACCCGGGTAGGGTTGGGAAACAGCAAAGGTTTCTTTTCGCACCCCTTTCTCTTTTCGTACAAGACCTTGTGTAGCCTTTCTTGGTTGCTTTATGCAGGTTTCTTTTGTGAGAAGAGCATGGAAGATTATATATATATAGATTTTATTTATTTAACATGGATCAGCTCCCTGTGCTCACCTCACCAAACACCATTACAGAGGCACAGGCTTGTTTGACTAAGGATATTGACTCTGTGTGAGTTGCTGCTTTGTCAGATAAATGTAAAACAAAATTTAAAACACCCTCAACCCCACATTATTAAAAACAACCTCACTGCAACTTATTTTAAAAATACCCACCGCAACATTATGATAAAAAAACCTCATCGCCATGGTATTAAAACACCTCACCACTACGAAACCACCACATTATTAAAAACACCTAACTGCCGTTGCTATTAAAAACACCTAATTGCCATGCTATTAAAAACACCTAACTGCCTGTGCTATTAAAAACAACTCACACCATGTATTAAAAAATACCCACCACCCACTTTATGATAAACACCTCATCACCAATGGTATTAAAAACAACCTAATTGCCATGATATTAAAAACACCTCATCACTAAGGTATTAAAAATACCCCACCGCCACATTATGGTATTAAAAACGTTCATGCTTATGGTATTATCCATGGTATTAAAAACACCTCATCACCACGAAACCGCCACGTTTCTTAAAAACACCTAATTTGCAATGCTATTAAAAACACCTAATTGCCATGCTATTATAAACACCTAACTGCCACGCTATATAAACACCTAACTGCACGCTTTTAAAAACACCTCACCACCAAGGTATTAAAAATCCCCACCGCCACATTATGATAAACACCTCATCACCATGGGTATTAAAAACACCTCACCACCACATTATTAAAAACACCTAAACTGCCGTGCTATTAAAAAACACTCACCACCAAGTATTAAAAATACCCCACCACCACATTATGATAAACACCTCATCCACCATGGTATTAAACACCTAATTGCCATGCTATTAAAAACACCTCATCACCTAAGGTATTAAAAAATACCCCACCGCCACATTATGGTATTAAAACCGTTCATGCTTATGGTATTATGCCATGGTATTAAAAACACATCACACGAACCGCCGTCTTTAAAAACACCTAATTGCAATGCTATTAAAACACCTATTGCCATGCTTATATAACACCTAATTGCCATGCTATTATAAACACCTAACTATGCCACGCTATTATAAACACCTAAACTGCCACGCTTTTAAAACACCTCACCACCAAGGTATTAAAAAATACCCCACCGCCACATTATGATAAACACCTCATCACCATGGGTATTAAAAACACCTCACCACCACATATTATTAAAAACACCTAATGCCACGCTATTAAAAAACACCTCATCACCAAGGCAATTAAAATACCCCACCGCACATTATGATAAACACCTCATCACCATGGTATTAAAAACACCTCACCACCACGTTATTAAAAACACCTAATTGCCATGCTATTACAAACACCTCATCACCAAGGTATTTAAAATACCCCACCACCACATTATGAAAACACCTCATCGCCGTGGTATTAAAATCACCTCACCACCACATTATTAAAAACACCGAATGCCATGCCATTATAAACACCTAACTGCCACGTTATGAAAAACACTCACCACCAAGGTATTAAAAATTACCCCACCGCCACATTATGATAAAACACCTCATCACCATGGGTATTAAAAACACCTCACCACCACATATTAAAAACACCTAATTGCCACGCTATTAAAAACACCTCATCACCAAGGCATTAAATAACCCCACCGCCACATTATATA
>CM068961.1:53339385-53352693 GCA_035128595.1 Eptatretus atami
TGAAAAACACCTCATCGCCGTGGTATTAAAATCACCTCACCACCACATTATTAAAAACACCTAACTGCCAAGCCATTATAAACACCTAACTGCCACGCTTTTAAAAACACCTCACCACCAAGGTATTAAAAATACCCCACCGCCTTTTAAAATTGCCTTGGTGGTGAGGTGTTTTTAATACCCATGGTGATGAGGTTTTTTATCATAAATGTGGCGGTGGGGTATTTTATTAATACCTTGGTGGTGATGGTGTTTTTAAAAGCGTGGCAGTTAGGTGTTTATATGGCTTGGCAGTTAGGTGTTTTAATAATGTGGTGGTGAGGTGATTTTTAATACCACGGCGATGAGGTGTTTTTCATAATGTGGTGGTGGGGTATTTTAAATACCTTTTGTGATGAGGTGTTTTTAATAGCATGGCAGTTAGGTGTTTTAATAATCGTGGTGGTTACGTGGTGGTGAGGTGTTTTTAATACATGGTGATGAGGTGTTTATCATAATTGGCGGTGGGGTCATTTAAATACCTTGGTGATGAGGTGTTTAATAGCATGGCAATTAGTGGTTTTTTAAATTACGTGGTGGTGAGGTGTTTTTAATACCATGGTGATGAGGTGTTTATCATAATGTGGCGGTTGGGTATTTTAATACCTTGGTGGTGAGGTGTTTTTAATAGCGCGGCAATTAGGTGTTTTTAATAGCGGCGGCAATTAGGTTGTTTATATAATGGAATGGCAGTTAGGTGTTTTTAATACGTGGCAGTTACGTGGTGGTGAGGTGTTTATAATACCATGGCGATGAGGTGTTTTTCATAATGTGGAGGTGAGGTGTTTTTATAAACGTGGCAATTAGGTGTTTATAATGGCATGGCAGTTAGGTGTTTATATAATGTCATGGCAGTTAGGTGTTTTTAATAATGTGGTGGTGAAGGTGATTTTAATACCACGGCGATGAGGTGTTTTCATAATGTGTCGGTGGGTATTTTAAATACCTTGGTGTTGAGTTGTTTTTAATGCATGGCAATTAGGTGTTTTTAATAACGTGGTGGTTACGTGGTGGTGAGGTGTTTTTAATACCATGGTGATGAGGTGTTTATCCATAATGTGGCGGTGGGGTTATTTTAAATGCCTTGGTGATTGAGGTGTTTTTAATAGGTGGCAATTAGGTGTTTTTAATAATGTGGTGGTGAGGTGTTTTTAATACCCATGGTGATGAGGTGTTTTATCATAATGTGGCGGTGGGGTAATTTTTAATACCTTGGTGGTGAGGTGTTTTTCATAACGTGGCAGTTAGGTGTTTATAATGGCATGGCATTCGGTGTTTTTAATAATGTGGTGGTGAGGTGATTTTAATACCACGGCGACTGAGGTGTTTTTCATAATGTGGTGGTGGGGTATTTTAAATACCTTGGTGATGAGGTGTTTGTAATAGCATGGCAATTAGGTGTTTTTAATAACGTGGTGGTGAGGTGTTTTTAATACCATGGTGATGAGGTGTTTATCATAATGTGCGGTGGGGTATTTTAATTGCCTTGGTGATGAAGGTGTTTTTTAATAGCGTGGCATTAGGTGTTTTTAATAATATGTTGGTGGTGAGGTGTTTTTAATACCCATGGTGATGAGGTGTTTATCATAATTGTGGCGGTGGGGTATATTTTTAATACCTTGGTGGTGAGGTGTTTTAAAAGCGTGGCAGTTTAGGTGTTTATAATAGCGTGGCATAGTTAGGTGTTTATAATAGCATGGCAATTAGGTGTTATATAATGCATGGCAATAGGTGTTTTAATAGCATTGCAATTAGGTGTTTTTAATAGACGGCGGTTTCGTGTGATGTGTTTTTAATACCATGGCATAATACCATAGCATGAACGTTTTATACCATAATGTGGCGGTGGGGTATTTTTTAATACCTTAGTGATGAGGTGTTTTTAATAGCATGGCAATTAAGGTGTTTAATACCATGGTGGATGAGGTGTTTATCATAATGTGGTGGTGGGGTATTTTTAATACTTGGTGGTGAGTGTTTTTTAATAGCACGGCAGTTTTAGGTGTTTTTAATAATGTGGTGGTGAGGTGTTTTTAATACCCATGGTGATGAGGTGTTTATCATAATGTGGCGGTGGGGATTTTTTAATACCTTGGTGGTGAGGTGTTTTTAAAAGCGTGCAGTTAGGTGTTTATATAGCGTGGCAGTTAGGTGTTTATAATAGCAATGGCAATTAGGTGTTTTTAATAGCATTGCATTAGGTGTTTTTAAGAAACGTGGCGGTTTTCGTGGTGATGAGGTGTTTTTAATACCATGGATAATACCATAAGCATGAACGTTTTTAATACCATAATGTGGGGTGGGGTATTTTTTAATACCTTAGTGATGAGGTGTTTTTAATATCATGGCAATTAGGTTGTTTTAATACCATATGGTGATGAGGTGTTTATCATAAAGTGGGTGGTGGGTATTTTTAATACATGGTGTGAGTTGTTTTTTAATAGCACAGGCAGTTAGGTGTTTTTAATAGCATGGCAATTAGGTGTTTTTAATAGCAACGGCAGTTAGGTGTTTTTAATAATGTGGTGGTTTCGTAGTGGTGAGGTGTTTTAATACCATGGCGATGAGGTTTTTTATCATAATGTTGCGGTGGGTATTTTTAAAATAAGTTGCAGTGAGGTTGTTTTTAATAATGTGGGGTTGAGGGTGTTTTAAATTTTGTTTTACATTTATCTTGACAAAGCAGCAACTCACACAGAGTCAATATCCTTAGTCAAACAAGCCTGTGCCTCTGTAATGGTGTTTGGTGAGGTGAGCACAGGGAGCTGATCCATGTTAATAAATAAATCTATATATATATAATCTTTCCATGCTCTTCTCACAAAAGAAACCTGCATAAAGCAACCAAGAAAGGCTACACAAGGTCTTGTACGAAAGAGAAAGGGGTGCGAAAAGAAACCCTTTGCTGTTTCCAACCCTACCCGGGTTGCTCTACAGCCGCAGACATTCACAAGTATGTACATAAATTAGAATTCAAATGCGTCTCGGCCCCCTCAGCCGCCGACAGTTTCATCACTTATTGCTGATTCTTCAGCGACAATGTAGACAGAAACACGCACAAACGAGGCTCCCAAGCATGTACCACGTGCAATGCCAATCACAGTTAACATGTAAATATCAAGAACCAATCATGTCTATCACATGTAATTGGAGGGAGAGAATAACCAATCAGCGCCTCACTTTATCAAACCTAATTGATATATAATATAATACATGTGTCATACATACATACATACATACATACATATTTTAATATACATACTGTATATAATTTTGGAAAATGACAATTTTTACTGTTTAATGTATGACACACCAATCATCTTGCCTTTCAATTTGACCATAATAGTTTTCTGTACAGACTGTAGTTTGCAAAACACAAAGATAAACTTGTACTGTATTTTTAATTATTGTACTGTATTTCTACTTCTATTAAACATTTTAAGTGTTGCTTTTTCTAGGAATTCAGATTTCCGACAGCTCAAAAAGCATCTATCAAATTCTCTAATTTTCTACATCAGCGCAAGACACCAAGGAAGGAGCCATTATAATCACAAAGCGTTTAAAAGGAATAATTGACCTTTTCTTTGCTACCTGAGCCATGGATTGCAGCTTTCTCTTTCTATGGGCGCTCTCGTATCTCCTTTGAGCAGGGATACTATACACATTGTTTTTTGCATGCAATTACTTGCATCAACCACCATAATGTGCTCCATTCAAGCTTTTGTCGTGATTGCCTCATACAAATGCCAATAAGTGCTTCCTTGATGCAAATTCTGTGGTTGGCTTGCCAGAATGAAAGTGGGGTATTTTAAGGAGAGGCTCACTTCTCGAGTGGTTTTGAAAAGGTCTGTACATCGGATGTCTGATAATTGTTTTACAAAACCGTGCCTACTAAATGGAAAATGGACATGGGTTAAGGTTACTCTCATCACCTAGCTGATGCATTATTTATCGTTTTCACTTTTGCTGTTTGTTTTAATCACAACCAACACCATAGTCGACTGGCTACGGAACCTTTTGTCTGCAGTCGCGAGAAAAATATTTTTATGAGGACAGAAAGAACTTGGATAATGGATTCTGGTTAAATTGTCAACCTCAACAACTGATGCAGGACAGATGTGAATTCTGAGTATCCTCTTCCTGCTGGAGCCTCCTTGTTTTGCTTGTATAGGCAGACAAAAGGCCAGTGCAGAACAGGTGCCTTGGTCCTGAGCTGTGAGGATAGGGCATATCAATGGCATGAGCCTTCACGTCTGCCTGGCTCCTATCAGCAGCCCTACTAACAATGTGAGCGGCATCCCTATTTCATTCTCAGTGCACTAAGCTTGCCAAGTGAATACCTTATCAGGCTAAGACAATGATGGGAAATGTTGGTGATGGTTTTATCTCTCATGTATCACGAGATGATGTTTTAATCTGAAGTTGAAGCAAAGAGATGCATATAGAGTCCTGATTTGGCAAGTGAAAGCATTATTTTGAGGGCTTCTGATGTAGGACTTGTATATTTGACTTTTTGATATTATATTATTTATTGCAAGTAAAACTCTCAAATGTGAGAATGCTATTGACTTTTGAGAATTAATTTCTTTGTGCCAACATTGACACATGTTGTTTGCGTTCAGTTTTACGATAGTGTTGAAAGGGTTAATCAGCATTTCGAGTTTGCATTGGATCGGGGAGGTACATATTGGAGAGGGTCAGTACAGCAGTGGTAAAATGCTTCCATTGCATATGTAATATCATTGTGGATTCTGTTGGAGAATCCTTTTAACAATATTTGTTACAAAAGGCATCTGCAAATATATAATATACAATAGACTAACTTTTAAATCAAGGATGTAATGTACATTGTCACACATTCTATTGTGATCATATTATTCAGCTGAGGAAGTGAAAACCAGTGCATTTCATAATGTACAACATCTTGCACATATGTCGTTTGTGAATGAAAAATCTGGCTGGAAATTTACTAGGGTGCCAAGCAATAACTCACTCGCCTCCTCTTTGCAAAGAACACCCACCAACGAACGCTATCAGTAGGAAACCCACTTTAATGTCCAACCTGTGACAACGCACATGTTGTTGACTCCTACAGGCAAAACACCAGGATGATCGAATCCAGGCTAGGCAGCTCAGAAGTGAGTGCACATATCTCCACATTGTCCTGTCAGCCAATTTGCACAATGAATGATCAAAGTGAAACATATTTAGTCAGACGTATTTCCACCAGAGAGTAGCAAATGTAACATCATTATTTAACAAGGTTCCAGATAAGAATTGGGGAAACTATACACCTGTTAGCTTGACTTCACTGGTGGGAAGTGTTGCACATGTTAATTAAGGAACGGATAGGGAAACATTTGAATAATTTCAAACGAATTGAAGGTTAGTCAAGCCTTGTGTTGGCATCGTGGTTAAAGTGGCTGGATTGGGACCTTAAGTCCTGAGTTCAAGCCCCTGTCAACCATTGAATTAACACCAGGTGGGGTTGATTCAGCCTGTCATCCTTCTATCAGCCTGTCAGTGAAATGAGTATTAGTGTACTGGGGTAATAAGCCATTTGGAGGTAACCTGTGTTGGAGTGGTGACCCATCCAGGACTGTACTCCTTACCAATGAACTGCTCAGCAGCCCTATGTACCTTATGGGTGTGAAAGGAATGGTATTATATTATTATTAAATGTAGTCAGCATGGATTTACGAAAGGGAGATCATCTTACAAATGTATTGGGAGTTATACGAAGTGGTTTCTATTTGGGGGATAAGGAAGTGCAGTGGCTGTGATTAGGTGTATCTGGACTTTCAGAAGACATTTGATAAGGTACCACATCAGAAGGTTGTTCGCACAAGGTTTAAAAAATTATTATTGTTGATTATTTCGTGTGCAGCCTGTGGCTGCTGGTTGCATCATTGCTTGCGAGTCTCAGCTGTGCCGCTGATGCAGTGCCCCGTGCTTTCCAGTAAGCTTGTACTAATTTTGACGACCTCGGAGATGACAGCTGAGTCAACCCAGCTGGTGTTATTTACCAGCACAACAGGAGTTCAAACTCAAGATCCAAGACCTTAAGCCAGCACCATACTGTAAGCCAACATGAGGCTTGTGTAGCCAAGGTGAGGGGTTGTGGAGTGGCTGTCAGGTAGCTAACTGGATTGGAAACTGGCTAGTGATAGTAACCAAGAGTGGCTGTGAGTGGGAGGATGTCTTGCTGAGAAGATGTAAATAGTGGGGTACCTCAGGGGTCAGTATTCGGACCATTACTATTCATAATTTACATCAACGATTTGGATAGTGGGGTGAAGCGTCAGATCTCTAAATTTTCGATGACACAAAGCTTGAAGGTAAGGATTGATACCAGAGAGGGGGATGATCAGATTCAGCAAAGTCTGGATGCTTTAATGGATTAGTAGATGTAGTTTAACATAAATAACTAGAGCGACACTCAGTAGAGCGCATACACACCGCAGGTTAAACAGTTTATGTTTTATATCCACTGTTAGGCCGGATCTGGATCTGGACCTGAACCAAAATTTTCTTGGCTTGTTCTTGTCACCTATTGAACTCATCAACCAAGTTTTGTTCATAATCCGTCCATAAACTTTTGAAATGTCATTCTATGTATCATTTTTGACTCCATCTCTCAATTATGAAGAATCAGTTTTAAATTCTTTTAATTCTGTTATCGTGTTCGAATCCAGATCTTCACAAAGTCCAAATCAATTCTTCCTTGTCACACACCCCACCTGTTCACCAAGTTTCATCTGGATCATCCACAACATTTTGAGATGTTGTTCAGTACAGTATTAATCGTTTTCAGCCGCAATCACTCAATGGTGAAGAATCACTTTAAAAATTCTCAGATCTGGATCCAGATTCGGATCTTTACCAAATAGAATCATTTCTTCCTTGTCACACAACAACCCAAGTGTCCACCAAGTTCGCCGAATCCGTCCACGACGTTTTGAGAATATCGTGCTCTATATCATTTTTGGCCCTATCTCCTAATGGTGAAGAATCACTTATAATTCTCGTATCCGGATCTTCACCAAAATCTAATCAATTCGTCCTTCTCATACACCCAACTGCTCATCAAAATTTCATCTGAATCATCCCAACGTTTTGAGATATTGGTGTACACAAACAAACAGACAGGGGTTAAAACATAACCTAGTCACACCTTCTGTGGCAGAGGTAAAAGAAATGTCAGGATGTGGGGATGGGTAGATATAAATAAAATAGAGATACATGGTGGAAGGGGCAATGCTAGAGTGTCACACAGGAGAAGTATCTGATGGTGGCTATTGATACAGAGAGTAAGCAGACAGCACAGTGCCAGGCAGGTAAAGCTGACAGGGTTTTAGGTTGTATCATCGGGGGATAAATTATAAATCAAAGGAGATAGTGTTAACACTGTTTTGTTTTTTTTTTGGATTCCATGTTAAGGCTCGTGTAAGAGCTAACACAACAATATATAACAAGGCAGGAGACAAGAGGGGCAGGAGAGGGAAGCAAAACATCGTGGGTAATAGAGACAATAGGCGATCTGTGGAAGGGAGAAGGATGGGGTGGGGTACATGGGGTAAACAAGATGGTACTACAGGGACTTTCATGAAGGAGAACAGGGAAGTTGAAGGAGGTGGATTTGGGTGGATTAACGGGGGTAGAAAACATCAAGATTTTGGATGGGGAAGATACGAGATGGTGGTGATCAGCTGTTTTGAAGACCGAGAGGGAAGAGTGGGATTGAAGAGAGTGTGGGAGTTTCTTCCAGATGTGGGACGGAAGAGGAATGAAAGAGTGAAGGTGAGAGGTAATTCTTGATTTTGGTAGTTTCACCAGAAGGGTTTTTTTTGTGGACCTTGATCACCCTGAATAAATATGGGGGGTGGGGCAGAGCACAGACAGAGCAGGGTGGGCAAGGCTGGAGAGGAGATGGTAGAAGACAGAAAATCCACCGAGCTGCCTCCAGTGAGAGAATGGAGAGACCCAAAAGACTCAGCTTCATCACGGGAGAATACCAATGATCCTAAATGCCTTGGTTTCCACAGTGTGAAGTCGAGCTAGGTGTGAGACAGGAGACACCAGCCCGGAGGGAGAGCAGTACTCCAACATACTGCGAATGAAAGCTTTGTACGTGGTCAGGAGCTCAGGTGTGCCAAGGAAGGACTTTGCATGACGGAGGATGTCCAGTCGGTGACGTGCGTTGGAGGCCAACTTGGAGATGTGGCTTTCGCAGGAAAGATTATGGCAGACAGTGAGGTCCAAAGCTTGAATGAAGGACTTCTTAAAGGGGCTTGTGAGAAGTAAATGGGAGGGTTTTCCAGACGTCCTTTTCGGAGAGACAGAGTGAGAGTGTGAGATTTGTCAGGATTGAAAGAAAATATCCAAGTGTTTGACCAGCTTGTGATTTTATCCAGATCTGCAGAGAGTGAAGAGTTTGTGCCTGCTGACCAGAGGACTAACAGATGGTACGGAAGAGGGTGGAGTCATCAACAAAAAGATAAAGAGAATATTCTAGAGAGTCAGAGAGATCATTGATGAAAACCAGAAAAAGAACAGGCCAAGAATGCTGCTTGAGGAACTCCAGGTTTAGCAATTTAGTGAGGACTCATCTGAAATATTGAGTGCAGTTTTTAGCCACTACATCTGAGGAAGTGATTATCACTACCATAGAGAGGGTACAGCATAGAGCCTGGTGTTGGCGCAGTGGTTAGGGCAGCGGCTTGGGATCCAAAAGGTCCTGAGTTCAAGCCCCGTTGGGCCACTGAATTAATACACCAGGGGGTTGACTCAGCCTGTCATCCTTCCGAGGTCGGCGAAATGAAGTACCAGTATACTGGGCCGGTGTATACCCCGGTTAAAATAGGTGTACCATATCCCTGTGTCGTAAGAGGCGACCAGGGTTGCGTCAGGAAGGGCATCCGGCGTAAAAAATGTGCCAAATCACTATGCGGATCATACGGATGATCCGCTGTGGCGACCCCTAACGGGGCAGCCGAAAGAAGAAAGAAGAAGAGGAGAGAGGGTACAGCATTAGAGCAACTCAATTAATTCCAGCTTAGCTCGACTAAACTATGATAAGGAGTCAAGACTTTTAATCCATTGGATACGAGGCAATTGTGAGGGGACCTGATGGAGACGTTTAAATATTGAGGGTTTGGACAGCATTGGTGCAATGTAGTCTTTCAGCAGAGTGGACAGTGTTGTGACCTAGGCCCAGAGCTTGAGGGGAAAGAAGATGAGCATTTGGTCAGTTTTAAAGCAGGGGGTCATCAGTCGGAGAGTGGTTAATGTGTGGAATGGTCACCAGCAAAGGTAGTGGCAGCAGAGGGGGGTGGATATGTTTGAAATGGGATTTGGATTGGTACGTGGAAGCATAGGATGATAGAGGAGCATGGGTATTGGCTTTTTGGAATAGTAGATAGCTTATGTGTGGATGGGTAACGATACTGGGGTTGGTGTACTGTCGCACAGGCATGATGGGCCAAATGGCCACCTCCTGCACCAAAGTTCTTGTGTGTCACAGTTTGCTTTTGAGAAAAAGTGATGTCAAATATTGTTAAGGCAATTGTACAAATACAGTTTTCTGTGAATATATTATATAAAAACAGGTGTTGGAAGATACGTATTCAAGCTGAAGACACCCCAGTGAGGATAACAGCCCAGCAGGCAATGCTCTTGCCACATTGAGAACACTAAGTGGCCGTCATCGAGCAATGTGCTGACTTTTAATGCCCAGTGTTAAGTATTTTACTAATTGGGTGGGTATCCTCAGGTCGCATCCCCTCCCCTTTGGAAGATGCTTAACACCAGGGACATGATGCCTGCACAAGCCAGATGAAGGCCACTGTGTGGTTGTGACATCAGACCTGACCTTTGCTTGATGTGCAGCTATCCTCGTTGGTGTGGCCTTCAGTTTTTATTTATTTATTTATATTATATTATTTGGCTGTTACATACAGTAGAAGATCTAAACTACAAATATATGAAGTACCAAGTCCCGAATCTGAAAAATGAAGTCAAAGGAATGTGGAAGCTGAAGACGCCGACATTTTGCAAGCGATAGTTGGCAACATGAAAGTATAAATAATCTCACTGATATCTTAAAAATAATACGGGGAAAATTACTGCAAACAAACTACCATTGGAGACTGTCTGCGATTCAGTGATGAACCTGAGAAGAACTCTCGGAACAAAACTATCAACAACAAAATTCACACTTGGTCCTTTGAAATCTGATCCTTTACCGGAATGGAGGTGGATACTTCGAGTCCTGAGAGAACCCCTTCTGAAACCTGCAAATGTGGATTTTTTTTCTTCAATCTGTGAAGTTTTTCATAAACTTTTTCACGATGAAATTTCAAGTCGAACAAATCGAGGAAGCTGCTGCCCCAGGGGCTATGTATCATAATTCCAAGTCGGATTGTCTTTCCCTCTTACTGGAACCATAATATTTTCATTTCACACTCATCTCTGCTCCACATGACGGGACAACATAGACGGTGGCGCAGCAGCTCCTGCCATAACTTTATTTAAAACTCCAGTCATTATCAACTCACTCGGCAGTTTAATTTCTGAAAGAGATAGTTTTTGCATATTCCTTGAATTGCTTCAAATTGCAGATGGAACACAGTGTCCTATTCCATGTGCCCAATAATGCGGGGAAACTTCAGTTGCCTAATTTGATGGTATTTTTGGTGATTCCTTTTTCAAACAACCCAACCTGACTTTATCCTTCCACATTGTGGTAGAAAGGCCTTTATTCATAAATGCCAGAATCATGTGTTCTGGTTATGAGGTTTATGTGCTGGGAAGGTCACTGGAAGTTGCGCCAATTTTCTATTCTTTTGTGTAAAGACGTTTGGGTTAACACCACCAAGAGAATAAACCAATGACGTATAACAAAATGATTATAGATATCCAAGCATTCATTTGTTCTTTTTAATTACAAAAAAAAAAGTAAATTGTTTGAGTGTTTGGGATAAATCTACATTTCTTGTTTCAAAACCACACATTTATCACAATGTTACATAGATTGCTAATATAATCGGAGAAACGATCCAATAAATATTCTAGCCTGTCTGCATCCACTTGCTTTCATTTCCATCCAAGGCTGGCCAATATTAAGAGGCCTATTGCCCCCTGCAGCACATCCTTTGGCTTTTGGCCAGCCAATCCGACGGCATGTGCTCCATCGTGAGAATTCATGACTTTTGCAGAGAGAGCCGAGATTCTGAGCATCGGCTCACAAAATAAGGAACGGGCAAGGTTAGAATGTATGAGAAGCATCTTTTAAACTGAAGAGCCAGAGTGATGTTGGCTAGGATCTGAGGGCCCCACAACTTGGATGTTGCTGTGATATGAAAGCCATATGTTATACCTTACCGCACTTGTCCGTGCAATTGGATTGATTATCTCCTGTTCTCATTTCTTTTCACCGACCCATGCCCCATTCCATCATCTCCATCACATGCTTATTATAATTTGGCCTCTTGCATGCTTTCCAACTGTACTATTTTCCTTCTCTCTTCTTTCATTTTATTTGGCATTGGCCTTAGGCTCAAGGTGGGGCTTGTACATAAATCACGTGCAGTAAAAATGCATTCGGAGGCATCGTTGTACTTTTCTATGAAATTGCAAGGAAACGGTAGATAATGGACAAATTAGCACAGGTATATGGGATTTGACACGGATCCAGGATCAATGGGTATGGGCCTCAGAAGGATCGAATGTGAAACAGGCAAACCAAAAATTTATTTCTCATTTTTCTTGATATATTTCTTTCTTTCTCAATTTATTCCATTTATTTTTCAATTTATTCTCTATTTTTGAATTTTCCTTCTTTCTAAATATTTGGGAACATGCAGACATCGGATGAAAAAGTAAAATGGCACTCGTTAATCGGTAGGGAATGCGTTTGTATATACTGTAGTCACAAATAGATATAGATTTTATGGCAGTGAACCTGGTGTTGGCTTAGTGGTAAGGATGGTGGTCTTGGGATCTTAGGGTCCTGAGTTCAAGCCCTGTCAAATGCTAAAATTAACACCAGGTGGCGTTGACTCAGCCTGTCGTCCTGTCCAAGGTCGGCAAAATGAGTACCAGTGAACTGGTAATAGGGCATTGCATCAGTGGTGCCCCCATACTTGGTAGGAGTGGCGATACACTGTTGTTCATAGCCAGTTGAAAGCAATGAATCATGCCACCACAAGAAGTGGAAGTATAAAAAAAAAGAATTACACGGTGGTAAGCTTATATCTTTGAAGATTTGAACGAAGGTGGGATTACCAAGAACAAGGATCAGCCATATTGATCACATTAATAGGCCCTGTGGAACTGAAGATGAGCAATAATGAAAAGAGTTAAGAAGATGGGACAAGATGAAAAAATGGTAGAAAAAGATAGGCAACGAAAGCTTATGATATGAAAAGAATTCCTTAGCCTCTGGATAGGAAAGGCTAATGAGGTCCTTAATGTTAATTGCTTCCAGGGATGCAAGGTGAGAGGCAGGAGCCATATCCCACAAAGGGAATCATTTGTGTTATGCATCTGAAGGGGTGTCAGGAGGAGTACCAAGAAAAAGCTTTGTCCTCTAGAGTACATTTTGAGTCATGTGGAGAGAGTATGCCAAGTGTGGAGTTGGAGGGTAGCTGGATACATGATGTGTCCAAGGTATTTTTGATAAGATGAATGGAGCACACTACATTGTTCTTCAACTTCTTGCTCGAGATGCCATTGAGGCCCTAAATCTTGCATTGCTTCCAGGATTGGATAACATGGTGAGACCAGGAGGTTCAAAAATCTACATACATACCTGTTCACTTGTTACATTCCAGCCAGAATTTTCCCCTTCCTTGAGTCAAAAAAACTATGACCTCCCCCACTGGGAATTCTTCACTGGGATTCACATTACCAAATAAAGCTCATAAGCACAATTTTCACACTTTGAATTCACTATACACCATAAAATAGGAATGTTTTTTTCATCTATTTATATACGTTTTAACAATAATCCACATTGTCTATCAATTTTCAGATGGTGAGAATCGTCAACCGACTGCCCTGGGATGAAAGAAGTTTCCCAGGTTGTTTTTCCACTGGGTCTAGAGAGTCTTGTAATGTGTTACCCACTGAGCAAAGATAGGAGCTCCTTATGATTTACAAGCAAGTCGCTCAGTATTTCTTAAAGATAAAGACCGTGCCATCTATCTATAATTCAGCAATGTGTGTGTGTGTGTGTGTGTGGGGGGGTGTGGTGTGTGTGTGTGTGTG
>CM068961.1:53354975-53377519 GCA_035128595.1 Eptatretus atami
ATGATGGAGCATGAATCACTTGCTCAGGATGACGGAGCACGAACCACTCGCTCTGAATGACTTGCGTCCTTTCCAATGAAAGCCGCGTCCAGTAACTCAAACATGTGACTTTCAAGTTTTAGCAAATTAAATCAAACAAAAAGCCTGGCAGGACAACTGCAGGATGGAAGGATGTGTGTGAAAATGGGGGGAGGGGGCGGTCGGAGTGGTCATGCAGGGCCAGTGGAAGGGGGAAACACATTCTTGAGGCGATGCTTGTAGAGCAACACACAACTCATTTACATGCCTCATGCTCAGGTATTATACCATATAGTGTACATGGAAGGAGGACGGGGGTGTGGGGGGGGGGTGGGTAAGGGGTCCATAGCTAGACTTTGGTAAATATATTATGCTCCGTGTGTTTCAAGTAGGTTAGATTGCCATGTAACAGGGATCTATCAGAGTAAGTCGTTGGTTACATGTGACACTGATGAGGCAGTGTATGTAATCAAGACAGAGTGGAGAGATTAATTAATTATGTATATGTAAAAACCTCTTGTAGGAGGGGCAAGGTGAGGACTTCCCATCGCAAAGGCACATAGGCCGATTGCGATCTTTCTGGCCAGTGCGTGCCATACAGTTGAACTTTTTTCCTGGGGTCACTGTCGGTATCAATTGACTTGGTATCTAAATAACCTGAATACGAAGTAATAATTGTTTACATCATGAAAATACCACTACACTAGGAGCACGGACTAGAAACTCATTTAGGTGCACCTACAGTACCTGCACCAGAACACACCTTTACATCGGCCGAGATATCACTTGTTAAATCCCGTGGGATTGACAGTTCACAGGAGTTTATGAATAAATTATTTAAAACATTGTTGTGGAAATGACTCCTGGGGGGATTAAAGATCTTTAGTATAATTCTAGTTATTCCTTAGTATGTGTGTTAGATAAGAGTAACATCATCATATATGTCAAGCGGGTTGAGGCGGTCTCTGAAAACGCATTCGTGAAGTCTTGCACGACGATAATTATCGGTCGATTATAATCGACCTCTACGTGACCAATTTCCATGAAGAGCACCATTTAGAAAAACAAAGGTTGATATTTAAGGACAGGGGGGTGCTCCTATGAGTTTAAGGAAGGTTTTAAGGAAAAACTTAAGGAATATTTGAATATGCAACAATCCTCAAATTAAGGATGTCCTTGAGGGAAAAATTTGAGGAAATATTTAAGTAAATCATCAAAGTAAAACTGGGCCTGTTTCCTCGATGTGGACTTGCATTTTTGTTTGTTATGTCCAACATGTCCTGTGAAATCGTATTTTCTCACTGTAAAGTTGTTCATACTGTATATAATTATTCCGCACACTTATTTTGGGGCAACAATCTCAGCATGGCCTGTCATATCGCTCCGCTTCTAAGCTTTAAAGCTTCTGTTGTTCTACAATATTTTTTCAATGTTTTAATGATGAATTTTCTTACGACTTCTTTAATCCTCAAGAGAGTGTTATTCAGCTCAGAGTTTTCAACTGTTCCTTTCACCGTTCCTCATTTCAATAATCCACCTTTCTTGATTCGGCTTTTAGTTATATCTGATAACTTGCTCTTCTTGTCACTACGTTTTTCCTTTCTTTGCAATTTCTGAGGCCGTGTCATTTAATACCTTCGTTATAATGATGGCTGAATGCGTCCACATCTGCGTTTTTTATTCAAGCTGTTGGAATCTATTGTTCAACCCAATTAGAAATTCTCTCTTTCGTTATTGCACTGTGGAGGTATCATTTCGTGATCGTCTCATTCTTCATGACCTTTCTCATTTTAGGTTGAGTACAAGCTTGCACCTTACTAGGCAATGCTCACTGCAATGATATTGTGAAAATGCTGGCCATTTTCTGTCATAGCCATCTCTTGGCAACATGTGCATTATTTTCAGTGCTTCCAACTTCACTGTTTCTCTACAAAAGCTCGTCATTGGGGTCAAAACCTCACAACACCGAGTTCAAAACTCGGTCTTCTGCATCAAATGTTGTCTGGTTATCATAATTGGATCGGCTGCACTTGGCTTAAATACGTAAAGGAGGATGCCACCAAATATGATGAGCATGCAATCTGTGCAAAATGCTTCCCTCACTGTCGTTGACAATTGTTGATAGAGAACAACCGTTTCCATCATTTGCTGAAGTTTAAAGCATTATTATACAATATATGCAGTACATGGTCAAATGTGTACATCTCAGGAATTCAAGAAACATTTTAATGATGACAAAAAAAAATTAACCCCATTTTATCCAGAAGTGCGAACATTACCTACCTTTCATGCTGCATTGGAAAATTATAAAAACTAGTGCGTGCCCGTACGTGCGTGGCTGTACGTGTGTGGCCGTACGTGCAAAAAAAAAAAACTTTCAAACCGCGTGCCAGAAACAACCACACACACGCACAGACACACAGAGATTGCTGGAATGACAGATAGATGTTTAGCTCGAATGTTCTTTTTATGCCTCCGCTGACGAAGTCCCCAGAGGCATTACGATTTTGAGTTGTACGTCCGTCCGTACGTAAGTCCATGCAAATTCCTTCGCTCTCGCGTGCCCGTACGTGCGTGGCCGTACGCGCAAAAAAAATAAAATAAAACTTTCAAACCGCGTGCCAGAAACAACAACCACACAGGCCGTTCCTCGCCTCTCAGGTGCCCGTACGTGTGTGGCCGTACTGTCGTGGCCATACATGCATGGGCATACGTGCGTGCCGTACGTGCGTGGCCGTAAGTGCAAAAATTAAAAAGTTAAAAAAACTTGTGCCGTACGTGCAAAAAAAAATAATAAATAAAATCAAAACAACTTTCAAACCACGTGTGAGAAACAACGACACACAGGCCGTCCTTCGCTGACGTGTGCCCGTACGTGCGTGGCCGTACGTGCAAAAAAATATATATATTTTTCAAAACCGCGTGCCAGAAACAATAAACACACAGGCGTTCCTTCGCTCTCGCGTGCCCGTACGTGCGTGGCCGTACGTGCAAAATATATATATTATATATATATATATATATATATATATATATATATATATATACATATATATATATACATTATATATTACATATATATTTCAAACAACCACACAGGCCGTTCCTTCGCTCTCGTAAACGACGACTGGATTGGGACATTGTGTTTATCAATAATGCGCATAAGAAATCGAGAAATTATTAGAATACAGTAAGTCATCACTATCCGAAGTCCGTACTTTGTAACCCGTAATGGGGAACGTGGCTGAGGATCTCTTCCCCAACGGCCACGCCTACACAGCAACGTGTCCTGTCATTGGTTAACTAAATGGCGCCCTTTCCCCATTGGCCACGCCTACGCAGCAACGTGTCCTGTCATTTGGTAACTAAATGGCACCCTTTCCCCATTGGCCACGCCTACGCAGCAACGTGTTCCTGTCATTGGTAACTAAATGGCGCCCTTTCCCCATTGGCCACGCCTATGCAGCAACGTGTCCTCTCATTGGTAACTAAATGGCGCCCTTTCCCCAATGGCCACGCCTACGCAGCAACGTGTCCTTGTCATTGGTTAACTAAATGACGCCCTTTCCCCATCGGCCACGCCTACGCAGCAACGTGTCCTGCCATGGGTTTGGTAAATAAATGATCATAACTTGGGAACCACTTGTCTGATTAATATCAAACCTTGAAAAGGCACATACCAGTCCCCAGCAATATACCTGGCAATTTCAATTAGATCGGACCAGTGGTTGCCGAGAAACAGCGGTCACAGACAAACACGCAAACACGCAAGCACGCAAGCACGCACGCACGCACGCACGCACGCACGCACGCACGCACGCACACAGAGATTGCTGAATTATAGATAGATGTTTAGCTCGAATGTTCTTTTTATGCCTCGCTGACGAAGTCCCCAGAGGAATTATGATTTGAGTTGACGTCCTCCGTACGCAAGTCCATGCAAATTTTCTCTGCTTGCTCTGGAACCGCTTATCCGACACAAAACTTTCACCATAGGTGTGACTACTCATGTAGAATATTTTAATGATAATTATGATGTCACAGGTCACGTGGTGTGGCAGCCATGTTGGAAAAAAGGAAAAACTTTGGACCTTTGTATATCCGAAACTGCTCCATGGAAAAAATTGAAACTTGGCAAATGTGAAGTACTCCACATGGGAAATAAGGGTGATTTTTTATGTTATAGGTTATGACATCATGATTGCAAACGTCTAACACCTTATCCAATCAGTATGAAAATTTTTGAGGGGCATCGAGGGCAAAATTGTGTGGGGGGAAAAATTGATGTCGTCACAGGTTTCAGCAGGCTTCTTGTTTTTAACAAAAAACCTTCAAAAATCTTCTACTCCAAAATGGCTGAACAGATCGAGGTGAAACTTTACAGGTATGATCGCCTATCCATGAGGAGCGAAAGCTTCTCCACCCTTGGCATCATAGGTCACATCATTTGGCAGTTATGATTTTTTTGAAGAATAAACTTTTAAAAATATTTTTCTTAGGAACGGCTTGACAGATCGAGGGGAAAATTCACCCACATGTTACCCAATCCTTAGGGATACAGGGTGTTCACAAATAATTAATAGGTCCCATGGTCTGGCAGCCATATAGGATTGAACAAAAATATATTTTTAAATTCTCTCGGACCGCTTCATCAATCAACGTGAAACATCACAATTATGATCTCGTAATCATGGGGAATAAATGTTTTAAATTTCAACCTAATCAGATGCTTGGTCTGGCAGCCAGAATTATTTAACATTTTGAATCTGGGTTCAGGGATTTAAATCAAACTTGGTATAAGTATGTGTAATGATGTAATAATGCAACAATGTGGGCAGAGGCATATCTGTTGATGTTGCGACGTCGAAGAATGCCCTTCTAGTTTCCTTTCCTTTTATGATCACTTGTCTATTCATGAAATTATTTCCCTTCACATCATCAGGTTATCAACGAGTCTTTTCCACTGTGATGTTCATTGAAAGTAAGACATTCATTGAAAGTAACAACACACAAGAAAGAGCATCACAAATACATGGCATTTATCTCAAAGCGAGACACCACATATAATTCACCCATTCAGATCATATTGCTTTGCACGTATGCATGGCACATTGTCCCACCGCCACAGATCACACAGTTCCACCCACATAAGACACATACGTCTACTAATGCCGTATAAATCCTCACCCACACACAGGATAATACTGAAAAAACGTAAACAATAAAGCAGCCGCCACTTCTTACATGTAGGCCAACCCATGTTGGCTCTTTCTACATCTATGTTAACTAAGAAACACCTGATCCTGATGGGGGCAGCCACGGGGGGGTTATGTATTTTCCTTCTTTGTGTTGCTAATTATTATCCCGCCCCCTGGAGGGGGGGAGCGGGATATTGTAATCGTCCGGTTTGTTTGTCTGTTTGTTTGTCTGTCTGTTAGCAACTTTACGGCAAAACGGCTTTAGCAAACACTATCAAATTTAATCCGCAGGTGGGCAATGAACCTTGGACGACCCCATTAACTTTTGGGTCCAATTGGATCAAAGGTCAAGATCAAGGTCACGAAAAGATCCAAATCGTTTTTCGCTCATAACTTTGTCAAAAATGATCTGATTTACTTCAAACTAAGCTTATAGTGAACCTTATTCTATTTGTCACTTATAATCCTACCCATTCCTATAGTGAAAAATGCATATTTGTGAAGATCGGTAGGGTCCGAAGTCTTGGGGGTCATGGTCATCGGTCAAAATTACAAATTTTCCATTATAAATCAAAAAAGGTTAGGAATATGCGTGTTTACTATGGAAGACATATATCAAGTCCTTTATTGGCTTTCATTTGACACCATGACCTTTGACCTTACGTGGCCTTGAAAGGTCAAAATCATTTTAAGGTCATAACTTCGTCAAAAATGGTTTAATTGACTTCAAACTAAGACTAAAATATTCCTTATAATCAACATTCAAGTTAAGGATGTATCAAATTTAAATTTGATCCCCAAAATAACTTTATGCCTTAAATGGGCGGGATTTGTTGTGCCTGGCACCACTTGTTATTGCTATGATTGTCAATATTATTATTATCAATGTTATTTTTTGTAATCATGGTAATATTATTATTATGCTCTAATCATAATGTTGCTGTTGTATATCTTATCCCCAAGCTTTTTGAAAAAGAAATGGAAGGATATTGTGATGGGCTCCATCTGTTTATCTCGCTGTCCGTTACGCTATCTCCTCCTAAACGGTGATGCAGAAATTCACCAAACTTGGTAGTTATGATCACCACATAGCAAGAAGGTGCGAGAGCCGTATCACTTTTGGCCCTTCCCCGTGGGGTGGAGTCAAAAGGTCAAATACCAAAAATACCGGCACATTTAAAAATATTTTTATGAAACTTTGTATATGCAATCAACATTGGGGGATGCATGAAATATGTAACGATTTTGGGGAATTGACCCCAGGTTCATACCCCAGGGTAAAAATGTAATTTTTTTTAACTCAAAATCTGATATTGGGTCATTCCTGGTGGAACCTTTTGCCGTCTTTCAAATTTTCTTCAGGTGGGAAGCATGGGAATTTGCACCATCGACTTCGCTCTCGTTACTTTTGTTATTGGAAGTGGCCTTGGATAAAAAGCCCCAATTATGTGGAACGACGTTCAAGCAGCTATCTATACACCGTTCCTTAACGTGGCATTTTTCCAAGGCTGAAAAGCCAATAAAACATGGGAATTCCTCTGGATTTTTTTGCAGTTCAGTCGAAAGTAACATAGACTAAGCGACTGAAAATAATGCGAAGGCCTATTACTCGTGATGCCATTAAGGCCTCTGAAAAGTCACTGGTAATACCTCTCTCACCACCACTGGGAATGGTGCTACACATTTACGGAGATAATTTGCGTCAGCCTCGCCTTTGGAACCCCCAAGTGGTGGGGGTTGGGGGGATGGGGAGTGAAACTACAACCTTTGTGTTGTGTCCCATAGTCCCTCTAGCGAGTTTGGTTAACATGAGATGAGTAACAAACAAAATGCAATGGTCACAGACATGCAGACAGACATACAGACACCAAATTGTGTATTTTGGTAAGCCATCATTCCAAGCACATTATATCAGTCATTTTAATTAATTTCCATTTATTCATAGCTTCAAGGTCTGAAGAATGTCAAAAGGCCATTGCCAATTAGTGCCTACTTAATGAAAACAGTATTGTTTCCACAAAATGAAGGACATGACAAAGGACCATATGCAGCACAATGTTGGCACAACTTCATAGCATGAAAAAGACATCTTTTACTGCCTCAATTTTACATGAAAACCTCATTAAGGTTTGAATAAGTTTAATTTTTTTTAACCTTATTCCCACCTTAATGAGGGTTTCATGTGGGAATAAGGTTAAGAGAATAAGCAATAAAATAATGCCAAATCAAATTGAAAACATGAAACTTCAAATATTCAACCAGCCAGCCTCAGACTCTGCTCCACCCAGGTACGTTTGATCTATTTCTCATCAGCTTTTCCATAATACATTCCACTTGCTCGTTCAATGTCTATTGTACTCCATCTAACCGAGTCCCCTCACTACTTTACACATCCACTCCTGCTGATAAATTTCATAATTACTACATTTTGTGTTTCAAGTGCGCACTATTTTTCAAAACAATCAAGTGAAATAATCTTGAACCATTTGATGGTTTTCGGAAAATACCGCTTTCCGTCAAACACAAAGTCAACCGAGGAGAACAGGAATTATGTTCGTAATGAAATTTTTCCTTCTGATTGAACCATCACCTGACACCTTTCTGAGTGCACATTTATTATGCCTGGGTCTTACATCTCACAGAGCCTTTCCAAAAGGGTAGATATGCTGGTAGCCTGGTCAAATTACAAATTCTTAACCTAATCTATGAAGGCAGTGCATCAGCAGCATGGCCGAGTTATGATGCCATCAGTACACAGAATGCCATAACCATAACCCCCTCTCCACAGTCACCTATGCATTCGCATCATTAATTATTTATTTCTCCTGAATGTCTACACCACTTCCGAGGCAACAAATTAAATTTCTGATGATGTTCAAATCTCATGAATGTGATATTCCAAGATTAATATGTCAACATCAGAGAGAAATTTCTATATATTATCAAAAGCATATGTCTCCTGCACCACTGGTGATGATCGAATAAACTAGAAGGGCACTCGGTACAGTGCATACCTCCGCCACGTAATGCCTGATCCATGAGAACATATCGGGCCCAATACATTTTTGAAATATCATGCTATATATCGTTTTTGGCCCTGTCCCTCAATGAGGAAGAATCACTTCAAAAAGTTAAACAATCATCGTATCCGGATCCGGATCCGGATCTTCACCAAAATCTTATCAGTTCGTCCTTGTCACACACCGAAAGTGTCCACAAAATTTCATCCGAATCCGTCCACAACTTTTTGAGATATCCTGCACACAAATAAACAAACAAACAAACAGACAAGCAGACAGAAAGGGGTGAAAACAAAACCTTCTTCACCTTCAGGGGTGGAGGTAACAATGAAATCACAAGCAGCCAAAATCAAAGCATCATAAATGAAGATAGCCGACTTTATACATAAATATATGGAGTACAAAGGAGGAGAAACAGCGTTTTAGAAAATAGAACTTGTGTCTCCCACCTGTTTCGCATGTTGGCCCAATGTAGCCGGTTCCAGAACAGTCACATACAAAGCGATTCCATCCCTCACGGCAAAGTCCGGCATTGAGGCATGGCCGCGACACGCAGTGTCGAACCTTATCGCGTCGGCATGATGGCTTCACACCAGCTGCCAGCTGACTCTCGGCAATGCGTCGCACATCTTTGGCCTGCCCGTCCATGTATAAATCGCGCACACAGCCCACAAAGCCAAGGCCCAAAGGTGCCGTCCAGAGCTCTGGTGGTAGTGTCATTGGAGAGCTGGGGATCTCAGGAAGGCCACCGAGATACATCTCTCCATCAAGGTCAAGGATCTCACTTTCTCCACTTGCTGTGAAGGGAACTCTTCTTGTGTCAACACTTACGAGCCCTGCAACAAATGACAATAGGAATAGGGCAAGAGGCACAAAAGAGGCCACAAATGAACTAAATTGATGGGAAGAAAGGTCAACCGACATATACAAAAGAAGAAAAAAAAAGAAAAACCAGTTCTCTTCAATTGACGACAACACATGTTGATGCTTTTTCCGGTAAAAAAAAGTTATACTGAGACATAAAAGGTGAGAACAACAAAAGGAAGGATACGCTTTAACAAGACGAATTGAAGAATAAAGCAGGTATAACAAACCAAGACGATTTGATGTGAGTTCTTCAGAACTACACAATGTAATGTTGCTCGATTTGTAAAAAGGAAGATAAATGTAATCATAATTGATTTTAACAATTTAAATAATTTAACATCACAAAAAAAAGAACAGAGAAATTTCGCAGAAATTCCCAAAAACAGACGGAAAGAAACAAACATCACGACAGGAAGAAGCTATATGTGCCATCTTGCCTGTGCCATTTCTATTTTTACCTCTGCCACCAAAGGTGAAGGAGGTTATGTTTTCACCCCACTCTGTCTGTCTGTTTGTTTGTTTGTGTCCAGGATATCTCAAAAAGTTGTGAACGGATTCGGATGAAATTTGGTGGGCAAGTTCCATGTGTGACAAGGATGAACTGATCCGATTTTGGTGAAGATCTGGATCCGACTACTAGAATTTAAGTGATTCTTCACCAATGAGAGATCGGGACAAAAACGATATACAGTGGGGAGAACAAGTATTTGATACACTGCCGATTTTGCAGGTTTTCCCACTTACAAAGCACGTAGAGGTCTGTAATTTTTATCATAGGTACACTTCAACTGTGAAAGACGGAATCTAAAATAAAAATCCTGAAAATCACATTGTATGATTTTAAAATAATTAATTTGCATTTTATTGCATGAAATAAGTATTGTCCGTACGAGTTAGGACACATCCGGACACATTCGCTTCCCCAACAGGAAGCAATACATCACCCCTTTCTGTTTGTTTGTGAACAGTATTACGGAAAAACTCCTCGACGGATTTCGACGAAACTTGGTGGGGGGATTAGGTATGGTCCAAGGATCATGCCATTAGATTTTGGACTTGGTCCAAATCCAAATATGCCGCTATGGCGGCCAATTTGAAAAAATATTTGAATTTTTTTTTTTTTTGCATTTCTACATGTTATAAGTGATTTCCAACAAAAAAAACATGCCAAAATTATACTTGCGGCTGATTTTGGAACTTCAGGTGGATATAACCCACGTAAAAATCAATTTCTGTCTCAAGGATCTAGTTATGACGAATGAATTGAGTATGTAAAAGTTAAAAGTAAAAGGGAAAGTTGCAAACTATAACTCTGTGAGCACTGTTGACGTCAAATTGAATGAATAGGATATCAGGTTCACTTGAGTGACCTTGCAGTATTGGCGGCGGAGGTTTTGCACTCTACCGAGTGCTCCCCCTCTAGTTAATAATGTGATTGTCCCAACAAGACGGTGCAGAGTTAATGCACTTACCTTTGAATTGTCTAGTCTGGGTTTGATTATCAACCCAACTATAAACATTCGGATTGTTGCTAAACATGCAGGACATTGCATCACAAACGTTAAGAGCTAGAGATGGGGTTACGCTGGAGATTAACGTTTGAGGATTAGCGTCCCTTCGGTGGAGGTTAAAGTCCTTTCGATGGACGTTAAGCTGGAGATTCGTCTGTTAGGATTAGACGGTAGACTTTAAAGAGCACACTGTTTCTATTGCTGAAAGGTAGGTGAGGTATCACTGGTACGCTGGAAAAATTCCAAATTCTTGCTTTAACCTGCAGTGGACGCTGTATCAGTAATATAGTCGCACCACTCAGAAATAACCTGACAGAGGATATACTGGCCAAATGGTTTCCACCTGCATCCAAGTTCCTTGTGTACCTGCAGGCTGAACTCATAATCAACCCCTGGCCCAACATGTACACAATGTAAATAGTTTTTACAGGATTTTTTTTTTATTTTTTACAGGATCCAAAGCTTGAAGTGTAGCTGCCACATACACACATTTCACACACATAGACGTACAGATGAATACACGAGACACAACACAGGACTGTTAGATGAGACAAACACAGCCACTGAGCTTGGAAGAAGAGCCATCACTTCCCGGGGCACTTTGGGTACCAGCGACGTCACAACGATGACACATTTCTCACCGCACTCACCGGGGCATTTCCTAAGGAATGTCATCTTCCCCATGGATAGCAACTTATGGGGATTGTCCTTGCTCTGTCCTTTTAAATGATGAATGTCAAGCAAGGAAGCAACACATACCATTTCTAAAGTCTTTGGTATGACACGGCCGGGGTTGAATCTCCGACCTCTGACACTCCAAGCAGACACTCTAACCATTCCACCACTGTGTCTAACAAAGAAATTGAATGAAAGATCATTTCGCTCAATACATAAATGAAAAAGAAGATTTTTTTGGTGTGTGTTATTTGTTTAATTAGGTTCTCTTTATCTATTATTAGGACTTTGAGGAAGATCTGATAACATTTTCCGTCAAATTTATGCAGAAATCCAGAAAATTCGAAAGGGTTCACAAATTTTTCTCACCACTATACTGTATATGTATTGAAAGAATCAATGCAGCCATCTTGCCAAAATAAAGAAATGCTGAAAGACCAATCGTGAGCATTTCAAACCTCACTACCATTATCCATTATTTTTTTGTAAACATTGTTGAGCCATCAGGTTCGTTGTTCTGTAAGTTTCTGTTCATTCATTATTCATCACAGCACGTGCAATATGATGACTCCATTATTCAAATACAGCACTAGCAATACCACTCGCCACTTTTCTGATGGGTATATTAAGGGGGGGGGGGGCGGAAGTGGCTGGAAAAGAGAGAGGGGTGGGGAATAGAGAGAGAGTGGGGAAAGTGAAAAGGTGGAGGGGAAAAGAGAGAGGAGGGAGGGGGAGTGAGGAAGGGTGCGAGAATGAGGAGGGATGGGGGAGGGGGAAGGGAAGACAGTGTGAGGTGAGAGGAAGGGAAGGCAGACGTATGGTAGAGTGTTAGTTATGATTCATACTCTCATCAAAAAATGATTCTGCATAAAATAACAGTGCACATGGAAACAAAATAATGTCTGAAATCCATTTTCTATTGGTCATACTATAAATACGGCCTAGAAACAAACACCGCCCTGACAGGTCCAGAGACAAAACCCACCAAACACATTGGGAGCGAAGCCATCCGGAGATAAACACTGCTTGGACACGTCTGGGGACAAACTACTGTACAGAGAGGAGAGATAAAATTATAAAACTAGTGTGCGTGCCCGTACGTGCGTGGCTGTACGGTGGTGTGGCCGTAGTGCAGAAAAAAAAACTTTCAAACCGGCGCGTGCCAGAAAGACAACCAACAACACGCACAGACACACACGTAGATTTGCTGGAATACCGATAGATGTTTAGCTCGAATGTTCTTTTTAATGCCTCCGTGACGAATCCCAGAGGCATTACGATTTTGAGTTGTACGTCCGTCCGTACGTAAGTCCATGCAAAATTCCTTCGCTCTCGGCGTGCCGTACGTGCGTGGCGGAACGCGCAAAAAAAATAATATAAAACTTTCAAACCGGCGTGCCAGAAACCAACCACACAGGCCGTTCCTTCGCTCTCAGGTGCCCGTACGTGTGTGGCCGTAACGTGCGTGGCCATACATGCATGGGCATACGTGCGTGGCCGTACGTGCGCGGCGTAAGTGCAAAAAATTAAAAAAGTTAAAAAAAACTTGTGGCTGTACGTGCAAAAAAATAAAATAAAATAAAATCAAAACAACTTTCAAACCACGTGTGAGAAACAACGACGACACAGGCCGTTCCTTCGCTGACGTGTGCCCGTACGTGCGTGGCGTAACGTGCAAAAAAATATATATATATTTCAAACCGCGTGCCAGAAAACAATAACCACACAGGCCGTTCCTTCGCTCTCGCGTGCCGTACGTGCGTGGCCGTACGTGCCAAATATATAATATATTATATATTATATATATATATATATATATATATAATATATATATATATATATATATATATATTTCAAACAACCACACAGGCCGTTTCCTTTGCTCTCGTAAACGACGACTGGATTGGGACATTGTGTTTATCAATAAATGCGCATAAGAAATCGAGAAATTATTAGAATCAGTAAGTCATCACTATCCGGAAGTCCGTACTTTGTAACCCGTAATGGGGAACGTGGCCTGAGGATCTCTTCCCCAACGGCCACGCCTACACAGCAACGTGTCCTGTCATTGGTAACTAAATGGGCCCTTTCCCCATTGGCACGCCTACGCAGCAACGTGTCCTGTCATTGGTAACTAAATGGCACCCTTTCCCATTGGCCACGCCTACGCAGCAACGTGTCCTGTCATTGTAACTAAATGGGCGCCCCTTTCCCCATTGGCCACGCCTATGCAGCAACGTGTCTCTCATTGGTAACTAAATGGCGCCCTTTCCCAATGGCCACGCCTACGCAGCAACGTGTCCTGTCATTGGTACGTAAATGACGCCTTTCCCATCGGCCACGCCTACGCAGCAACGTGTTCCTGCCATGGGTTTGGTAAATAAATGATCATAACTTGGGAACCACTTGTCTGATTAATATCAACCTTGAAAAGGCACATACTCAGGTCCCAGCAATATACTGGCAAGTTTTCAATTAGATCGGACCAGTGGTTGCCGAGAAACAGCGGTCACAGACAAACACGCAAACACGCAAGCACGCAAGCACGCACGCACGCACGCACGCACCGCACGCACGCACGCACACAGAGATTGCTGGAATTATAGATAGATGTTTAAGCTCGAATGTTCTTTTTATGCCTCCGCTGACGAAGTCCCCAGAGGAATTATGATTTTGAGTTGGAACGTCCGTCCGTACGCAAGTCCATGCAAATTTTCTCTGCTTGCTCTGGAACCGCTTATCCGACACAAAACTTTCACCATAGGTGTGACTACTCATGTAAGAATATTTTAATGATAATTATGAATGTCACAGGTCACGTGGGTGTGGCAGCCATGTTGGAAAAAAGGAAAAACTTTGGACCTTTGTATATCCGAAACTGCTCCATGGAAAAAATTGAAACCTTGGCAATGTGAAGTACTCCACATGGGAAATAAGGGTGATTTTTTATGTTAATAGGTTATGAACATCATGATTGGCAAACGTCTAACACCTTATCCAATCAGTATGAAAATTTTTGAGCGGGCATCGAGGGCAAATTGTGTGGGGGGAAAAATTTGATGTCGTCACAGGTTTCAGCAGCGCTTCTTGTTTTTACAAAAACTTCAAAATCTTCTACTCCAAAATGGCTGAACAGATCGAGGTGAAACTTTTACAGGTATGATCGCCTATCCTGAGGAGCGAAAGCGTTCTCCACCCTTGGCATCATAGGTCACATCATTTGGCAGTTATGATTTTTTTTGAACGAATAACTTTTAAAATATTTTTCTTAGGAACGGCTTGACAGATCGGAGGGGAAAATTCACGCCACATGTTACCCAATCCTTAGGGATACAGGGTGTTCACAAATATTAAATAGGTCCCATGGTCTGGCAGCCATATAGGATTGAACAAAAATATATTTTTAAATTCTCTCGGACCGCTTCATCAATCACGTGAAACATCACAATTATGATTCGTAATCATGGGGAATAAATGTTTTAATTTCCAACCTAATAGATGCTTGGTCTGGCAGCCAGATTATTTAACATTTTGAATCTGGGTTCAGGATTTAAATCAAACTTGGTATATAGTATGTGTAATGATGTAATAATGCAACAATGTGGGCAGAGGCATATCTGTTGATGTTGCGACGTCGAAGAATGCCCTTCTAGTTCCTTTCCTTTTATGATCACTTGTCTATTCATGAAATTATTTCCCTTCACATCATCAGGTTATCAACGAGTCTTTTCCACTGTGATGTTCATTGAAAGTAAGACATTCATTGAAAGTAAAAACACACAAGAAAGAGCATCACAAATACATGGCATTTATCTCAAAGCGAGACACCACATATAATTCACCCATTCAGATCATATTGCTTTGCACGTATGCATGGCATTGTCACACCGCCAGATCACACAGTTCCACCCACATAAGACCAATACGTCTCTAATGCCGTATAATCTCACCCACACACAGGATAAACTGAAAAACGTAAACAATAAAGCAGCCGCACTTTTACATGTAGGCCAACCCATGTTGGCTCTTTCTACATCTATGTTAACTAAGAAACACTGATCCTGATGGGGGCAGCCACGGGGGGTTATGTATTTTCCTTCTTGTGTTGCTAATTATTATCCGCCCCTGGAGGGGGGGAGCGGGATATTGTAATCGTCCGGTTTGTTTGTCTGTTTGTTTGTCTGTCTGTTAGCAAACTTTACGGCAAAACGGCTTTAGCAAACACTATCAAATTTAATCCGCAGGTGGGCATGAACCTTGGACGACCCATTAACTTTTGGGTCCAATTGGATCAAAGGTCAGATCAAGGTCACGAAAAGATCCAAATCGTTTTTTCGCTCATAACTTTGTCAAAAATGATCTGATTTACTTCAAACTAAGCTTATAGTGAACCTTATTCTATTTGTCACTTATAATCCTACCCATTCTCTATAGTGAAAAATGCATATTTGTGAAGATCGGTAGGGTCCGAAGTCTTGGGTCATGGTCATCGTCAAATTACAATTTCCATTATAAATCAAAAAAGGTTAGGAATATGCGTGTTTACTATGGAAAGACATATATAAGTCCTTTATTGGCTTTCATTTGACACCATGACTTTGACCTTACGTGGCCTTGAAAGGTCAAAATCATTTTAAAGGTCATAACTTCGTCAAAAATGGTTTAATTGACTTCAAACTAGACTAAAATATTCCTTATAATCAATTCAAGTTAAGGATGTATAAATTTAAATTTGATCCCCAAATAACTTTATGCCTTAAATGGGCGGGATTTGTTGTGCCTGGCACACTTGTTATTGCTATGATTGTCAATATTATTATTATCAATGTTATTTTTTTGTAATCATGGTAATATTATTATTATGCTCTAATCATAATGTTGCTGTTGTATATCTTATCCCAAGCTTTTTGAAAAAGAAATGGAAGGATATAGTGATGGGCTCCATCTGTTTTCTGCTGTGCCGTTTACGCTATCTCCTCCTAAACGGTGATGCAGAAAATTCACCAAACTTGGTAGTTATGATCACCACATAGCAAGAAGGTGCGAGAGCCGTATCATTTTGGCCTTCCCCGTGGGGTGGAGTCAAAAGGTCAAATACCAAAAATACCGGCACATTTAAAAATATTTTTATGAAACTTTGTATATGCAATCAACATTGGGGGATGCATGAAATATGTAACGATTTTGGGGAATTGACCCCAGGTTCATACCCAGGGTAAAATGTAATTTTTTTTAACTCAAAATCTGATATTGGGTCATTCCTGGTGGAACCTTTTGCGTCTTTCAAATTTTCTTCAGGTGGGAAGCATGGGAATTTGCACATCGACTTCGCTCTCGTTACTTTTGTTATTGGAAGTGGCCTTGGATAAAAAGCCCCAATTATGTGGAACGACGTTCAAGCAGCTATCTATACACCGTTCCTTAACGTGGCATTTTTCCAAGGCTGAAAAGCCAATAAAACATGGGAATTCCTCTGGATTTTTTGCAGTTCAGTCGAAAGTAACATAGACTAAGCGACTGAAAATAATGCGAAGGCTAGTTACTCGTGATGCCATTAAGGCCTCTGAAAAGTCACTGGTAATACCTCTCTCACCACCACTGGGAATGGTGCTACACATTTACGGAGATATTTGCGTCAGCCTCGCCTTTGGAACCCCAAGTGGTGGGGGTTGGGGGATGGGGAGTGAAACTACAACCTTTGTGTTGTGTCCATAGTCCTCTAGCCGAGTTTGGTTAACATGAGATGAGTAAAAAACAAATGCAATGGTCACAGACATGCAGACAGACATACAGACACCAAATTGTGTATTTTGGTAAGCCATCATTCCAAGCACATTATATCAGTCATTTTAATTAATTTCATTTATTCATAGCTTCAAGGTCTGAAGAATGTCAAAAGGCATTGCCAATTAGTGCTACTTAATGAAAACTATTGTTTCCACAAAATGAAGGACATGACAAAGGACCATATGCAGCACAATGTTGGCAAACTTCATAGCATGAAAAAGACATCTTTTACTGCCTCAATTTTACATGAAACCTCATTAAGGTTTGAATAAGTTTAATTTTTTTAACCTTATTCCACCTTAATGAGGGTTTCATGTGGGATAAGGTTAAGAGAATAAGCAATAAATAATGCCAAATAAATTGAAAACATGAAACTTCAAATATTCAACCAGCCAGCCTCAGACTCTGCTCCACCCAGGTACGTTTGATCTATTTCTCATCAGCTTTTCCATAATACATTCCACTTGCTCGTTCAATGTCTATTGTACTCCATCTAACCGAGTCCCTCACTACTTTACACATCCACTCCTGCTGATAAATTTCATAATTATACATTTTGTGTTTCAAGTGCGCACTATTTTTCAAAACAATCAAGTGAAATAATCTTGAACCATTGAATGGTTTTCGGAAAATACCGCTTTCCGTCAACACAAAGTCAACCGAGGAGAACAGGAATTATGTTCGTAATGAATTTTTCCTTCTGATTGAACCATACCTGACACCTTTCTGAGTGCACATTTATTATGCCTGGGTCTTACATCTCACAGAGCCTTTCCAAAAGGGTAGATATGCTGGTAGCCCTGGTCAAATTACAAATTCTTAACCTAATCTATGAAGGCAGTGCATCAGCAGCATGGCCGAGTTATGATGCATCAGTAACAGAATGCCATAACCATAACCCCCCTCTCCACAGTCACCTATGCATTCGCATCATTAATTATTTATTTCTCCTGAATGTCTACACCACTTCCGAGGCAACAAATTAAATTTCTGATGATGTTCAAATCTCATGAATGTGATATTCCAAGATTAATATGTCAACATCAGAGAGAAATTTCTATATATTATCAAAAGCTATGTCTCCTGCACACTGGTGAGATCGAATAAACTAGAAGGGCACTCGGTACAGTGCATACCTCCGCCACGTAATGCCTGATCCATGAGAACATATCGGGCCCAATACATTTTTGAAATATCATGCTAATATATCGTTTTTGGCCCTGTCCTCAATGAGGAAGAATCACTTCAAAAAGTTAAACAATCATCGTATCCGGATCCGGATCCGGATCTTCACCAAAATTTATCAGTTCGTCCTTGTCACACACCGAAAGTGTCCACAAAATTCATCCGAATCCGTCCACAACTTTTTGAGATATCCTGCACACAAATAAACAAACAAACGACAAGCAGACAGAAAGGGGTGAAAACAAAACCTTCTCACTTCGGGGTGGAGGTACAATGAAATCACAAGCAGCCAAAATCAAAGCATCATAATGAAGATAGCCGACTTTATACATAAATATATGGAGTACAAGGAGGAGAAACAGCGTTTTTGAAAATAGAACTTGTGTCTCCCACCTGTTTCGCATGTTGGCCCAATGTAGCCGGTTCCAGAACAGTCACATACAAAGCGATTCCATCCCTCACGGGCAAAGTCGGCATTGAGGCATGGCCGCGACACGCAGTGTCGAACCTTATCGCGTCGGCATGATGGCTTCACACCAGCTGCCAGCTGACTCTCGGCAATGCGTCGCACATCTTTGGCCTGCCCGTCCATGTAAATCGCGCACACAGCCCACAAAGCCAAGGCCCAAAGGTGCCGTCCAGAAGCTCTGGTGGTAGTGTCATTGGAGAGCTGGGGATCTCAGGAAGGCCACGAGATACATCTCTCCATCAAGGTCAAGGATCTCACTTTCTCCACTTGCTGTGAGGGAACTCTTCTTGTGTCAACACTTACGAGCCCTGCAACAAATGACAATAGGAATAGGGCAAGAGGCACAAAAGAGCCACAAATGAACTAAATTGATGGGAAGAAAGGTCAACCGACATATAAAAAAAGAAAAAAAAGAAAAACCAGTTTCTCTTCAATTGACGACAACACATGTTGATGCTTTTTCCGGTAAAAAAAAAGTTATACTGAGACATAAAAGGTGAGAACAAAAGGAGGATACGCTTTAACAAGACGAATTGAAGAATAAAGCAGGTATAACAAACCAAGACGATTTGATGTGAGTTCTTCAGAAACTACACAATGTAATGTTGCTCGATTTGTAAAAAGGAAGATAAATGTAATCATAATTGATTTTAACAATTTAAATAATTTAACATCACAAAAAAAGAACAGAGAAATTTCGCAGAATTCCCAAAAACAGACGGAAAGAAACAAACATCACGACAGGAAGAAGCTATATGTGCCATCTTGCCTGTGCCATTTTATTTTCCTCTGCCACCAAAGGTGAAGGAGGTTATGTTTTCACCCCACTCTGTCTGTCTGTTTGTTTGTTTGTGTCCAGGATATCTCAAAAAGTTGTGAACGGATTCGGATGAAATTTGGTGGGCAAGTTCCATGTGTGACAAGGATGAACTGATCCGATTTTGGTGAAGATCTGGATCCGACTACTAGAATTTAAGTGATTCTTCACCAATGAGAAGATCGGGACAAAAACGATATACAGTGGGGAGAACAAGTATTTGACACTGCCGATTTTGCAGGTTTTCCCACTTACAAAGCACTTAGAGGTCTGTAATTTTTATCATAGGTACACTTCACTGTGAAAGACGGAATCTAAAACAAAAATCCTGAAAATCACATTGTATGATTTTAAAATAATTAATTTGCATTTTATTGCATGAAATAAGTATTGTCCGTACGAGTTAGGAACATCCGGACACATTCGCTTCCCAACAGGAAGCAAATACCACCTTTCTGTTTGTTTGTGAACAGTATTACGGAAAAACTCCTCGACTGATTTCGACGAAACTTGGTGGGGGGATTAGGTATGGTCCAAGGACATGCCATTAGATTTTGGGACTTGGTCCAAAATCCAATATGGCCGCTATGGCGGCCATTTTGAAAAAATATTTGAATTTTTTTTTTTTTTGCATTTCTACATGTTATAAGTGATTTCCAACAAAAAAAACATGCAAAATTATAATTGCGGCTGATTTTGGAACTTCAGGTGGATATACCCACGTAAAATCAATTTCTGTCTCAAGGATCTAGTTATGACGAATGATTGAGTATGTAAAGTTAAAAGTAAAAGGGAAAGTTTGCAAACTATAACTCGTGAGCACTGTTGACGTCAATTGAATGAATAGGATATCAGGTTCACTTGAGTGACCTTGCAGTATTGGCGGCGGAGGTTTTGCACTCTACCGAGTGCTCCCCTCTAGTTAATAATGTGATTGCCCAACAAGACGGTGCAGAGTTAATGCACTTACCTTTGAATTGTCTAGTCTGGGTTTTTGATTATCAACCCAACTATAAACATTCGGATTGTTGCTAAACATGCAGGACATTGCATCCACAAACGTTAAGAGCTAGAGATGGGTTACGCTGGAGATTAACGTTTGAGGATTAGCGTCCCTTCGGTGGAGGTTAAAGTCCTTTCGATGGACGTTAAGCTGGAGATTCGTCTGTTAGGTTAGACGGTAGACTTTAAAGAGCAACTGTTTCTATTGCTGAAAGGTAGGTGAGGTATCACTGGTACGCTGGAAAAATTCAAATTCTTGCTTTTAACCTGCAGTGGACGCTGTATCAGTAATATAGTCGCACCACTCAGAAATAACCTGACAGAGGATATACTGGCCAAATGGTTTCCACCTGCATCCAAGTTCCTTGTGTACCTGCAGGCTGAACTCATAATCAACCCCTGGCCCAACATGTACACAATGTAAATAGTTTTTACAGGATTTTTTTTTTTTTTTTACAGGATCCAATGCTTGAAGTGTAGCTGCCACATACACACATTTCACACACATAGACGTACAGATGAATACACGAGACACAACACGGATGTTAGATGAGACAAACACAGCCACTGAGCTTGGAAGAAGAGCCATCACTTCCCGGGGCACTTTGGTACCAGCGACGTCACAACGATGACACATTTCTCACCGCACTCACCGGGGCATTTCCTAAGGAATGTCATCTTCCCCATGGATAGCAACTTATGGGGTTGTCCTTGCTCTGTCCTTTTAAATGATGAATGTCAAGCAAGGAAGCAACACATACCATTTCTAAAGTCTTTGGTATGACACGGCCGGGGTTGAATCTCCCGACTCTGACACTCCAAGCAGACACTCTAACCATATCACCACTGTGTCTACAAGAGAATTGAATGAAAGATCATTTCGCTCAATACATAAATGAAAAAGAAGATTTTTTTGGTGTGTGTTATTTGTTTAATTAGGTTCTCTTTTATCTATTATTAGGACTTTGAGGAAGATCTGATAACATTTTCCGTCAAATTTATGCAGAAATCCAGAAAATTCGAAAGGGTTCACAAATTTTTCTCACCACTATACTGTATATGTATTGAAAGAATCAAAATGCAGCCATCTTGCCAAATAAAGAAATGCTGAAAGACCAATCGTGAGCATTTCAAACCTCACTACCATTATCCATTATTTTTTTGTAACATTGTTGAGCCATACAGGTTCGTTGTTCTGTAAGTTTCTGTTCATTCATTATTCATCCAGCACGTGCAATATGATGACTCCATTATTCAAATACAGCACTAGCAATCCACTCGCCACTTTTCTGATGGGTATATTAAGGGGGGGGGGGCGGAAGTGGCTGGAAAAGAGAGAGGGGTGGGGAATAGAGAGAGAGTGGGGAAAGTGAAAAGTGGAGGGGAAAGAGAGAGGAGGGAGGGGGAGTGAGGAAGGGTGCGAGAATGAGGAGGGATGGGGGAAGGGGGAAGGGAAGACAGTGTGAGGTGAGAGGAAGGGAAGGCAGACGTATGGTAGAGTGTTAGTTATGATTCATACTCTCATCAAAATGATTCTGCATAAAATAACAGTGCACATGGAACAAAATAATGTCTGAAATCCATTTTCTATTGGTCATACTATAAATACGGCCTAGAACAAACACGCCTGACAGGTCCAGAGACAAAACCCACCAAACACATTGGGAGCGAAGCCATCCGGAGATAAACACTGCTTGGACACGTCTGGGGACAAACTACTGTACAGAGATGGCTGAAGATAAACTCCCGTCTGGACATAAACACAGCCGGACGAGTCCAGAGACAAACCCCGCGGACATGTCTGAAGACAAAGAGTGCCCCGACGCAACTGGAGACAAAACGCCCACCGCCGCCAACGCCACAGACAAAACCTCACTGACGTATCCAGAGACAAAACACCACCCCGATGCACCCGGAGACAAACACCGTCCCGACGTGGCCGGAGACAAACACCGCCCCAACGCGTCTGGAGACAAAAATACTGGCCCGAGTGTC
>CM068961.1:53385349-53407303 GCA_035128595.1 Eptatretus atami
CACACACACGTACTTGGCCAATATCGGCATTTTTGGGGGAATCAGCAGATTGGAGTCACTGTGAATACCGAACACAGTACATAGTCATAGTGTATACAACCCAAAGACCATGAGTAGCTTCCACCGAAAAACAACGATGCATTTATTTAGACGTTTCAGGGATATGTTCACAAGGATTAATCTTCATAAATAGGTGCATGTGAAGGGTGGAAACAACATTTGGCTCGCTAATTTAGAAAACACATTAATGTGGCAAACAGCTCGAAAATCGGGTGTTATTCTCAACAACTTGCTCAGAATGACGGAGCATGAACAACTCACTCAGGATGACAGAGCAAGAAAGACTCGTAAAGGATGACGGAGCACAAACCACTCATAAAGGATGACAGAGCTTGAACCACTCACTCAGGATGATGGAGCATGAACCACTCACTCAGATGACGGAGAACTAACTACTCACTCAGGATGATGGAGCATGACCAACTCACTCAGATGACGGAGAACTAACTACTCACTCAGGATGACAGAGCAAGAACTACTCGCTCAGGATGACAGAGCAATACGACTTGTAAAGGATAACAGAACACAAAGCACTCATAAAGGATGACGGAGCACGAACCACTCATTTGGGATGATGGAGCATGAACCACTTGCAAAGGATAATGGAGCACGATCCACTCCCTCACGATGAAGGAGCACGAACCACACACTCAGGAAGAAGGAGCACGAACCACTCGCTGAGGATGACAGAGCACGAACCACTCGCTCAGGATGACGAAGCACGAACCCGTCGCTCTGGATAATGGTGAACGAACCACTCACTCAGTATGACAGAGCACAAAACACTTACATAGGATGACGGAGAACAAACTACTCACTCAGGATGACAGAGCAAGAAAGACTCGTAAAAGATGATGGAGCACGAACCACACAAAAAATGTTGATGGAGCACGAACCACACATAAAGGATGATGGAGCACAAACCACTCATTTGGGATGATGGAGCATGAATCACTCTCTCAGGGTGACGGAGCATGATCAACTCGGAAAGGATGACGGAGCACGACGCACTCGCTCTGGTGACGGAGAATGAACCACTTGCTCAGGATGATGGAGCAAGAACCACTAACTCCGGATGACTGAGAAAGAATGAATCGTTAAGGATGATGGAGCACAAACCACTCATAAAGGATGACAGAGCTTGAACCACTCATTTGAGATGACAGAACATGAACCACTTGTAAAAGATGATGGAGCACGGACCACTCATAAAGGATGAGGGAGCACAAACCACTCACTCAGGATGAAGGAGCATCGACCACTCGCTCAGGATGAAGAAGAATGAAACACTCGCAGAGGATGAAGGAGCATGAACCACTCACTCAGGATGATTGAACACAACCCACTCGCTCAGGACAACGGAGTACGAACCACATGCTCAGGATGATGGAGCAAGAACCACTCCCTCAGGATGACGGAGCATGAATGACTCATAGGATGACGGAGCATGACCAACTCACTCAGGTGATGGAGAACAAACCACTCGCTCAGGATGACAGAGCAAGAACACTCGCTCAGGATGACGGAGCAAGAATGACTCGTAAAGGACAACAGAACACAAACCACTCATACAGGATAATGGAGCATGATCCACTCCCTCAGGATGAAGAAGCATGAACCACTCGCTCAGGAAGAAAGAGCACGAACCACTCTCTGAGGATGACAGGGCACGAACCACTCCCTCAGGATGAAGTAGCTTGAACCACTCACTCAGGATGAATGAGCAAGAACCACTCACTCAGGATGACCGGGCAATAACCACTCACTCAGGATGATGGAACAAGAACAACTCGTAAAGGATACCAGAGCACAAACTACTCATAAAGGAAGATAGAGCACAAACCACTGGCTCAGGATGATGGAGCATGAACCACTCAAACAGAATGATGAAGCATGAACCACTCACTCAGGATGAGAGAGCATGAACCACTCACTCTAGATTATGGCGCAAGAAGCACTCGCTCAGGATGACGGAGCACGAGCCACTCATTCAGGATGACGGAGCACGAACCACTCACTCTGAATGGCATGGTGTGGCAAAAGCGTCTGAAGTGAGTGAACGATTCGCTCAGACTGTAGGGCGCTCGGCAAGTGGCTTAAGCACTCAAGCAAGCAATCCAATTAAATGGTTGCTACAGAATGACTGGCCAGGCTGTGGCTACTTACCATATAGGATCCCTTTAACTTAAAGCCGGTCTTCACCGCACCCGCATCAGTTAAAGAAATAATAAATTTATTCAAATAATGACTTTATCCACAAAAGAGTTGCTGTTTCATGTACAACAACACTGGAGACTTCACAGAATTAAATCGTCCATGAAATCAACATTGTGGATAATCCGCCACGTTGCCTGCTTGTCTGTGCATGTGTCGCATGGTACATCGGTTTGCATTCTGTGCAAACGTGATAACTTCATTTAAAAACGTCCGTTTTTCACCAGATTTGCTTTGATTCCCTGTAGAACACTCTCACAACCTCCAAAATATACACAGATCTGGCAGACGCTATGGATAAGCAGTCCGTCTGGGGGACAGGGGGCGACGTCTTGCAGTGAATGCATTAAGTCATATAGCTCAATGAAGCTGGTTAATTTTGGCACATTCCTAAATTTTTTGTTCATTCAATACAATTCTCCAAACAGTCAAAAACGATTTTTAATGCTTTGAAAACTTCACATTTTCTTGTGTATATATGGAGAAGGAGGGATCTTAGCCTTGCTTGCTTAAAGTAAATAGGTATATAGGCTTAGTGATAAGACTCGTTATTTCCTTAAATTATCAGATATCACTCCAGATTTCGACATTTATTTAGTCCGGACGATATCCTCGAAGCCGAAATAATATTTTGATGATATACTTGAATTTGGCCGTAAGAGTACATCGTGGAAAATAGCATCATATTAATGCATGAAATCGCTCCAAGCTCCTAATTTGAAAACTATAGCACTTACAAAAGTGATGCATACAGCATTCCATACCTATGATGAACAGGAATTTGATAACATAAGTGAGGAAAGTGAAGAAAAACAAGCTCGAATGAGCTAAGATCCTCGTCCTCTAAATGATGACGTCATAAAAACGAATATGACGTCATTGTGATGTATCAGGTTTGCGATAAATTATCTGTGCTAATGCCCGGCTTGATTCCCGCAAACAAAATTCAAACAGCTTGCCTAGTTTCGGAGAAGATGGTATAGGCGATTCCATTCGCGGCGATATTATGACGTCAACTTTTTTTCTAGAAAGTTTCCAAAATGGGAGATGGTTACTGCCTGCGCGTGGGCTTTCTGCATATACATGGCAAGTTCACGAAGATCCGATGAAACTCTGGGTGTGAAACAAAAATGTACAAAAAATAGGAATGATGTCATAAAAATTGATGTCATAGTGATGTATATATGTGCGGTAATTCATCTCTGCTAATGCCCTGTTCGATTCCCGCATACAGAATTCAAAAAGCTTGCCTAGTTTCGGAGATAATTTTTTAGGCGATTTCCATTAGCGGAGATATTTTGACGTCATAACTTTTTTTCTATGAGGAATTTTCAAAATCGGAGATGGTTACTGTCTGCGCAGGGTATTTTTACATATATATGCCAAGTTTCAGGAAGTTTCGATGAAAACTGGAGGCTGTGAAACAAACTAGTTTCGGAGATAATGGGTATAGGCGATTTCCATTAGCGGCGATATTATGACGTTAACTTTTTTTCTAGGAAGAATTTCCAAAATTGGAGATGGTTACTGCCTGCGCGTGGCTTTCTGCATATACATGGCAAGTTTCACGAAGATCCGATGAAAACTCTGGTGTTGTGAAACAAAAAATGTCAAACAATAGGAATGACGTCATAAAAATTGATATGACGACATAGTGATGTATCATATGTGCGGTAATTCATCTCTGCTAATGCCCTGTTCGATTCCCGCAAACAGAATTCAAAAAGCTTGCCTAGTTTCGGAGATAATTTTTTAGGCGATTTCCATTAGCGGAGATATTTTGACGTCATAACTTTTTTCTAGGAAGAATTTTCAAAATGGGAGATGGTTACTGTCTGCACAGGGTAATTTTATATATACCAGTATACGCCAAGTTTCAGGAAGTTTCGATGAAAACTGTAGGCTGTGAACAAAAAGTCCCACAAGAACAACAACATGAGTAAGACTTAGAGATCCTCCACGAGGATCTAAAAAAAACTTTGTTGTTGAGAAATCTTTGCGGCCTGTTCCAAGTCGAGGCATGGTTGAGCAGGCCAAAAAACAGTTGCTTTAGACCCCAGAGAGGTTACTCAGGAAATGCCTTGAGACCCCATAGAGAGTGGTGACCGAGGATGTGCCTGATAAAGGACATCATTAAATAAGGCCATTCTTATCTTTAAAGGGGTGTTTTAATTAACCCAAACACCCAATTTTCAGTCATGCACTTTCTTGGAGTTTTCTTAGTATGAATGCAAAGTTTCAGGCTTCCAGGCTTCATTGTTTTGGAGCTGTACAGGAGACACACGCACGCGCGCACGCACACACACACACGCACACGCACACACACACATTTATTAGTGTAGAGACCCAGGTAAATTTTCAATCTACAGAATTTTGACCCTTTCTTTAATGCCAGCTAACTTATTATCAATATGTATAATACATACAGTCTGACAACTGTATCATATTTCTTCCAGATTTTCCCTCCAGCTCAATAAGGCAGCTACCAACAGCGTCAAGGTACAGCTGATGATACGAGTTCCCTGTGTTGAATCAATCAAAAGAAGTAAAACTGAAGAAGATACAAATAAAACTTTAATGACACAGGAAGGCAAGACTGGAGCGACAGTGGTCCATGGATTACTGTTAAGAAACTCACTTCCTGACAGCTCGTTTTATCTGGCACAGGTTACAAAGGCCTTGCCTTTCGGTTGTCTTCAACTGGATTATACCTTGACAGGTTTCAGCCAGGATGATATGGCTCTACGGTCTGTCACGGTGGATTATGAATGATATATTGTAGGGAGATAGCCACAAGCCAAATCCACCATTGACCCCTCCCCTCTCTCCCCAAGAACAGTGTTCACTAATTCGATGATTTATCAAAACATTGAATCCACAATCTCAGCTCACAATTTCAAAATAAATGTTATGATAAAACTAATAATAAAACGATTAGGACAAAAATATTACAAGCCAAGCTAACAACCAGCTTTAAAGACATGCGCAAGTTTATACATAAGGGTGAGCTCCATGATTAAAGGGTACATCTCTGGTACTAACACATCCACTAATGGCAGATATAATTTTATTCAAACAAAAGAGTAATTATTCTAAAGAATTGGAGTTTGTATTCTTTCGAATTCAGAAGCAAACTGATATTTAACATGCAAAAAGGAAAGATATTAAATATAGATATGCTCTACGTTTTACTTTCAAGAGCTAATGCTGCTGCAAACTCTAATCCTCAAACTGTGCAGGTAATAATGACATATAGAAAGATTTTCAACAACAGTTTTGCCTTTATAGCATACAACTGACCTGGGCACTGTGTTGAATAATGCAAATGGAGGTTAGGGGTAAGCTATTTATTAAATGGGAGGATTTATTTACACTGGCTTCCTCAATATACACCCCGTACATTCCTTTTTTCCTTTCCCTTCCCTTTATCAGATCTCCTCTAGCCTCCAAAAGCCCTTTTTCATCCAATTTCCCTCTCTTTCCCACAACAATACAATTTTTTGTTCGTAAAATACATAGGATCATAGAAGAGTGTGGAGACATAGGGTAAGATGAGAGCACACTGACAATGACAGCAGATTTGGACACACCAATCAAGAGAAAGAACTTACAGGAAAAGAGGAGATGGTGGAGTGAAGGAAGCACTGTAAAGTGAGAGGGTTTAGTTTGGTTGGGTTAATGAGGGGAGAAAAGATCACGAATAAGGATGGAGGTGACATGAGACAATGATGCACCATCTGGTGAAGACTTGGAAGGAAAATTGCGATTAAACAATTTGCAGAAGGCAGATCAACAGAGGGGAAAAAGAGGGGGGAAAAACAGTAACAGTATGCATTAAGCCTGAATTTTGGGAATTCAACCAGGAGGAGTTGCTGGAAGAAAGTGTGTAACATAGAGGATCTAGCGAGTCTCGGAGGGCTGAAAGAGCAGAAGCTAGAATGAAGGAGATGTGGTAAAAAACATAGAGGGCACCGACCTGTCTGTGATGTGTTATTGGCATCTCTAGGCAGGCTACCAAGTCTCAGGGTCTGCTTATGATTCATCGCAAGGAGGTTGGTACACTGTTTCCTTGCCTCACTCCATCTGCCCTCCTTTCCCTATGTCCACCCCAATCTCCTTCAGGTTAAATGCATTTCTTCCAGAAACCCATAACTGGTTAATCTTCTCCAAGTCCAAGATAGATGCCCACCTCCATTTATGCATCCCTCTATTCCCTCCTCTGCAAAACTGACTGCCAACATCTGATGTTTCATACTCATCCCTCCAATCTTTCAAGAAGGCTACCCATCCTCATTTCATGGTTACTCCCCCAATCTCTTGCCCTGTTGCTGACTCTCCTGATACCCTGTTCTCGTTTTTCCTCGATTTTTGCCACTTAACTAGTCTTCTGCAATGAGTCCATGCATTTCTCTTGGCTGCCTGTTCCCCTTTGATCCTTTGTCAGTGTGAATCTGCTATCATATGTCATTTAGCTACTCCTTGAGCTTAAACCTCTGTATTAAAATGTCATGGTTCATGTACCATGCAATATACAGTGTTGGTTCCGCCAAAGCAGTTTCTTGGCTCGCTTTACAATCCTGGATGAGTTGCCACTCTGTCAGGGCCATATGGAATTTGGCCAGGGTGTTGGCCATATCCCCCCCCTACTTTGCCGACACCATGGGATATTTAACATCCACCAACTAATGTCAGTAGATGGGATGCCCAGTTTGACGTACACACTGATTAATTCCCATGCATTACAAGGTCAGTTATAAATAAATTTATTTGTTTGTTTGTTTTGTATAAAAGCACATGTCATATGGAGTATATATTAGAACATAAAAAAGAACAAAGAACTACACTGTAACAGCAGGAAATGGCACTGTGGCACTGCAGGACAAACAGGACATGCGAAAAGTGCAGACAATAATAATTCATGAAAATCCACAATTATGTAGACAGGATGAAGAAAGTTGCCAGTCTGGAAACATAAATTTGACAAACGTAAATTGCATTAATGAATCACTCAAAGGTGAAGTACTTGCAAACATGTAGGAATGAAATATTGAACCGGGATTCATAAACGCAGCAACTCCTCTTTAGAAAGTAATTAGGGTGATTAATATCACAAGATATAGTCAGAAATTTGAATTACATTGTACATTACTACACAGTATTTGTCTTATGTGTCATACTTCATATAATTCTGCATATGAAATGCTGTCAAGTGATAATTCCAAATCGTTTTTGTAAAACAATATACAAATTTCTATCATAAACAACAATGGTACAGTTAGGCCAAAAAAAACAAAAAAAAAACCAGTTTTTCGTCTGGATTTTTTTTTTGAAAGGAAGGAGGAGGCCCTTTTTATTTGTTATAATTATTTTTTTCAAAATAGCCACCGGTTTTTATCACCTGACAAATCATACACCTGACATGGCAGTTTTTTTTTTACCTCCCCACCCCCCCCCCCAAAAAAAAAATTACATGAGTTATGTAACAGACATTTCAGCTTTCTACCCCTAAACAAATATTATGTGGGTCATATACCTGTCACGTCATGGACACACTCACTAAACCTATTAAAAATACAATCCACAGTTCTAAACAAATATGCAATAAATGTATGACAAAATACAAAATAAACTACACACTTCATACATATTAAACCATCTTTCTATATCGATCTATAGATCTCCATTTAATATACAGATTTACATATGTGGGATGTGGACTCACCGGCGCTCCCTGGTCCAACTCCCCACCAGCGAAATCAGTGAAAACATCACATAGCGCGTGTCACTCGTCAAGAACTGTTCCTGTATACCATGGCTTCAGGACTCTAAGTTCCCATTGGAATTTGCAAACAGTTGAAAACCATCTTCAAAAATGAAGGTTAAATCATGAAAATGATTTGTCGCGTTTCCACAATTTGTCTACATTGTACATTCGTCGCAGAAGCGTGCATTTTATTTTAAAAACAGTCGTATTTTGCATCATTTTAATCGGAAGCATGCAATGAATATTACTGCAGTGGCTGCGATGGATCTTACGTATGCAGACATGTACACAGATCAGTATTGCTCGCATATCACACATGGAAACGGAAAGCGGCAGTGAACAGAAGGCAGAAGTACAGCTGATGGCGCTGTGGCTCGGTGGAAGAAATAAAAACTCACTACCGACATTTGGAAAATGATCAATTCAATGAGCATTTATAAAAACTCACTACCGACAAGAAGTTAAAAAAAACTTCATATCAACATTGGAAAATATCGATTCAATGAGAAGTTATAAAAACTCAGTATCAACATTGGGAAAATGACTAATTGATTAATTGAGAGTAAGAAATATCCTTCCGCCTACCGGATAATGTTCACATTGGGAAATGACTATGTCAATAAGAAGTTATTAAAAACTCAAGTGTCGACATGGGAAAATGATCGATTCAATGAGAAGTTATAAAAATCAGAGTGTCGATCATGGGAAATGATCGATCAATGAGAAGTTATAAAAACTCATGTGAAGTGGTGAAAAGATCATCAATGAGAAGTTAAAAAACTAGGTATCAACATTGGGAAAAATGATTATTCAATGAGAAGTTATAAAAACTCAGTGTACACATTGGGAAATGATCGATCAATGAGAAGTTATAAAAACTCAGTATACATCGGGGAAGATGTCGCCAGAAGAAGTTTATAAAAACTCGAGTTGTTGACATGGAAAAGATCGATTCAAGAAAGTTTAAACAAACTCATGATTGAATAGGGGAAATCATGATCATGTTTAGTAGTTCTGGGAAGAACGATTAATGAGAAGTATACATCAATATTGACATGGGGAAAATGATCCATTCAATGACAAGTTATAAAACAGGTGTGACATGGGAAAATGATTATCAATGAAAGTTATAAAAACTCGGTGTCGAATGGGGAAAATGGATCGATTCAACTGAAAGTTATACAATCTCAATATTACATGGGGAAAAATGATCGACAACAGACAAGTTATTTAAAACTCAGGTTCGAACATGTGGAAATTATCATGATTCCACGACAAGTTATAAAAACTCAGTTTTGTGACATAGGAAAAATGGATCGATTCAATGAAGTTATTAAAAACTCAGTAATGACATGGGAAAATGATCATTCAACGACAAGTTATAAAAAACTAATAGTTCACATTGGGAAATGATGATTCAATGAGAAGTTAATAAAAACTTCGTCGAACATTGGCGAAAATGATGATCCAAGTGAGAAGTTATACAATACCCCATATCGCACTGGGAATGAGTGCGAAGATATAAAAAGCTCAGGTATCAGACATTGGGAAAATGATCGAACAATGAGAATGTATAAAAAACTCAGTTGTCGAGCATGGGGGAAAATGATTGATTCAATGAGAAGTTATAAAAACTCAATATTGACATTGGGAAAGATGATCCAAGAGAAGTTATAAAAACTCAGTTGACATGGAAAATGATCTTATCAATAGAAGTATAAAAACTCTAGTGAACATGGGAAAATGATCGATTCAAGAGAAGTTAAAAAAATCCTCGCAGGCGGGATAAAATTGCGATCACATTGGGAAAATGATCGATCCAAGAGAAGTTTATAAACTCAGTGTCGACATGAAATTCATATTCAATGAGAAGTATAAAAAACTCAAATATACATGGGGAAAATGTCGATTCAAGAGAGTTATAAAAACTCAGTTGTTGACAATGGGGTAAATGATCGATTCAATAGAAGTATAATACAACTCATATCATGACATGGGAAAATTATCGGATTCATGAGAAGTTATAACAAACTCAATATTAACATGGGAAAAATGATCGATTCCAATCAAGTTTACAGCGAGTATGAAAAGACAATAATGAAGAATACAAACTCATAGTGGAAAATATCGATAACAAGTGAAAAATGTCGTGACAGGAATATGATGATCAATAGAAGTATCCATAGCTGGGAAATATTACGAAAGTTAAAAATCAATCACAGGAATGATGATTCAAGGATATAAAGCTAGTGTACATTGGAATGAGATAAATAGAGATACTAGACTATATCCATGGAAAATGATGTCAGAAGTTTTTAAAATTCAGTGTCGACATGGGAAAATGGATCATCCTATTCCACGAACAAGTTATAAAAACTCAGTGTGCGACTGGGGAAAATGATCAATTCAATTGAGAAGTGATACAAACTCAATACTTTGACATGGGCGAAAATTATCGATTCAACGACAAGTTATTAAAAACTCAGTTGTTGACATGGGGAAAAGATCGATTCAATGTAGAATGTTATAAAAACTCATATCAAACATGGGGGAAATGATGATCCAATGAGAGTTATAAAAACTCAATATCAACACTGGGAAAGTGATCGATTCAATGACGAAGTGATAAAAAACTCAGTGTCACATTGAGGAAAATGATTGATTCAATGAGAAGTTATAAACATATCCCCCCTTCGCCAATGACGCGGCAAGGGATAAAAACTCAGTATCGAATGAAATGGCGATAAGTGAGTAGCGGGGTTATAAATGTGTTAAATGGTGGAAATGAGGTCGTTCAAGTGAGTTAGGTGTGTAGTAATAATCGATTCCAGGAAAGTATCACGAAAGTGTAAGAAAACTCAGGTTGACATGGGGAAATGATCGATTCAATGAAAGTTATTAAAAACTGCAGTATTCGAACATGGGGGAAAGTGATCTCAATGATCATTCAACATGAATATACCTCAGCGAGATTATAAAAACTTAGTGTTTGGAACCCACCTGGGGGGGGCTGATTTTGGGTGGTAAATGATAAATGATTCCAATGGAGTGATTAAAAACTCAAGTATCGACATGGGAAAATGATCGATATCAATGAGTAGAAGTGATTAAAAACTCAGTGTCGACATGGGGAAATGATTGATTCAATTGAGAGAAGTTATAAAAACTCAAGTGGTCAGACATGGGGAAATGATTGAATCAATGAGAAAGTGATAAAAACTCAGGATCGAACATTGGGAAAATGATGGATTCAATTGAAGAAGGATCAATATCTCTGCACGCGCAGGGATAAAAACTCAAGTATCGACATTGGGAAATGATGGATTTCCACATGAACAAGTTATATAAAAACTCAAGATGCGACATGGGGAAAATGATCAATTCATATGAATAGTAAATAGTCGAATGGTAAATATTATTCATGATAATATTGGAACATGAAATCCCTTCGTGCCAACGGGCAATTGGATAAAAACTCAGTTGACATGGAAGATGATCGATTTCCAATCGAAAGTTATAAAACGTCATAGTGTCAATGGGGAAAAATAATCAATGTCAACGAAAGCTATATGAGAAACTTCGCTGTTGACATGGGGAAAGTAATATCGATTCAATGACGACAAGTTAGTAAAGTAACTCAGTTTGACAATGGGGGAAAACGATCGTTCAATGAGAAATTATAAGAAACATCCAATATCTACATAAGGAATAACCATTCAATGAATAGTTGATACTAAAACTCGGTGAATTGTAACATTGGGAAAATGATATCGAGTTCAAGGTAATGACCAGATTTTGCTGAGTCGTGGGTTAGATACATCAGAGTATTAAAACGGGTGCGTAATACGGAAAGATATGGGCGAGCATAAGGAGAAGTCTTCGTGGTCACTGTGGGAAAGATTCATAATGTACAATGATCGCTCGCACGGTGGGGGATAAAAACTCAGTATCAACATTGGGAAAAATGGATCGATTCAATGAGTATTATAAAAATTCAGTGTCGATCATGGGGTAAAAATGAATTGATTCAATGACGAAGTTATAAAGAACTCAATATTGACATGGGAAAATGATCTGATCCCAATATGAGAAGTTATAAAAACTCAGTTGTTGAATGGGGAAAAGATCGATTCAATGAGGAAGTTATGACAATACTCAAGTATTGACATGGGGAAAATTACGGATGTCAACGAGAGTTATATACAAAACTCAATATTGACCATGGAAAATATCGATTCCATACGAGAAGTTTTTTAAAACTCATTTGTCGGCATAGGAAAAGTATTATCATATTCATGAGAAGTTATCGACATAACTCAATATTGTCATGGGGAAAAGATTATCGATTCAACGAGAAACTATAATAAAAACTCAGTGTTGACATAGGGAAAATGATCGATTCAATGAGGAAGTTATATAAAACTCAATATCAACATGGGGGAAATGATGTTATTCAATGAGAATTATAAAAACTCAATATCAACATTGGTGGAAAAATGATCGATTCAATGAGACAGTGATATAAAACTCATGTTGTACATTGGGAAAAATGATTGATTCAATGAGAAGGTTATACAAAACTCAATACGACATGGGGAAAATGATCGATCCAATGAAGAAGTTTTTAATTCAGTGTCGACAATGCGAAAAATGATCGAGTTCCACGACAAGTTAATAAAACCAAGGTCGACATGGGGAAAAATGATCAATCCAAATGAGAAGTTATACAAACTCAATACTGGGACATGGGGAAAATTATCGCAATTCAACGACAAGTTATAAAAATCAGTGTTGACATGGGAAAATGATCGATTCAATGAGGAAGGTTATAAAGAACTGCAATATCAACATGGCGGAAATGATTGATCTTCAATGAGAAGTTATTAAAAAAACTTCAATATCAACATTTGGGAAAATTGATCGATTGCAATGAGAAGTTGATAAAAATCAGGGTCGACATTGGGAAAATGATTTATTCAATGGAAGTTATAACAATATCCCCCTTGCCGCCACGGCGGCAGGCGGATAAAAAACGTCACATCAACATTTGGGAAAATGATCGATCCAATGAGGAGTATTAAAAACTCAGTGTTGACATGGGGGAAATGACGAGTTCAATGAAAAGTTATATAAGCAGAACTCAATATTCACAAGGGGAAAATGCATCCATTCAACGACAAGCTATAAAAACTAGTGTTGTTGAACAGGGAAAATGATCATTCAATTGAGAGTTATAAAACTCAGTACGACATGGGGAAAATGATCGATCAATGAGAAGTGATAAACTTCAGTGTCGACATGGGAAAAATGATAGATTCCAACGAGAAGTTATAAAAACCTCAGTGTCGACATGGGGTAAAATTGATTGATTCAATGAAGTGATAAAAACTCAATATCAACCATTGGGAAAATTGTAATCGATTCATGAAAGTGATAAAAACTCAGTATCGACATGTGGGGAAAGATTGATTCAATGAGAAGGTTAAAAAACTCGAATATCATAACAATTGGGAAAAATGACGATTCAATGAGAAATGATAAAAAACTCACAGTGTCGACATGGGGAAAAATGATTGATGTCAATTTGAGATAGTTAGTAACAATATCCCCCTTCTCCACCGGCAGGGATAAAAACTCAGTATCAACATGGGAAATGATCATTCCCCACAGACAAGTTAATAAAAACCGAGTGTCGACATGGGAGAAAATGATATCAATTCAATGAAAGATTAATAGCAGACTCAATATTGACATGGGGAATAATTATCGATTCAAGCGACGTTATAAGAAAGCTCAGTTTGACATGGGGAAAAGTGATCGATTCAATGAAAAGTATACAACTCAATATTCACAAGGGAAAATGATCCATTCAAACGACAAGCTATAAAAACTGCGTGTTTGACATGGGGAAAATGATCGACTATTCAATGAGAAGCTTATAGAAAACTCAGTATCGTGACATGCGAAAATTGATCGAGTTCAATGAGAAGTGTATTAAAAAACTCAGTTGGTACATGGGAAAAGAATTCAACGAGGAAGTTTATAAAAACTCAGGTTGTCACATGGTGGGAAATGGTATTTGATTCAATGAGAAGTTATAAAACACTCTAATATATCACATGGGAAAACTGATGCGATTCAATGAGAATGATAAAAGACTCAGTGTCGGACATGGGGAAACGATTATTCAATGAGGAGTTATAACAATTATCCCCCTTCCGCCACGCAGGCAGTGGAATAAAAAACTCAGACAACATTGGGAATGATCGATCCCAAAATGAGAGTATAAAAACTCAGTGTTGACATTGGGGAAAGATTGATCGATTCAATGAAAAGTTATAACAAACTCAATATTCACAAGGGGAAATATGATCCATTCAACGACAAGCTATAAAAAACTAGTGTTGACTGGGAAAATGACTGAGTTCAATGAGAAGTTATAAGAAACTCAGTATCTGAATGGGGAAATGATAGATTAAAGGAAGTTTATAAAAACTCAGTGTCGACATGGGGGAAATGATTGATTCAATGAAAGTATAAAAAATCAATATCAACAATTGGGAAAATGCATCGATTCATGAGAAGTGATAAAAACTCAGTGTCAACATTGGGAAAGACGATCGATTCAATGAGAAGTTATAAAAAACTCAATACCGACAATTGGGAAATGATCGATTCAATCAAAATGATAAAAAAACTCGAGTTCAACATTGGGAAAATGATTGGATTCAATGAGAATTATAAAAATATCCCCTTCCGCCACGCGGTGGGGGATAAAAAACTCATATCACATTGGAAAAATGATCGATTCTTGAGTAAGATTATAAAAACTCATCAGTGATCGACATGTGGGAAAATGATTGATTCAATGAGAAGGTTATAAAAACCAATATTTACATGGGGAAAGATGATCGATCCAATGGAAGTTAAAAACTCAGTGTTTGATCATGCGGGAAAATGAATCGATGCAATGAGAAGTTATACAAACTAATATTGACATGGGGAAATTAATCGAATCAACGAGAAGTTATACAGAACCAATATTGCATGGGAAATTGATCTGATCGCAAGACGAGAAGTTTTAAAACTCAGTGTGCGACAACTGGAAAATGGATCAATTCAATGAGAAGTTATAGCACTCAATATTGACATGGGAAAATTATCGATTTCAACGAGGAACTTATAAAAACTCAGTTGACAATGGGGAAAATGATCAAATTCAATGAGAAGTATAAAAACTCAATATCTAACATGGAAATGATATTATTCAATGAGAGAAGTTATAAAAAACTCAATATCAACATTGGAAAATGATCGATTCAATGAGAAGTGATAAAAACTCAGTTTGACTTTGGGAAAATGTATTGATTCAATGAGCAAGTTATACAAACTCAATATCGACATGGGAAAATGATCGATCCAATGAGAAGTTTTTAAAATTCAGTGTGTCGACATGGAAAATGAGATCGATCCACGAACAAGTTATAAAAATACTCAAGTGTCGACATGGGGAAATATGATCAATTCAATGAGAGTTATAAAACTCAATATGACATGGTCGAAAGTTATCGATTTCAAAACGACAAGTTATTAAAAACTCAGTGTGACATGGGGAAAATATCGGCGATTCAATGAGAATATAAAAGAACTCATATCGAACATGGGGGAAAATGATATTCAATGAGAGTTATAAAAACTCAATATCAACATTGGAAAATGATCGATTCAATGAGAATGATAAAAACTCAGTGTCACATTGGGAGAATGATTGATCAATGAGAAGTATAACAATATCCCCCTTCCGCCAGCGCGCGCAGGGATAAAAAACTCAGGTATCAACATTGGGGAAAAATGATCGATCCAATGAGAAGTTATAAAAACTCAGTGTTTGACAATGGGATAAATGATCGATTCAATGAAAAGTTATACAAAACTCAATATTCACAAGGGAAATCGAATCCCATTCACGACATAGGCTATAAAAAACAGGTGTTGACATGGGGAAAATGATGTCGATTCAATGAAGAATTATTAAAAAACTCAGTATCGACATGGGGAAAATGATCGATTCAATGAGAAGTATAAAAAACTCTCAGTTCGACATGCGGAAAATGATAATTCAACGAAGAAGTTATATAAAAACTCAGTGGTCGACATGGGGAAATGATGATTCAATGAGAAGTAGATAAAAAACTCAAATCAAACATTGGGAAAGATGATCGATTTTCAATGAGGAACGTGATAAAAACTCAGTATCGACAATGGGGGAAATGATTGATTCAATGGAAGTTATAAAAACTCAATATCAAACATTGGGGAAAATGATCGATCAATGAGGAAAATTGATAAAAACTCAGTGTCGACATGGGGAAAAATGATTGATTCAATGAGAGTATAACAATATCCCCCTTCTGCCACGCGGCAGGGGATAAAAACTAGTATCAACATTGGGGAAAATGAAGTCGATTCCAGCACAAGTAAAAAAACTCATGTCGACATGGGAAAGAGATCAAATTCAATGGAGGAAGTTACAGACTCAATAATTGGGACATGGGAGAATTATCGATTCAAACGACAAGTTATAAAAATCATGTTGACAGGAAAAAGATGATTAATGAAACAAAGAAGTCAAAACCACACAATCACATGGACGGGGAAAATGTATCGAAAGATCTATGTCATACAGACAAGTTCTATTACAAACTCAAGTTCTGAAAGGGAATGATCGATTCGAAGAAGAGCATAAAAAACTCTTTCAGTTCACATGGGGAAATGATCGATTCAATGAGAATGATAAAATAACTCAGTATCGACAGTGGGAAAAATTGATAGATTCAAGAGAAAGTATAAAAAACTCAGTGTCGACATGGGGGAAATGATATGATTCAAGAGAAGTTATAAAAACTCATTCGACATTGGGAAAATGATTGATCAATGAGAAGTTATAAAAACTCATATCAACATTGGAAAGATCATCAATGAGATTAAAAAACTCGTGTCGACATGGGAAAATGATTGATTCAATGAGAAGTATAACAATAGTCCCCCTTCCGCCACGCGCAGGGATAAAAACTCAGATACAACATTGGAAAATGATCGATTCAATGAGAAGTTATAAAAACTCAGTGTTGACATGGGGAAAATATCGATTCAATGAAAAGTTATACAAAACTCAATATCACAATGGGAAAATATTCCATTCAACGAAGCTATAAAAATAATAGGTTGTTGACATGGGAAAATGATCGATTCAATGAGAAGTTATAAAAAGCTCAGTATCGACATGGGAAATGATAGATTCAACGAGAAGTTATAAAAACTCAGATGCCGACATGGGGAAATGATGATTCAATGAGAGAAGCTTGATAAAAAATCAATATCAACGCATTGGGAAAATGATCGATTCAATGAGAAGTATAAAAAACTCAGTATCGGACATTTGGGAAATGATCGATTCAATGAGAAGTATAAAAACTCATGTCGACATGGGGAAAATGATTGATTCAATGAAGGTTAAAAAACTCCAATATCAACATTGGGAAAATATGAATGCGATTCAATGAAAGTGATAAAAAACTCAGTATGTCTGACATTGGAAAATGATCGATCAATGAGAAGTGATTAAAAAACTCAGTCTCGTACATGGGAAAATGATTGATTCAATGAGAAGTTATAAAAACTCAGTCGACATGGGGAAAATGATCGAATTCAATGAGAAGTGATAAAAACTCAGTATCGACATGGGGAAATGATTGATTCAATGAGAAGTTATAAAAACTCAAATCAACAGGGGGAAATGATCGATTCAATGAGAAGTTATAAAAAACTCAATATCAACATTGGGAAATGATCATCCAATGTAGAAGTGATAAAACGTCTCAGTATCGACATGGGGAAAATGAATTGATTCAATGAAGAAGTTTATTAAAAGATCTCAATATTGACATGGGGGAAAATGAATCGATCAAGTGAATAGTTATAATAAACTCAGTGTCGACATGGGGAAAATGATCCGATTCAACTGAAAGTTATAACAAACTCAATATTGACTGGGGAAATGATCCATTCAACGACAAGTTTAAAACTAGGTGTTGACATGGGGAAAATGAATGAGTCAATGAGAAGTTATAAAACTTCGGTTGTCGACATGGGAAATATGATCGATTTCATAAGACAAGTTATAAAACTCAGTGTGATGGGGAGATATGATCGATTCAATGAGAAGTTAGTAACCAAAGCTCAAATATGACATGGGAAAAATATTCGATCCAGCGTAGAAGTTTTAGAACTCAGTGTCACATGGGAAAGGATCGATTCAATGAGAAGTTATAAAAACTCAGTTGTCGACATGAAATATGATCGATTCCACACAAGTTTTATAAAAAACTCTAGTGTCGACATGGTAAAATGATCAAATGTCAATGAGAAGTTATACAAAATCATATTGACATGGGGAAAAATGTATCGATTCAACGACCAAGTTATAAAACTCGGTTTGACATGGGGAAGAATTGATCGATTCAGAACGAGAAGTTATAAAAAACTTCAGGTGTTGAACGGGGGAAAATGATCGATTCAATGAGAAGTTATAAAACTCAGTATCGACATGGAAAATGATCGAATTCAATGAGAAGTTTTTAAAACTTCATGTGTCGACATGGAAAGATATCGATTCCACCGACAAGTTATAAAATACTCAGGTCACATGGGGAAAATGATCAATTCAATGAGAAGTTATACAAACTCAATACTGACATGGGAAAAATTATATCGATTCAACGACAATTATAAAAACTCATCGTTACATGGGGAAAATGGATCGATTAATGAGAAAGTTATAAAAACTCAATATCACATGGGGAAATGATGATCAATGGAAAGTTATAAAAACTCAATATCTAACATTTGGGAAAATGATCGATCAATGAGAAGTGATAAAAACCAGTCTCGACATTGGGAAAATGATTATTCAATGAGATGTGATAAAAAACTACAGATAACATCGGGGGAAAATGATCGATTCAATGAGATTAGTTAAAAAACTCAATATCAACAATGGGAAATGATGATTCAATGAGAAGTTATAAAAACTCAAATCAACATTGGGAAAATGATCGATTCAATGAGAAGTGATAAAAACTCAGTGGTCGACATTGGGAAAAATGATGATTCATGAGAAAGTGATTAAAAACTCCAGTGTCGACATTGGGAAAATGATCGATTCAAATGAGAAGTGTAAAAACTCAGTATCGACATGGGAAAATGATCGATTCAATGAAGTATAAAAACTCAGTGTCGACATGGGGAAAATGATCAGATTCAACGAGAAGTTATAAAAACTCACTGTCGACAGGGGAAATGATTGATTCAATGAGAAGTGATATAAAAACTCAATATCAACATTGGGAAAATGATCGCATCCAATGAACAGTGATAAAAACTCCAGTTCGACATGGGGGGGAAATGATTTATTCGAATGAGAAGTTATAAAACTCAATATCAACATTGGAAACATGATCGATTCAATGAGAAATGATAAAAACTCAGTTGTCGACATGGGGAAATGATTATCAATGAGAAGTTATAAAACAATTCAGCCCCTTGCTGCCACGCGCGTGCAGGGAAAAACTCAAGTATCGTGAACATTGGGAAAAATGATCGCATTCCACGACAAGTTATAAAACTCAGTTTCGACATGGAGAAATGATCAAATTCAAGTGAGAAGTTATTAGCAGACTTCAATATTGACATGGCGTGAAATTATCGATTTCAACGACAAGTTATAAAAAACTCAGTGCTGACATGGGGAAATGATCAGATTCAATGAAAAAGTGTATAGCAATACTCAATATTCACAAGGGAAAATGATCCATTTCAACCAACTATAATAAAACTCGGTGTTGACATGTGGAGAAATGATGCGATTCAATGAGAAGTATATAAATAACTCAGTATCGACATGGGGAAAATTGATCGAGTTCAATGAGAAAGTGATAAAAAACTCAGCTGTGCGACATGGCGGAAAATGATAATCAACGAGAATTATAAAAATGCAGTGTCGACATGGGGGAGATGATTCATTTTCAATGAGAAGTATATAAAAACTCAATATTTCAACATGGGAAAGATGATCGATCTTAATGAGAAAGTGATAAAAACTCAGTGTCGACATGGGGAAGAATGATTGATTCATGAGAAGTTATAATCAAATATCGCCCCTTTGCCGCCACGCCGGCAGGAGAAAAAAGCTCAGTATCAGACATTGGGAAAATGAGTCGTATCCAATGAGATTATAAAAACCAGTGGTTACATGGGGAAAATGAATCGATTTCAATGAAATAGTTATACAAAGCTCAATATTCAGTCAAGGGAAAATGATCCATTTCAACGACAAGCTATAAAAATCTAGGTGTTGACATGGGAAAATGATCGATTCAATGAGATAGTTATAAAACTTCAGTATCGACATGGGGGAATGATATGATTCAACGAGAAGTATAAAGAATTCAGGTGTCACCCCATTTGGGGGAAATGATTGATTCAAATGGAGAATGTGATAAAAAATCAATATCAACATTGTTTGGAAAATGAATCGATTCAATGAGAAGTGATAAAATACTTCAGTTATCTGACATGGGAAAATATCGATCAAATGAGAAGTGATAAACTCCAGTGTCGACAGGGGAAAATGATTTATTCAATGAGAAAGTTATAAACTCAATATTCAACATTGGGAAAATGGATCGATTTCAGATGAGAAGTGATAAATAACTTCACGTGTCGACATGGGAAAAATGGATCGATTCAATGAGAAGTGATTAAAATACTCTAGTGTCGACATGGGGAAAGAGATGATGATTCAATGAGAAGTGTATAAAAACTCAGTGTCAGCATGCTGGAATATGATCGATTCAATGAGAAGTGATAGAAAACTCAGTATCGACGATGGGAAATATTGATTAAATGAGAAGTTTATATAAACTCAATATTCAAGCATGCGGGGAAATGAGATTCAATGAGAAAGTTATAAAAAACCTCAATATCAAACATGGGTGGAAATATGGATCGATTCAATGAGTAAGTGATTAAAACATACTCAGTATCGGTACATTGGGAAGATGATTGATTTCAATTGAGAAGTTGATAAAACTCAAAGTTCGAGACATGGGGAAAATGATCATCGACCAATGTGAAGTTATAAAAACGCAGTTGTCGACATGGGCGGAAAGATTGATCGATTCAATGAAAGTTTATACAAACCAATATTGCAGATGGGAAAAATGATTTCCATTTTCAAGAGCGAAGTTATAAAAACTAGTGTTGAACATTGGGGAAATGACGGTCAAATGAGAAGTATTAATAAACTCGTGTCGACAATGGGAAGAAGAACGATTCGAAAGACAAGTTATAAAAAAGTCAGTGGTTGACATTGGAGAATGATCGATTCATGAAAGTTATACAAAACTGCAATATTGACATGGAAAATGATCGATCCCAACGAGAATGTTTTTAAAAAACTTCGAGTGTCGACTATGTGGAAAAGGATCGATTCAAGTGAAGAGTATTAAAAATCTTCAGTTGTCGACATGGAAAATGATGCGATTTCCATCGACAAGGTTTTAAAAACTCAGTTGTCGACATGGGTAAAATAGTCAATAATTGAGAAGTTATACAAATCAATTATTGACATGGGAAATATCGATGTCAACGACAAGTTTATAAACTCGGTGTTGACATGGGAGAAAATGATCGATTCAACAGAAGTTATAAAAAACTGTCAGGTGTTGACATTGGGGAAAATGATCGATTCAAATGAAAGTTATAAAAAACTCAGTATCGACATGGGAAAATGATCGATTCAATGAGAAGTTTAAAATACTCAGTGCGACATGGAAAATGATCGATTCCACGACAAG
>CM068961.1:53416536-53431342 GCA_035128595.1 Eptatretus atami
GTGTGGTAATTACAAGGAAAGAAAATGGAAATTCTTGCATTTTTGTGGGAATGTCTTTCAGTGAAATTTAATTAATATGAAAATGAGCTAATTAGCATAAACAAAATATATTTTAATACGTAAATGTATAAGCTTTAATTGACACCAATTTTGTGATTTATGTTTTATATTTGACAGAGACATTGACATTTTTGCCGATCTTTGTGAGATTCGTCTATTTTTGATTGGTTTGCCATGGAAACAGCTTAATAAAGCATAGTGCAAATGAGTTATTTTCTGGAACATCTTTTTCTGATACTTGGATATATATGAACACTGTGGTATCAGTGAAAAATTGTCACAGGTGGTGCAAGGTAGGTCCCACTGGCCCCCGCCTATAAAGCATAGTGCAAATGAGTTATTTTCTGGGAACATCTTTTTTCTGATACACTGGGATATATATATGAACACTGTGGTATCAGTGAAAAATTGTCCACGGGGGGGGGGGGGTGCAAGGTAGGTCCCACTGGCCCCGGCCTAATAGTTCATGCTTGCTTTTTTGAGCAATTATTGATGTGAGTAATAAAAATGTTTCGCCAAAATAAATTTGACCTGTGCCACCGCCTGGATCCCTGGTGATTAATATGCGCTTACATTTTCAACTTTATGTGAGCAGTCGTTTGGGAGATGTACAACTGGCACACAGACAGTATGTAATTGTGTATAAAACACCCTCACATCTGTGCTTTCTCCACTGTTCCCATCCCAACTCCTCCACTTCCCCCTCCCCCCAGCGAGTTTAAGTTGATAAACGGTTACAATTAATTAATATGTTGCCGATGTAGCACGGATTTGATGGGCCTCCTTCGGCAACCAGGTTTGTTGTGAATCTTTTTAAAACATAAGTTCATGCTTAAACACCAGAGAGCAAATGCTTCCGGACATCCCAGGTTCCTAATATTGGCAATCTTGGTAGTTGGCGACATCATGCAATCATACAGAAATGGAACAGAAAGTACGTATTTGGTACAAAAGACCTTTTGCACTCCTTCCACCCTTAACTTTTGCAGTTTCTGTTGTGGCTTCAAAATTGTTGTTTCTGCACAGTACATACAAAGAGGTTGGGACATGGGTTAATCTGAGAAACGTAAGACAAAGAAGGAGGGTTGGAAGGAAAAAAAAAAGAAAAAACGAAAAAAAGAAGGAAGAGTATGCACTCGAGTTCAGGAAGAGGGTGAAGAAAAGAGAAGTGATTTTGAGAGTAAATAATGCTGAGGGTGGTGGAAGGAGGGTTACAGTCAAAATTCTGCTTTCTTATCGGCAAGTGTCTGCATAAGCACAGTTTCTTTTTGGTCTTTGAAGAAAAAGTTTGGTCTCGAGCCTTAAGCTGAACATTTTAAGTTTCTCATTACATAAGAAAACAACATTAACACCTGATGATCCTCCTGATGATAAGCTGTTAACTGAATGAGAAATTACCTGAATAAATCGGTTTATGTGATAAATATTGTTGCGGTTCTGGGGTTCCAGGACTCGCCACAAGGGGAAGCACGCGGGTCCCTCCCTAATACCTGGTCCTGAGGCTACCGGGCACAGATAACTCTGCAAAGCTGGTGGGGTGGGTTGCTAAGCAACCACAAACGCCGATTGGTACTGCCAATCCTGGCAGGGTTAGACAACTTCGCATCTTACCGTTTCTGCTGGAATGACTGCAACAAGCAAGTTTCATGCCCTCGATGCATACTTGTATTAACTTACCATATCAGATGCAGCCAAACAGAACTGCCAAGTACGCACCGGCTAAGAACAGCAAATTTGTGGGGCAGAACCTCCTAGCTAACCTGTGTGCGGACTACGCTGGACCAATGGAGGAAAAAACAGAATGAGCTGGGTACATTAACAATATAAGCAATTGATTTAAATTAAAATGAGGAAAGGGTATGTGGCAAAATAAAAGGTTTTAATACAAAGCAATATGTGCAAGCAGGGGAAAGCAAGGATTTATGAAATGTGACAAAAGAAAAATAGTGACATACAAAAGAGGACACAATGCAGAGCTAACCCAAGCTAATACTTCCACAATCTTATATTCCTTCTACTAAAACAGGCGCCATCAGATTCATTCCCAAGGAAATTAGAGTAGCAAGAAAGATAGAGACCATTTGAGGTGATTGCGACCTTGATGATACGTGGCGTGCCGACAGGCCCACGCTTCACAGTTGCTTAGGAGGGTGAAGAGGAAAGAAAACTGTGGGTGTTTAAGGTGCATGAGAGGAGGTGAAAATGAGGTGCAATGATGTGCAGAGAAGGGAAAAATTAGAAGAGGTGTGTGTCTATAGGGTTGCTCTTTTAGCTCTTGTGCGTCCACAGCAGACGAGATGGAAGATATGAGACAGAAATTTTAAGAGGATAGCTTAACAATGGAATGTGGGAAGGTCTCTAAATGTAAATGCTAACGGTGGTTATCTATGATCGGTTTGGCGGCATATGCTAATGACGCTGTCTGTTATCATGCATGCATGCTTGCGTGAAGGAGAGGTCGTGGGTGCGAAGTGAAGTAAATAAAATAGTGTTGCGGTTCTCGGAACCGCATGCATACAACAGATAGGTGTCCCGAGACAGTTATCCCATTAATATACGTGCAGATAGACCCCTTCCTTTTGTTTAGTGGGGAAACAAGGGAGTGCGTTGCGAATGGTCTAATAGTTAGGATTATTAAATCATTTTCCCCTTTATTTTTATCCCCACTCTTTCTTTTCTTGAGGTAAATCTGCCTGCTTGCCCTCTCCCGTCTCGTCTACCATAACCGTGCACGCCAAACGTCTACCCGAACCCAGACATGTGCAGCGAGTCACGCAGTAAGGTGGGCGAGCTGCACCAGTGTCTACCCGAAGCCCGGCCCAGGCTGGCGGACCACTGAGGATCGGAGCCAGTTTAGAGTGCCCAACTCGGGCGATGACGTCGATTCGGCATGGCCCCTCCCCGAGCCTCGGCTCTATAAAAGACAGAGAGAAGTCCTCTGTGTGAGGGATGTTGAGTGGTGTTTTCATGCAGTGTGTTCCTGCTTCTCGACTCCGCCTTCTGGACTCTGCCACATCTCGCCTCGACGAACCGCCTCCTGCCTGGTCCTGCCTACTGCTCCACCCTCGCCTTCTGGACTCCGCCCTTCTCCACTCAAGCTCTTCCTTCAGAACACGATCTCCACACGTGCGGCTGTGGCCAGAACAGCGCGACTATTGTCGGTGCCACATCATGGAGCATCCCTCCCGCCGAAACGCCCAGGTACCGAAAGCTATAACCTCACTCCCTCCCTTCCTGCCTGCAAAATTCCATTTCATTGGGGTTTATTTTTCTGTGTGTGTGTCTGAGTGTGCTGGCACCTGTCTGTTAAGTAAGCCTGTAGAAGTCCCTTATGTTGTTACTGTTAATAATCTCGCGTCAAGTCTGCACTGTGTCTGCTTAGTAAGTTGCTTGTATTATTGCCACACCCCCCACACCTCTCTCCTCTATCCCTGCATTACATACCCAATAAATCTTTGTCGTACCACATACTTTTCCTCGCTTGCTTGTTAATAAATAATTGGCACTAGGAATGTTCCCAGCTCGCCTTTGTCTTTTCTCTCATTGGTCCAGCATGGTTCGAATCTAAGTTTAGCCGGGTCTTTATTCCCAATGATCCATTCCTTCTAGCCGGTACGTCCTTGGCAGTGTCGCTCGGCTGCATCCAATCCGGAGAAGTGATCCGATCCGGTAGAGTGATTTGGTTCGGACAAGGCGTACCGAGGGCGTGGTTCCCCGGTAATTAAACCACGTGGTTAATTAGGTAACCCGATTCCATAGACGGGAGGATGCGAGGTCACACGGTTGAGTTATTGGCGTCCACGGTCGGTTAAGTGACCCGCCGCATCACGGAATTATCCGTGAGCGACGGCCTACAATTCCGGGGAGTCTGGTGGGAATCGACGTAGCTTCGCCCACCTAGTGGTCTTTTCACCCGACCCCGCCGGCCCGCAACAATGGTTAAAGGAATAGAGAATGGAATGAAAGACCTACCTAAAAAGCCCTCGGAACACATTTTGTCCCATATACCCACTCGACATGAGGGAAGGGCTAACTAAAATGGATACTAATTAAATAACTGTCTGGGGACCGCTATATGTTATATGCATTTGCCTTGGGGAGTGACGGATTCACAGAACCGCAACAACATATTCAGGGTAATAATATGAAGAATCATGTTTAAAGAATTTATTTTTGCATGAATGATTTTCACTCCTTGCCCATGTGATATGTTCAGTCACCTTTTGTTAACAGCTGATCATGAGAGTTTTTTGATGTACAGTACTGCGCAAAAGTCTTAAGCCACCTTAAAATAAACATTTATCTTTGTCACATTGGAATATTTTGACAAATAAAAGGTATTATTATGATCATGTTTTATGAAAGAACCAAAAATGAATTGTATTTTACAATATCACTGCATGGAATTTCAATATTTGGTGTGACCACCTTTTTCATTCAAAACAGCAGGTATCTGCTTTGTTATGCTTTCCTGCAATTTCTGGAGAAATTCAATTCGGAGGTTGTTCCATGCATTCTGCAATGTTTCCCATAATTTGTCTTTTGATTTTGGTTGTTTTTTGTTTTTCTTCCCGTCCAAATAATCCCAGACAGCTTCGAGAATGTTAAGGTCAGGACTTTGAGTGGGGCATATTCTTATAGTTGTGGGGTTCCTGATTGTTTTTCTTTGTAAATATGTTTTAATGACATTCGGATTGTGTTTTGGGTCGTTGTCGTGCTGGAAAACAAAGTTGTCGCCCATTATCCTCCTTCCTGATAGGATGCTACGGTGGATTATGACAAGCTCATACTTGTCAGCATTCATTGTTTCTACAATTATCACCAAATCATGAAAGTCAGCAGCATAATTGCAACCCCAAACATGATCAGAGCCTCCATTATGCTTCACAGTAGGCTGTAGACACATATCCTTATACTTCTCATCAATACTCTTTCTGACATACTGCCTTCTCTTTGTTCAAAAATTTCAAACTTTGACTTGTCACTCCAAAGTACCTTTCCCGACTGATTAGCATCCAATCTCTGATATTATTGGGCATATCACAATCTCTTGGCTTTGTTACTTTTGCAGAGAAGGGGCTTTTTGACAGCAACTCATCCAAGGAAACATTGCAGAATTCATAGAACAAGCTCACAATGGTATTGCTCCAGAAATTGCAGGAAAGCATTCCAAAAAAAAATCTTGTTTTTCATAGAAAAATGTAGTCACACCAAAATATTGAAATTTCATGCATTAATATTGTAAAATGCAAATAATTTTGTTTCTTTAATAAAAACTTTAAAAATTAAAAATTAAAAAAAATAACACCTTTTATTTCACAAAATATTCCAAAGTGACAATAAAAAATGTACGTTTCCAAGGTGGCCTAAGACCGTTTCATAGTATGTGCTGTATTTTAATGTTTTTATTGCAAAGCCAGCAGTTTAGAAAATAAAGATTGAGAAGCAAGTTTGATGCACTTTCTCCAAGTCTGAAAGTTTTTGCTGGCAGCACTCTATCATGTTAGAAATTAGTGATGCACTGCGCACAAGCAATATTCATGGTGTCAAATTGAAGGGACTACACAATGCACTTTATCATGTTTCTCCGAGAATCGCTTTTCCAACCCTCCCACCTCAATCCTTTTCAGTATTAAATACAGCCAGATTTGGTTTGCACATACTGCTTCATTGATTTGAACATTGCAAGCTAATTCAACAAGAATGATGATCAAGTAAGGGTTCTGTTTTTGTTTGTTTATTCCAAAAAGGGATTAACCAAATTAGTGAACCAACTTCAAACTACCATGCGGATATATATTGCAAATTGAAATTAAGCTGCTTGCAAAGCAACATTAAAACGCAAGATATCACAGACAGTAGAACATTGGCTAAACGATTAGACTACATAATTGTTCAATATTTTATTTACACATGATAAAGTGTGTCGTCAGATGCACGGCTATCTTGACAGCACTGCGTGCAGGTTTCCAAAACCAAAGTGCCGGTTCTCAATCTTTAAAGCAATGGAATGGATCAAGAGTGAAGTATGCAATGAAAATACTTTCTCGTGAAATTTCGTGAAATGCACTCAAGACACCCAATATTATTATTCAATGTTTTGCTTGAGAGATGTTGGAAAGTATCATAACATGACGTTTTTCCATTCATCATCTATCATCAGTTAGTCTCTGCTTTTAGTACCTTTGTTGATGTCAAAGATTGGTAATAACATCACCGATTATACGTCACTGACAATACTCTAAGGAAACTCATCAGTATCCAACAAGCAAAGTGTCCAGTGCCTGAGGTGAACCGAGAGTGCCCTTTTAAGTGGTGGCTGATTTATTAATGAAACCACACTTAAATTAAAATTATGAGGCAATTGAAATAAAATGTATTTATCTTACAAAAAAGGAATCTTCAATTGCACATTAAAAGGAAATGACTCAAAACAAGAAAGTGCATTTGTATAAAAACGAAAAAAGAATTACAATCGTATTTTAGCCAAAATGCCACATCATGGGAAGACGTGCTACGACATCCTTGAGCTCATTATGAGAGATCACCACTGCTGGCATGATGCTGTTCACTTTATGCTGACAGTGTGAAGGTAATGCTGACCACATTACATTCACATTGTTGTTTCAAAGGGCAATGCTGGTTTTTCAAGAAAGCCCTGTTCATTTCCTGCACCAGTACAAAAATTTAGCTGACAGTATTGCCATCTGACACATAAAATGAAGCAATTACCTGTTAACGACTCAAGAGTTCCTACTGCATCATTAAGGTTGCAATGAGAATTAAATTACAATTCTTAATGAAGGAGAGTTTTTGAAAGGGAAGTAAAATTATGTTGAGGTTTACAGGAACAAAAGCAAGTGCAACGAACCCAAATTAGTGCAATTTAGAAAATAATTTTCCTTCCTTTGTCAATTAACATTCACAAAAAAATAACTCTTTAAAGATTAGAAACAGAGTTCAGATAGTTTCATACAAAATAGTATGGAGGATTAAAAAATGATCAAAATAATGGAGAATCTGGAGTGATACATCAGGCATTTCACCATAAGTACAGAGGCAGTTAACAAGTCATGCATCATTGATGGCTGATGAAGGAAAACTTGGCAAGGAAAGTTGCGGCCATCAAAGAATTGACAACATGGAATTGAGGATTCAAAGTAGAATGATATACCTCCCCTGGTCCACTTAATGCTTGACCTGGTGATGTTTGTTCACCAGGTTGACCTGGAAATGCAACAGAACCCACGTAAGGGTTGACCGCTTGACAAGTGTTGGTGTTGTCTCAACCCAAACTCACCTCAAATCTCATGTAAGTAAACCATCCTGCTCTGTTCCCACCTTTCCCACTCATACCCACTGCCTTCTTGACTCTGGATATGTCACAGCAGAGAAAGTGGATAAAATGACCTGCAACCTCAACAATTCATCAGAAATGGCCCATGTGGCATCAGCCCATTTTCTCCAATACTGTTCATACGACTCTTGTTTCTCCTTTATCTGCTCTCTTCAATCTGTTATTATTTGGCCACCTTCAGTGTGACTGGAAGTCCATTTTCATCACTAACATTCACAGGGCTAGCAGGATGACCTAGAGGCATGCACACTCACCTCTAAGCTGTCAAGTCTGGGTTTGAATCTCAACCCAGCTATAAACTGTCATGCCAGTGTTTTACAGGCAAACATTTTTTTCTGTCTGTGCCATCTTTTGGATGTACATTGAAATGGCATCCTGTTTGCCAGCATTAGTTGGTGGACGTTAAATATCCCAGCGTCCTTCGTGAAGAATGGGTGAGTTATCGCAGGCACCATTGCCAAATTCTAAATTCCTGCCCCTGGACAGCATCAGCAGCAGAGCCACATCCTCAGCCAATGATGCTACCCAACAGCATTGTGCTGCATATGAAAGAAGAAGAAAACTCACATTCATAATAAGGGTCCAAAAAGAAGATCAATGGAACTCCAGGCCAGTAACTTCACTTCTAACAATTACAAGCAAGATCATGGAATCCATTGTTGCTGCGAATGTCAAGACTTTCCATTTTGCAAACAGCCTGATCTCTGACGATCAGTTTGGATTCTGTCCATGTTGCTTAACTTTGGACAAGCTGCTGCTTCTTCCACATCAAAGGTCAGACACCATAAATCTCAAACAAGATGTCAGAACTCTCTGGACATGACAAAGGAATTCAACACAATCTGGCATCCACTGCTTGCCAATCTTGCTGCCTGTAACATTCCAGGCTGCCTTTCTGATGTCCTCCCATCTTGACAGTCAATGTATTGATACCAATAGAAACATCGATTCTCCTTTGCCATTGGATTCTGAAATGCCCCACACCATGTCGTATGTCCAATCTTGCCCCTCATCGAAAGGACTTCTCTGTTGCTCTGGAAAACCCTTTCTTCCTCTATTATGTCAGTTGACTCATTGATTCAGTGCAAGTACATGAATCAGACAGGTTTATTCTCATCAACTCAAGATGTGCATGCACAGACCACCCAAAATCCCACCATACTACGTCATCAATTTTGGTGTAAACAAATCGTGCTCAACTAAAGTAAGCATAAAACACAGCATTGTCTTCACATATAACTCCATATTGTGTCATACAGTAGCCAATCCCACTGACAGGCAGACAGCAGATACATCACTCTTCTGATGTGGAATTGATGAGATGTTGATCTGACAAATGGAAAATGTCTTATTTCTTGGATATCTCATAGTCTCATAGTCTCATCCTGTCCCTCTGGAAGGATCGCAACGAACCCACCTATATTTCCGTTGCGTAAAAGCCATTGCAAAACATTCAGTACTAGCAAATACAACCCATCGCTTCACTGAAGTGAATATTAAGGAGGGTGGTGTTGAGGGAGACAGAGGAGGGAAGGGAGAAGAGGGAGAGAGGAGGGAGGGGGAGAGAGAACAAGGAGGAGGAGGGGCAGCAAGGATGGGTATGGAGTGAGGAGGGGGAACGAGAAGGGGTGGTATAGCTATGAGGAGGTGAGGAATGGGGGAGCAAGGAAAGGGGGAATATCTAGGAATGGGGGGGGGAGGTGGGAGAGCGATGCCTCACCAAACGTCCCTATACACTCTGTAAGAGGGGGAAGCAGGGATGATGGGGGAGGGAGGATGGGAGAGAGAAGAGGGGGAAGTGGGAAGGGGGCTTGGGAGGAGGTAAGTGTGAGTGAAAGGGGTTCTGGATTTACGGACGTGTGAGGGAAGGGGAGTGAAGCAGCATGAGTGGAAGGGAGAGAATGTGGTGTGAGGGGAAGGAATGCAGTGTGGGGGGGGAGGTAGGCAGCATGAGGGGCAGGGAAGGAAGGTATTTTTGATAGGAGGGGCAGGGAGGGCGATAAAACTCACCCAGACAGCAGCATTTTCTTTTTAACCGCCGGGTTCTATTAAAACCAGGCGGAACATTTAAAACCCACACTATCAACCTGGTAAAGGCCTGCCTGCATGCATGCTCGCACATGCAGCAAACTTTGCAGCCCTCCGGTCAGCTCACTCCGTATCTGATTCATACATGCTACACTGGGGAAGCATTTTAAATTCAAAACTAAACTGTCAGCCCTGAACAGTCCCTTTAATAGAGGGTGAGGGGTGGGGTGAGAGGGTGCGCGAGAGAAGAGAGAGAGAGAGAGAGAGAGAGAGAGAGAGAGAGAGAGAAGAGAGAGAGGAAGGGGGAGAGGAAAGGGGTGGAGAGAGAGCGAGAATGGTGGGAGAGGGGGTGAGAGTGGTGGAGAGAGAGGGTGAGAGTGGTGGGAGAGAGAGGGTTAGAGTGGTGGGAGAGAGAGAGAGGGAGGGGTGAGAGAGAGAGAGAGAGAGGGTGGGAGAGAGAGAGAGAGGGAGAGTGAGGGGAGGGGAAAGTGAGGAGGAGGAGAGGAAGGATTCCAGCAGATGTGATGTCCTTTACCATCCGTCGATAGACGGGCACAAACATTGATGAATCACACTGCATGGAAACACCTCGGATGAACATTTTATTGCTGGGTCAGGATTCAAACCCAGCCGAGACAGCTGAGAGCGAGCGTGCGTACATCTCGGCTATTCTGTCATGATGAAGCGATTCATTGTTTTGTAACAACTGAAAACATTTTTTATTCATTGTAATCATCAAATCTTTTTTGCCTTCCTAACTCCAAAAATGTCCCAACGGAGAACTATGCTGCAGTATTACCATGGAAGCATGTAGTGATCGAAGCTTGAAAAGTGCTTCAAAGCAAGCACTCTAACAAAATGGTTGAATAAACTTTTAAAAACAGAATGCTTAATTTTTTTTATATGTGTCTATCTATGTCAAAGTGATGGGACATATAATGAAAGAAAATCATACAAAAAGGTGAAATGTCGAAATAAAATTGCACATTTTCAGCGAGTGAGCCACTGCCTGAGGGACCACACAACAATGTGGGGCCAAACACAGGCGAGCAGGGCCTGAACTTAATTCAAGTTTCTTGATATATTCAGTGACGGTGCAAATACTTTTACCGTGTGTGACCATGGCTTGGAAACTAATAACTAAGTGGGTTGTATAGCATTTGCCAAGTGGTTTGGCACTCAAGCAAGCATTCCAACGAAATGGCTGATAAGGAACGGCTGCCTTGGCAAGCGGTTAGCGATCGCAGATTGGTCATAAAAACACCATGCACCCAGAGATGTCCGAATCGGACAAATGAACACTTTTTTTTAGCAGTCGGAACTGCTGCTGAGGTCAATTAATAAGTTTGAATTTTGAACTTCGGCTCAAATTAAGAGATTTTAGATATGGTATATGGGAAAATGAAATAAAGCCATGAACGCTGGCATCTCCAGGCGTTTATAAGCATTGCAATGTATCCAGCGATTTATAGGTATGATGATCAGGCATTCAATGATATGGTAAAAGTGAAAAGAAAAATTTTATCATTAAGAAACTGTTGTGGCCTGTTCCAAGTCAAGGCAGTGGTGAGCAGGCCAACAAAAAAGTGGCGAATTAAGACCCCAGTGAGCGACAGCGAGGTGACCAAGGATGAGCCTTAATAAAGAATAATTAAATAAGGCCATTAATTATCTTCAAAAGGGGTTTTTTATTTTCACCAAAACATTGGGATTTTGGGTGGGATTGCCATTTATGGCCTATGCCATTGGGTGGGATTTTGTAAGATTTTCATTCATGCACTTCCTTCGATTTTCCTGTAAAGTTTCAGGCCACTACATTTCATGGTTTTGGAGTTATGGAGGAGAAACACTGATTGACTGACTGACTGACACACACTGACATTTATTATTTTATATTTTGAACTTCTAGACTTCACCATCATCAACAACCTATTCTGGGTTGACCATGGATCAAAGCTGGCCTTCAAAGAGAGCTGGAGAATGGGCATCCTCCAATGTTCCAAGTCAGTCCTTGAAAAATCAGAACTACTCAAAGACTGCATAGGCCTTTGTCCAGAAGTCAATGGAGGACTGCTCTCCGCTATGGGCTGGTATCCTGGATTCTGTGAAATCCAAAGTTCTCAACATTATTGGCATCTTCCATGATTTGGCTAAAACACAATGAAGACTGTTTTCACTCACAAAGCAGACAAGTCGGTGGCCTCTCTTTTTACTGCCTCTCCTCCAGTTTCACACCCTTTGCTTTACAAGTGCTCTGACCCTCCCCGGCTCCATCAGCATGCATGACGTCTTTCAGTAACCATCTCCTCGTTAAACACCCTAAAGAGGTAGTTTAATTGCACTCTTTCACCCAGGGCTTCAAGCAAGCAGAGGACCACCATCTCACATCATCCCTCATACCTACCCGTGATCATTTCTTGTCCCATTAACCTTATCTAATCCAATCATCTTACCTGCAGGTTACCTTATTTCCTCGCCTGCTCCCCCCTCCTCTTTTCCTGCTGGTCTTTCCACTGTTTGTTTTGTCTTACTGTCGTCCCATTGTCAGCACATTGCCTTTTTACGCCCTATTAAAGAAAGTGCCCGTAGAACGGCAAAATCGTACATGTATCAGAATATATGCATGGTCTTTATTTGGCCTAAAATACATCGGTACTTTTCTCTGGTTAAAAACTGCTGGTGTTTAATGGGCGTTTTTGAACTCTGCCTGATTTGAGTGCTTCAAGTCTGACCACAATCGGTAAGGCCTAGGTCACATTTGCCACGGCGGCCGTGGGGTCTCCAAAATCTACGGCCATTAGCAATTATACGGCGGCCACAGTATTTCCACGGTCACACAATGTAGCAGTCACATATGTTTTATTTTCAGGAGCCGCACGGGGTGTTTATAAATTGTGGAGACCGAAAACGTGGGGTGCTGTACGGTCTTTGATTTGATGTCGCACGGTGACCTTAGGGCGTTCCTGCGGCGGCCATAGAATTTTCAAGGCAGACGCAAGGTGCCCGCAAGGCGACCGCAGGGGGGCCCTAAGGCGAACGTGCGGCCAGACGGACGGTAACGAATGGGTTCATTTTTTATTTTTTTTTACCAGTTTTTTTGTTTCGGCTGTCGAATTGCTACGGCGAACGTAGAAATGAAAAAAGTTATAACTCCGCGTTATAATTCCACGGTGACCCTATGGCCTGTAAAAGATAGCCAAACGGCATAGGGCCACCCTGAGGCCACCTCAGAAACTCTGCAGCCGCGCACGTTTCTGTCAATTCAGAGGGCGTACGGCCGCCGTATCCTCGCCGTAGAGCAAATGTGACTTAGGCCTTAGGTCTTAGAAATTGTGGAGACCGAAAACGTGGGGTTGCCGTACGGTCTGATTTGATGTCGCACGGTGACCTTAAGGGGGCCCTGTGGCGGCCATATAATTTTCAAGGCAGACGCAAGGAGCCTCAAGGTCCCGCAAGGCGACCGCAGGTCCTAAGGCGAACGGCGCAGACAGACTGCAACGAATGGGTTAATATATATATATATTTTTTTACCATTTCTTTTGTTTCGGCTTGTCGAATTGCTACGGCGAACGTAGAAATGAAAAAAGTTATAACTCCGCGTTATAATTCCACGGCGACCTTACGGCCTGTAAAATATAGCCAAATGGCGTAGGGCCACCCTGAGGCCACCGCAGAAACTCTGCGGCCGCCGCACGTTTCTGTTCAATTTCAGAGGGCGTACGGCCGCCGTATCCTCGCCGTAGAGCAAATGTGACTTAGGCCTAACAGAGAGGTTCACAGACAAAATGCAATAAATTGCAGTCTAAGGGTCATCATTGGAGCAAAAGATCTGGTATTTTGGTTTTTCTTCAGAGGCAGAGATCTATAAGTTCATGGAATATATAAAAGACAGAGTTGGCATTTCAACAGAATGAAGGAGAGGCAGAGGAAAAGGGATGGACAAAAACTTATCGACACACAAGGGGGCAGGTATTAAAAAAAATTGCAGAAGTGGGTACAAGAGAAAGCGTTAGATGGCAATGAGTAGCAGTGTTGAAGGAGTGGAGGGAATAGCGCAAATGTAAATAATCAGAAAGACAATTCCATGAATGAGAGAAAAATTGAATGGTCGAGGAATATACAGTAGGTGACCATGAAGCTTGGATTTTGGGAGAAGATGGGGGTATGGATTGATGGAGGATTAGTCTCAGAATAATCTCGTTCTAATATTTTCAACACCTCCCACTCCCCTTTTTTTTTTGCCAAGGCAGCTTCTAGCCTCGACTATGATAAATACAAAAAATAGAATTCTACATACTAGTCTCAGGGTCCCATCATGATGACAAAAGCAAAGCCGGTTTGATTCAAGCATCAATCCTGCCCACCAAAAATACACGCAAATGATCATTACTGGAGCCAGACATCAGCTGCTCAATTAATCAGGCTCAAATTCCTTGTTAATTTTCTCTGCTCTGCATCCAAATTATTCATTATGAAGCATTACACATTGTGGCCATGCCAGCAGTTAACTATATTATAATTTTGGATGCCCGTCTGCTGCACAAAGCAAATTACCCAATGCTGGTACAAACGAGTTGACCGAGCAAGCTCAATTCTCCTTCGCGTGCAAGTTAATTGAACAAAATAGCCTGTTTTCTGCAGATCTTGGCGTTAGATCATAGCAGAAAATGAGGCACAATGTCCAAACCTTGCAGGACTCCCGGAATGCACCATGACTATTGAAACGTTCTGCTCTGCATGTGACTCACTAAGTGCCGCGTTCTTTGCCACCTTGGGACATCCGACACCTCGATATGAGCAAGGAATGTACAATGGTTGTTTATGACAAGAAGTGGGTCATTGCACCAAAGCACCTGTCGTACACTTGGCAGCTGTAAACAATCCATGACCTTTTCCAAGAGGATAACACTGTCACTTGGTGTCCTTTCAAACTAATGAGCATCGCTTCTTACATTTTTTTTTTCTATCCTTCAGCAAATGTGTCTGTGCAGCTTTGAGATTAAGAGATAAACATAGGTATAATTTATTTTAAATCAACAATTTTTCATGCTTTCTGGGGTGAGGCCAAGAAGATTAATGCTGCCTTTATATTATTATTTTATAAATATAAATGAAAGCGTGTAGGCTTATGTCTGTTTGTCTTTATATCCGGGAACTACTCTGAGATCCTTGGGCCGATCGACACCAAATTTTCAGGGTATACACAGGAGGTCCCTACTTAGGTCCCTACAATCCCATTATTCCCTCCAGGCATTCAAACAGCTGTTCACCACCACCTCTTATCGTCACCTATCCAAATCCTCGATCTTTTCTACCCCCATTAATCCACCCCAAACCCACCTCCTTCAAATTCCCCGCTTT
>CM068961.1:53442223-53457157 GCA_035128595.1 Eptatretus atami
GTGCGATCAGCACAACATGAACTTGCCAAGTGGTTCGGAGAGGTACTGCAACCAGTATTGGATCCACTTTCTCATTTTGTGGTTAAGGATTGCTTCACATTTGCAGAATCAATTAGAGCTAAAACACCGACAAATGAGCACAACATCATGGCATCCTGATATTAAAAGCTTGTTCACGAATGTCCCATTCATGGAGACGATTGAGACATAGCACACGTTTGCTGTATCACACCGATCTGGAACAACGATGATCTCGAACAACTCTTCGTTGAATTAATGAACAGCACAAAGGAGGTGGAATTCAGTTTTAACAACACGATGTATGTTCAAATGGACGGTGTGGCCATGGGTTCTCCATTAGCCCAGCTCTTGCAAATATCTTTGTCGGCTATCATGAAATGCAGAAACTGACTGGTCGGCAAGGAGTCGATTCCCCATCGTATACTATCGTATGTTGATGACATTTTTGCTTTGTTTGAGTCTCGGACGGCATGTGACAATTTCCAGGCATGACCCAACACTCCATATCCTGGTTACAGAGCACAGAGGATTGTTCACCTTGTAATCTTCCTGCTAAAATTGACAAAATCATTGAATATACTCGGTGAGAATGGTTATCCTGGCATATAGTTAAGAGATACATACACAAGTTTCTAAACATGACAAAAGATCGGAAGATTGGTCCGGACAAACGTCCAGTCGATATCCAGGATTCCTGGAAAGGCAATCATCACGAAGGTTTGAAGTACAAATCAAACATATTGTGTCCAACACGTTTCTGACTGTGCAACCCCGGTAATCTTTACTCTCGTCGTTTGCTGACGTCAGTCAACAAGGATGTGCTACCCAGCTCACAAACCAGCAATTTATTTATGAGTTTAAGTGCCGATGTGAAGCTCGTACGTGGGCCGCACAACACTAAGATGGCTGATCGGATCAAACAACATATCCATATAGATATATATATATATATATCTTCTTCTTCTTCTTCTTCTTCTTTCGGCTGCTCCGTTAGGGTCGCCACAGTGGATCATCCGTATGATCCGCATAGTGATTTGGCACAGGTTTTACCCGGATGCCCTTCCTGACGCAACCCAGGTCGCCTCTTAACGACACAGGATATGGTACACTACACTATTTTAACCGGGCATACACCGGGCCCAGAACGCTGGTACTCACTTCGCCGACCTCGGAAGAATGACAGGCTGAGTCAACCTCCTGGTGTGTATTAATTCAAGCGTCCAACGGGGCTTGAACTCAGGACCTTTTGGATCCCAAGCCGCTACCCTAACCACTACGCCAACACCAGGCTTATATATATAACCTGGTGTTGGCGTGTATATATATTTATATTACACACACACACACACACACATAAACCAGTTATAAACAACGTCCTCTTGGCGATTCGAAGAAAGATTGTGAGGGTTAGAACACAACCAATGTGAGCATGTAGAATATCCAGCAACCACCGGCCATGATCTGCTTCATCTGCCATTGCACAGCACCTGGTTGCCAACCTATCTGTGCAGACCAGTACAATGCAGATATGTTCAGGATATTGAGCTGATGTCGGAGCTTGTTCATTTACGTATGTTGGAAGCAACCTTCATCCTTACACCGATCCAATACTATGTCGTCAAAAGGAATTTGTACGATCTCTGTGTCTCTTTCAGCATGGAAAGATCAAGGGAAGTCCGGTAACAAATGGTGAATGGACCTTCGGGGAAACCCATCCCCCTCTCTCCAGGATGTGGTTGCAAACGTCAATTCATCGATGAACTCTGCTCCAGCCAATGGGAGCTTGAGGTGAAGATGATGAGCCGACCAATGGGAGATCGGATTAACTGTGACATCATAACGGTTGAACCAATCAGCCTCTACCTTATTGAGACCTGCGTATAAATCACACGCCTTCACTTCCTTCTTCACTTGCTGCGATTTTTACCCTGAAGAGTGAAGCACGAAAAGTTTCGGTCACTATTATGTCGTGTTTGTTTGTATCCATATATCATACTATATACAGTATAGTTTTTGGCCCTATGTATCAATGGTGAAGAATCACTTTTTGGAAAATTAAAAAATTATCTTATCCGGATCTCGATGCGGATCTTCACCAAAATCTAATCAATTCATCCTTGTCACACGCCCAGCCTGTCCACCAACTTTTGTCTGAATCTGTCCACATATTTTTGCAATATCCTGCTCACAGGGAGACACACAAACAGGGGTGAATGCATAACCTCCGTTCACCTTCAGTAGGGGAGGTAAATCGTGGATGATGCATGTTTGACTTCCGAAAACAAGTGCATGCAAGAGAGATATAAATACGGTCGGTTGAAAAAGGATCACCTGAGAAAAACAAAAATCCTGCTGGACTGCTAACTAACATGGAATAAGTCATTCATTCACAAGTAATTTGCACCATCACAAGCAGGAATACCTGAGCACAAGTTTTCCTCCGGATGCCTTCCTTCCTCCAGGATTGCAAAGACATCTGTCTTCTAGAAGTTAATTGGGAAAATGACTGTGAATAAAAGCTTGGAGAATGGACCATCAATGTGAAAAGAATTGAAGAAAATGCCAGAAGAATGTGAGCAGGGAAGTAACAAAAGAATCAGTTACAATAGTATTGCTCTTTGTCTCCAGCATTGGACGTTCTTCACCATGTGATTGCTTAAGAAAGCTGGTTCTCTTTGCACAAGTGGCATGGGCATATTTCCAAACATTTGATAATTGCCGATGCTCTTAAAAAGGATGTGCAAAATGGTTATTTTAAATAATATTAATGTACTCGGATAAAGTTTTCAGATGCACAAAAGCAGCAAGAATGTTACACGAAAGTTCTTCCCAATAAAGTCCAGGAGAAAGCTCATCCTGTTTAAATTACGAGTCCAACTGTGCCTCAGAGAAAATAAAATGCAGTTTATGTTTACACGATTGGTGGCTAATGCCCCTTCCTCCTTTCAAGCAACAAAATGTGGTGATATACAATAAACATTTACATTGAATTGGTGTCACCCCCTCCCCCCCCCACCCCATCCTGAACTCTGGGACCTATATCTTTTTTTTAACCGCCGAAAACCAAGATCCCGAGTACAGCGAACTGTTTTCAACTCATTCTGTTCAGATGTGCAGGATTGCATAGGAATCAAATACACAAACACTTTTCATAATGTGAAACACAAATAAGTTTGAAATGGCAGTTCAGACTTCCAGGAGTATTAATTTTTTGGGGGCAAGTCGGTCTTCATGATGATCATCACATGCAGCATCTCTGCCTTATTGTGTTCTCTTTGGAGGCATAATGGTAAAATTAAAAAATGTTTGCCATGACAGTTCCAACTTCTGAGAATACAAGAAAGCCCGTGGGCCCCAATCAGTCTCCTTCCTCCAAGTCGTAGAGGCACCTTGTCGAGTCTGTCTCTGGTGTAACTCACCCTCAATCCCATCCTTCACCTCAAATAGCAATATGGTAGAATGTCTCAACTCTGTGTTTGCCTCCAAATCTCGAGTATTCAACCCACAATGGTCTGTCCCCATCTTACTGTGTTTGCCTCATACCCACTGTCTAGTGGACTACGTGTCCTTCTCACCTGAGAAGACAGATAAAGTTCTGTTTGGCCTTGACCCTGCTTTGGCAAAGGGCCCTGATGGCATCAGTGTCAATGATTTTAAATCCTGCTCTGACATTCTTGCTCCCCCTCTGCCCTATTCAGAAAGTCCTTCTCCTTTCACCACATCCCTTCTGCATTGAAAGGTGCAAAAAGGAGAAAGGTGAAAAAACAGATCCGATCAACCACAGGCCACTGAGCTTACTTCCACAATTGCAAGAAAGTTATGGATTCCATCATTGCTGCTGAGGTAAAGTCTTGCCTGTTTTTAAATAGCCTGATCTCCGATCAAAAAAGTTTGGATTCTGTCTCATTGACTCAATTATGGGCAAGCTACCACCTCTTTCTGATATTGCTCCCTCTGCCCTCTCAGTCTTCTGACCCTCTCCAGCATGCATGTGTTGTTCCAGTAACCCACTCCTGTGTAAACTTCAAAAATCAAGGCTGACTGCACACCTCAACTCCTTTGTTACTCAGTTCTCCCATCTATGGAACTGCCTTCCAGAGACAATTCTTTCCAACTCTTCCCTACAGGGCTTTAAACAGGCAGTGAACTACCAGCTGCGTGTCCAATCCTCGCTTCGCGTTGTGAGTCGACCTCGGGATTAAGGGTTTTCTTAGTACGCAAGTCGTGAACTAACACCACTTCCGAGATCTTGTGTGTGCACGCTGGTCTTTACTTGATGCATTTCAGAGCGATATCTCAATGTCGGAGTTGCTTGTCTCGGATATACTGTATAGTATTATGTATATAGTATGATATGGTGATTGTTGATAGGTGATTCTGATTTTAGTAGATGAGTAAAGTATAGTTATATGGATAAGTGTTGTATAACTTTTACTGTATAATAAGTAAGGTAATGATGATATATAATATATATATATATATATATATATATATATATATATAACAGTGGGGAGAACAATATTTGATACACTGCCGATTTTGCAGGTTTTCCACTTACAAAGCACGTAGAGGTCTGTATTTTTATCATAGGTACACTTCAACTGTGAAAGACGGAATCTAAAACCAAAATCCTGAAAATCAATTTTGTATGATTTTTAAATAATTAATTTGCATTTTATTGCATGAAATAAGTTTTGATACATCAGAAAAACAGACTTAATATTTGGTACAGAAACCTTTGTTTGCAATTACAGAGATAGACGTTTCCTGTAGTTTTACCAGGTTTGCACACGACTGCAGCAGGGATTTTGGCCCACTCCTCCATACAGATCTTCTCCAGATCTTCAGGTTTCGGCTGTCGCTGGGCAAACAGACTTTCAGCTCCTCCAAAGATTTCTATTGGGTTCAGGTCTGGAGACTGGCTAGGCCACTCCAGGACCTTGAGATGCTTCTTACAGAGCCACTCTTAGTTGCCCTGGCTGTGTGTTTCGGGTCGTTGTCATGCTGGAAGACCCAGCCACGCCCCATCTTCAATGCTCTTGTTGAGGGAAGGAGGTTGTTGGCCAAGATCTCGCGGATCCATGGCCCCATCCATCCTCCCTCAATACGGTGCAGTCGTCCTGTCCCTTTGCAGAAAGCATCCCCAAAGAATGATGTTTCCGCTCCATGCTTCACGGTTGGGATGGTGTTTTGGGGTTGTACTCATCCTTCTTCTTCCTCCAAACACGGTGAGTGGAGTTTAAACCAAAAAGCTCTATTTTGGTCTCATCAGACCACATGACCTTCTCCATTCCTCCTCTGGATCATCCAGATGGTCATTGGAAACTTCAGATGGGCCTGGACATGCGCTGGCTTGAGCAGAGGACCTTGCGTGCGGCGAGGATTTAATCTCATGACGGCGTAGTGTTACTTATGGTTTTCTTTGATACTGTGGTCCCAGCTCTCTTCAGGTCATTGACCAGGTCTCCGTGATGTCTGGGCTGATCCTCACTTTCTCATTCATTGAGGCTCACGAGGTGAGATCTTGCATGGAGCCCCAGACCGAGTGGATTGACTGTTATTCTTGAACTTCTTCCATTTTCTATAATTTGCGCCAACAGTTGTTGCTTCTCACCAAGCTGCTTGCCTATTGTCCTATAGCCCATCCAGCCTTGTGCAAGTCTAACTAATTTTGTCCCTGATGTCCTTAGACAGCTCTCTGGTCTTGCCCATTGTGGAGAGGTTGAGTCTGATTGATGAGTGTGGACAGCTGTCTTTATGCAGATAACGAGTTCAAACAGGTGCAGTTATACAGGTTGAGTGGAGAATGGGAGGGCTTCTAAAGACAAACTAACAGGTTCTGTGAGAGCCGGAATTTTACTGGTTGGAAGGTGGATCAAATACTTATTTCATGCAATAAAATGCAAATTTATTATTTAAAATCATACAATGTGATTTTTCAGGATTTTGTTTTAGATCCGTCTTTCCACAGTTGAAGTGTACCTATGAAAAATTACAGACTCTACGTGCTTTGTAAGTGGGAAAACTGCAAAATCGGCAGTGTATCAAATACTTGTTCTCCCCACTGTATATACTGTATATATATATATATATATATATATATATATATTATATTAATATATATATTATTATCTGTTTGTCTATATATTTGCTGGTTACTGTCACTTTAATCTGTTCTTCCATAAGCCAAGCTGTTGTAGAAAAAAAAAACTGGGGAAATGGGGTACAGTCAAAACAGGACATCACTTTCCAGGAGCCAATTACAACAGTGTGCCTCACCTCACAAAGCCAATCAGCAGCGTCTCACTGTCGCCAAACCACACGAAGCTTAGTTCACATTTGCTTTATCTAGCTATTTATCTGTGTGAATAATGAAAATGTTGCGTCAAAATCAATTTTTTCTTGACCCTGCACTGCCTGCGATCTTTGTGAATAATACGGGACATTTTCAACTTTGTGCGACAATTGGTTTGGGAGGAGATGCAAAAAAAAAGACACATACATGCTGGATCCCATTATGTAAATATAACGGTTATATATGTATACAAAAAAAAATAACACCCTGATAATGTCTGTGCTTGCCCCACTGTCCTCATCTCCACTCCACCACTCCAACATCCACACCCCCAGTGAATATATGTTGATAAACCATTGAATTGAATTAATCAGGTCCTGATGTAGCACAAGTTTGATTGGCCAAATGGCCCCCTCCTGCATCCAACATCCTAGTAAATCTCGATGACACATGACTACACTTAAACCCCAAAGATCAAATGCTTCCGGAAATCCCAGTTGCTTTATAACGGCAATCTTGGTGGATGTCTACATATTGCACGTGAACGTTTTGTCTGTGAATTTATCGATATTGATGTGAAAAATGAAAATGCTTTTTTGCCCATGTGAATTTTTTTTTGACCCTGCACTGCTTAGGTCCTTGGCGATTAATATGCTATCATTTTCAACTCGGTGCGATCAGTGGTGTGGGACGAGATGCAAAACTGACACAGACACTGGATCTTATTCTAGAGATTAATTATTTTTTGGTGGGGAGAAATGTCAATCTTGCGTCTTCCCCACACTCTAGGCTATGGTTTCTTTTGAAAAATTTTTACCGACTAAACCCTTCCTGGGCACACCCAGAGTACAGACACCAGTTTTTAACTCATTCCGAATATGGTGATTGAAAATATAGGCAAATTTTTAATTTTCACATGGTTTGATACTTGGTTGAGGGGGAAAAAATATCGAAGAAATGGGGATGTCATAATTGCAGCAAAAATTAGAAAAACATGAGTGTATGCAGGTAAATTATTGGATAGAGCACAGACGTCAGTGCACAGCCAACTTAAATGAATGGATAGAAGAGAAGGATTCGATTCTTTCAGATGGTTGGATTCCAAATATATCAAAAAGGTACCATAGCTGCAATACCACTGAGCCAAAAAAATGTGAATAGTGGTGTGCAACTTTTAGTAAGAGAGTGAAATACAAAAGAGTTGATTTGGATCTTTTCCGAAAATGGGGGAGGAAGTGTGGCTTAAGCTGGAAAAGTCCCATCTACAAAATAATTTACACAATGCATTTCAAAGGCGCGTCTACATAAGATAAGACGTGCCATTTATGGCACACACGTGCCATAAACTTTCCTCAATTACTAAATTAAACTAGAACGGCACTCGTAGAGCACATAGTTTCGCCTCGCATGTTCATTCTGAACAAAAGTACCATCGTTAACTGAACGCACTACTATGATGGTCCACTGCTATTATGGCCCATATGCCCGTATCATCCATGCACCCTATTATGTCACATAGTATCTTGGCATGGATTATGAATGTCATAAATTTAATTCTTCACTCACATCAGGTCACAGATAAAATGGATGAAGTTTCAGATTTTTCAGGTAATAATTTCAATTCAACCAATTATGGCTGGAATACCACTTCTCCGAGGACATTATCATTATCACAGTATATACCCCATGGGGAGGTGATACGTACCTTGCTTAAATATTTTTTTTGAGCTGTTTTGGAGAAAAGGATGTCCAATTTTTTTCTCTTTAATCCAATATGGCTGCCATACCATGTGATCTATGGCATCACAGTTAGCAAACCTATGACGTCATGGGAAGTCCCTCCTATGTTTAAAGTTTTGCATCGATCAGACAAGCGGTTGCAGAGAAAACCATTATAAAAGCAAAAAATATATTAGACATCGGACACACACACACACACACACCCACACACACACACACACACACACACACACACACACACACACACACACACACACAGCACAGAAAGGGGGCATTGCAATTGGCTTGCATCCCTTTCGGGGTGAGACTAATAACCCTGAGCCCAAAAGGACTGAGGGTATAAAGGTATCAATAAGAAAAGCTGAGTAGACAAAACAGTATTATGTATGTATAGTATGGTATGCATTGTATGTTGTATGTATGTGATGTATGCATGTATGTATGTATGTATGGAAGTCCAGTGGCCAGCAAAAGCATTCACCTCCTCCCAATAATGCCACATTTAGATGAATTCTGAATTAAGTAGAAATAATTCTTCCAAATTAACTTTTTAAATTAATAACTGAAGAGATCAAACTAAACTGTTATAGTTGAAGGAGGTTACATGTCAGGAATACCTGCAAAAACATGTACAAATCGAAATTCACTGGTTGTAAAAATATTCATCCCCTTAGGTCACTACTTGGTGGAAGCACCTTTTGCAGCAACGACTCTTTTTGGGTCGGTCTACAGGGCAGTGTTATGCGAGGTATTACTGTCTATACCAGGGGTTCCCAACCTTTTTTTACTGGGGTACCATTTCACATGTTCGTGGTCCACCGAGTACCACTGTACCAAAATTCACCTAAAATAGTGTTTATTTGCGATACAGATACGACAATGGGGAGTTAAACAATACTAACAATTCACAACTATGACATTGAGCAATCTGATCTGAACAAAAAATGATACAGTAAGTACCTATTTGATTGTGTAAAATGTCCAGTCAATGGGATGGTTGAGCCTGCTTCTTGCTCACAGAAGCAGGTCGATGTCAGGCTTTGTTTTGGATAAAGCGCACCGAACATCATGTTCAACATCCAGTCGGGATCTTTGTTTTGTTTTTTAGAATAACGACTGACGAGAACCCAGCTTCACACAGCCATGTAGATGGGAATACTATGAGCGAATGAACAGCCAGGGCAGCGAGCTTAGGGTAAGACCCCAACATTCACACCAGAAGTCCGCAAGATTCATCTCGTCAAACTGATCTCGGGCTGTGGAGTCGTTCTGGAGATCAATCAAGCTTTCCTGCAGTCCTGTCCAGGTGGCAAATCCAATGCATTCATGCGAAATGGGTTGCGAATCATTTTCAGATCCAGTTCCTTGAGATCCGAAAAATAGGAATTTAATTCCTCATCCAAATAAGCGAGGTGATCTTTTACCAGTTGTATGAACTCCTTGGGGGATTCTTTTCACGCTTCTGAAGAATATCGGCGTGCAAGAAACATGACCACCACTCCCGCTTCGACATTCGTCTTCCACAGAGGAGTTTTTCCTGAAATCCCTTGACCTTGTCTATGAAGTCAATGATAGTCGCGCCAGTCCCCTGAAGAGACTTGTTCAGGGCGTTTAACTGAGAGAAAATGTCGACCAAATAAGCCAGGTGCAATGCCCAGTCGGGGTCGTTCAAAGCAGCGACAAAATCGACAGCTTTGCTTTTCCATCGTTTTCGAAGAATTCACGAAGCTCAGCTCGCAGTTCAAACACGCGCTCTGCCATATTTCCACGGGATAACCATCTCACCTCAGTGTGGAATAAGAGAACTTTATGGTCGGAGTCGAAATCCTCACAAAGTTTCTTGAAAAGTCGCGAATTGAAGAGCTTGGGATTTCACATGGTTCACAATTTTGATCATGGTTAGAGAAACGTCAGTCAATGGCTTGGGGAGCGCCTTGGCTGCGAGTGCGTAGCGGTGGATCGTACAGTGTAGGCCGCGCACTTCAGGAGCAACTGCCTCACAAGCGTTTGGAAACCTGATCTGCACCCCAACATAGCTGGAGCACCATCTGTAGTACAGCCTTTCAGATCAACCCATGACAGCCCAACTTGATCAAAGATGGAAGACACCTCTTCAAAAATGTCCTTTGCTTTCGTTGTGTTTTAAGCGGGCGGCAAAATAGTATTTCATCCTTGAACTTGGCTTTATGCACGTACCGAACGAAACGCTAAAGTTGGGCACAATTTGCCACGTCAGTTGACTCATCCAATTGCATAGAAAATCCGCATGGAGATGCCTTGATTTCTGCCACCACCTGGTCAAAGAATATTGGTTGACATTTCTTCAATGCGCCTCTGAACTGTGTTGTTTGACAACGAAAGAGAATTGAGCTTCTTGGCGCTTTGTTCTCCAGCATGAGACGTACGATATCCTTTGTGGCGGGAAGGATGAGGCTTTCACCGACGGTGTGAGGTTTTTTCTGTTCTGCAATTCGCAGTGCAACTAAGTAGGATGCCTTTACGGTGCCGTGGACTGCTGTTGAAAACTGCGCTGCCATCGAAGCATGCTCTTTTCATGGCATTTTCCTTCCGACCAAAAAAAATATGGTCCTTGTCGCTGTGTTCAGGATGAACAGAATCAAAATGGCGCTTCAATAGACTTGGCTTCATAGATTGATTGCCGAGAACTTTTCACAAATCACACACTGTGGAGCTTCTAATTCACCTTTTTGGATGGAAGTGAAGCCTAACTTGAGATAACTCTCCGAATATTTTCGCATTGACATGATGCTGGTGAACGATAACGGTAACAATAAGCCGGGCAATAAGCAATAATGACAGTGTGGCGTGTAGAGACAAAACGAATAATAAGACTTGTGCACAATGGCCGATAACAAACAGCTGTCAGTGTACAGCCGCTTTCGATATAAATTTAATTATTGTGCACAAGCTGCATGAGAGAGAAGTAAAATAAAAACTGCGTTAAAAAATAAAAAAAAAGCACACTGCCGCGTACCACCGCAAAAGTCCAAATGTACCACCTGTGGTACGCGTACCACAGGTTGGGAACCCCTGGTCTATACATATATACAGTATGATAGTATATACACATACAATCGTACATACATAGATACATACAAACACACAAGCTATTGCAAATAATAAATATAGAAACGCATGGGATATGCACAAATAATGAGTCAATGCAACTGATAGATGTATATAACACATAGACAATGCATTCTTTCATAAAATATACAAAAACAGATGAATACATTGTTCAGTGCATTCGTATTTCGTACATATTTTAAATATAGACCTTGACATGTTTTCATGTTCCGATGGTCAGTTTATCGATGGACTACTTTCAAATATCCAAGGTCACTTTACAAAATCCATCCAACGTCATTCAATGATGTTTCACTTATCACTATCAGCATAACTCCGTTCCCCCATGGAGCCTTTATGATGTTCATATCAGGGTTTTGTGCAGGCCAAGGTATTTTTGTAAATGTTCCATAAGACTCTTTATATGTTTTTCACCACATTGCCTGTATGCTAGATGTCCATATAATGTTGAAGATGAATCCCCACCAAATGAGATGTCTTCTTCAGGGAATGGCAGAATGGATCAGAATCTGGCTCTAACTGTCGGTCATGGGTGTATCTTAAATTTTATGTAAATCTCCTATTCCCTTGGCTGAGAAGCAGTCTGACACTTGTACTGATGCACCGTCATGCTTCATTGCCCCTGTTCACACTGACTGGTATTTCACTCCCCATTATTCATTTGAACAAACTGCTGTTGATGATTGCCAAACAGTTCAAACTTGGACTCATCTGTTGACAGCGCCACCTTCCAGGTTTGGTCATTACACTCTTTAATTTATGTTGCCCAATTCAGCAGTTTTGTTTGGTTGCTCTCCTCAGAAAAGGTTTGTCGAGCAACGACACATCCATTGAGACCAGATTGCGCGAATGTCTTCCCATTTTTAAATGTTCACACCTGCATTTTCAGCTTGGTCTTTCACAAAATCTCAACTGGAGCCTTGCACAGCACGTAGAGAACATGCCATGGGATACTAAACATCACTTTTGGAGAGTTTGGGTTTTCTTTCTTGACCGCATCTATTGTCAACGGTACAGGTTGGAGAATCCTCTTCGGAGTCGTGGATACTCTCGCTGAAACAAAGTCAGAATGAAATCTTCCGCATGGTGTAGCCTTCACTGCCTAATGACTTCACAGGAGAAATAGTATTCACTACACTACAATGACATCACCAACTACACCTTTTATAGTCCTTCTCCATGTGTAGCAATTTCTGATTACTTGCATGACAATTAATCAGTGTACCAAATTAATACATGATTGTACTACGTAACATGTTTATACATGAGATGCAATTCTTTCATGTGTTATTTGCATTTTACACCCAGTTTTTCCTCTGTATACATATATGTATGTATATATATATATATATATATATATACACACAGGGGGCTGCAAAAGTAGGTATACAGTAATGAAAACAAAACGTATACCTTACTGTATACCTACTTTTGCAGCCCCCTGTATATATATATATATATATATATATATATATATATATATATATATATATATATATGTGTGTGTGTGTATGGATATATGTATGGTTATATGTATGTATATATTGCCCCACATTTAAAAACATTGCCCCCCACTGTCTGTCTTTCTGTTTGTTTGTGAGCAGGATATCATCGGTGGAATTTTGCCCCAAATTTCAAAACAGAGGTGTCCTTAACCCACTTGGCATCACCATTGGCTGTTCGATCATTTTCATTTTATACATTTCATCTTTTTGCCAAATGTTGATCAAGAAAGGTAAACTATAAATTTGGTGTCAAATACCTGAAGAAGTTTTTTTTATTCAAATGATCTATTCGACCAAAATAGCTCCAGCAATCAAAACAACAAGGCCTGCACTGGTGTTTACAAGCTGGTTACTTAGAAATAAATATGACAAATAAAATCTGCTCTGTAGCCTCTTGGATTTATCTCGTTTTCAACGAGGAGAAATATCTATTGATATATTTGCTTATGGTACAATAATTATTTTCATGCTACATAAAAAGATAAGCATGTCACATGACACTGGTTTTGAAGACTTAGCATCTAATTACCCCCACCACCGAAGATGGACGGAGGTTATGTTTTCACCCCTGTCTGTCTGTTGTTTGTTTGTGAGCATGATATCTCAAAACGTTTTGGATAGAGTCAGACAATATTTGCTGGACAGGATGGGTGTGATACAAGGTTGAAATGATTTGATTTTGATGAAGATCTGGATGCAATAATATTTTAATTTTAAAAGTAATTCTTCATCACTGAGAGATAGGGCCAAAATGATATACAGTACAGCAAGATACTATTTCAAAATGTTGTGAACGGATTATGACAAAACTTGGTGGATGAGTTGTGTAGATGACAAGAACAAGCCGATTCGATTTTGGCCAAGGTCCGCAAACAGATCCGGCCTATCTTATTCAGTAAACAACAAAACGTAAAGTGTTTAGCCTGGTGGTGGTGTGCACTCTCCTGAATGCCGTTCGAGGTTAGAAACAGAATTGTGGCTGAAAGCCAAGAAAGGAAACATGGATGAAATTAAGAGAAGGTTGAGGTCCTATTTTGTTTTGACAACAGGTTAACACCATGAAATATGTCGGTATCAAAGTGACATTTTAAGAAAAAAACTGGAACTCCTGTGCTGAAATGGGTGATAATGTCCAACTTATGTTTCCAGTGAGATCCATTTTCTTTTCATGATTGCCAACCTACCCATCACGCAGGCCACCTCGTGGCCTGCCATGCGTAAATAGCAGAAGCCCATCAGGCTCTGTGCTGCAGAAGTCCAGTGCAAGAGAGCCAATCTTCTTGGCATTCCAACGTGGCAGAGCGATGAATGATGATGGAGAATCAAACGAGATTGGGTCGAGTGTCGCCACCTCCTCACAGCGAAAAGCCACATTCCCATGCACTTTCATCTTAGGGCCCCCAACACGTGCTAGTCTTGACAGCTCCAGCCGCACGTCATTGTTCTTGTACACCACCTTATCAAAAGGAAGCAAACAGAAATACAACACTAAGATTAAAAAGCATGCTTCAAAATAATCCAACTCAGAAAGTTTATGTGTGTGTGTGTGTGTGAGTGTGTGAGTGTGTGAGTGTGTGAGTGTGTGTGTGTGAGTGTGTGAGTGTGTGAGTGTGTGTGTGTGTGAGTGCGCGCGTGTGCGCATCAGTGTGTCAGTGAGTGCATTTGTTTGATTGTGTGCTTGCATTTATTTTTGCTCGTTTGTCTGTATCCATGCACATGCAGAAGTTGGTTTATTTTATATATTATATTGACATGATTCCTGGGTTGCAAGAAAGGAAACAAAAAAAACCTCGATTATTATGCATCTTGTAAATCTAGGTAGGTAAACACGACAACAGTGTCTGCCCCTTAGCCTGTCACGATTGATATATATATATATATATATATACAGTATAATATATATACATATACAGATGTTTGGATGACAGAACTTCAATCTGGATGCAAACAAGCATGACATAATAGTGACCAAAGCTTTTCGGGCTGCACGCTTCAGGGTAAAAATGCAGCAAGTGAACGAGGAAGTGAAGGCGCGTGCTTTATACGCAGGTCTCAATAAGGTAGACACTGATTGGTTCAACCATAATGACATCACGGTTAATCCGAACGCCCATTGGTTGGCTCATCATCTTCACCTCGAGCTCCCATTGGCTGGAGCAGAGTTCGTCGATGATTGACGTTTGCATCCACATCCTGGAGAGAGGGGGGATGGGTTTCCCTAAGGTCCATTCACCATTTGTTACCGTACTTCCTTGATCTTTCCCC
>CM068961.1:53462409-53467839 GCA_035128595.1 Eptatretus atami
ATGTCCTATTTCCCTTTTGAAAAGCCATCTTGCATCGTTGAATGAGTAGTGGGTTTTGAACGCCCGGTAAAGAGAATCGGATCTGTCGAGGTCTGCGATAACACCGCTCGGTTATCACTGTAGTACGGAACGGACCGCTTAAGCGTTCGTGTCCCAGGCCGACCTGCGGCGCGGTGCAGCCCTCGGTAGGTTACCCGCGCGGTACTTAGGTATATCGACATTCGGCAATTCACCCTATTTCGCGTGGGTAGAATGCTGACTGGGCTGTGGTGAGGTTAAACCACACCCGTGACTGGTTCCTGGCAGTAGTTCCAGGAGGGTCACGATGAATTGTCCGTCCGGTGGGCACGCGGTTGCGATTGGAGTTACGTGGCCGATCGCACGCCGGCGGCGCGAATTCGCAACAATATATATATATATATATATTATATATATATATATATATATATATATATATATATAAAATTATATCCATCAAGCCAGACTCAATGCAGAGCGTTGGTCCTACCTAAGCAGTCTCCTTGGCTATACATACAGAGGTCGTAGACAAAAAAAAAAAATGGAAACACCTGGGTAGATAGAGAACGAAGTGTATTGAAAGCAACAGCTTCCACACAGGTGAGGCCCATGTATTAATTGAGCAAATAACATCCCAGCATGCTTAGGGTCATGTATAAAAAGGCTGCACAGACCTGGTTGCCTATCGTTATGGTGAGCATGGCTGCATGAGGAATCCTCACTGTCTATTAAAGAGCAGTGATTGTTGGGGCACATTTGGCAGGAGGGGCTTTGCATTTTGAGATGCCTTCTAGTTATTGGTTTATTGTATAATTATTACCAAGTTTGTTGTCATGAAATCCTGGAGAGGCAGTTTTAACTATGAATGGATGAATGGCTCACTGAAGGCAACACCTTCCTCATCCCAATAGCAGAAGAAACCCAACTACCTCACAAATATCATCCAATAACATGTCTACCAACAATATAAAACTTCTGACAGGATTTATCACAGAAATGATCTACCACCAACTGATGTAATCGGTATTTCAATAAATTTGGCTTTTATTTGAAATGAATTTATTTTGTCAATACAAGGGGGGAGGGAAGGGCCTTTAAAGATACAGTATCCTGGTCCCGAGAGTGTCTTCATCCGGCCCTTCAGCACCTTTCTTCAAGCGGGTGGGAGCTTTCATAAAATTCCTCAAAACATTTTTTCGTTTAGACTTTGGGCTCCCACCTGTGCGTAGCACGGAAATGTCGCTAATACACACACATACACACACATTTGGTGTTAGTATCACGAATGAAAGACCATTGTGACCGATGCACTGCGGCCTGTTCCAAGTTCCGTTGCAGTTCCGTACAAAAGTGTGACTTGAGGGGAAAGAAGAGGCAGGGGGTGGCGGTTCGACTTGCAATTGGTAGGGGGATGTGAGGGGTATGTGTGGGGAGGTTACATTTTGAACTTCGGAACACACGTTTAAACATGTACTTAGTTTACTTTATCATTTCATTTTGGGGTGGAGGAGTGAGGGAGGAGTGGGGGAGCGAGGAGCTGGGAGGGGAGGGGAGAGTGAGGATGAGGGAGTGGAGGAGGAGTGAGGAGAGGGGCGCAAGGGAGAGCTAGGAGGGGAGAGCGATGAAAGTGGTGGGGGGGGGGTAGAGTGACACTTCACCATGTGTCGCTATACACTCTGGGAGGGAGGAGGTATGAGGAGTGGGTGGGAGTGAAGAGGGTGGGGAAGCAAGGAGAGGAAAGTGGGTAGTGAGACTTGATGGTAAGCTGGGGGGTGGAGGTGGTCCCTTTCAAACAGCACGCACCAATTTTTAAAGAGATTATAACATGGGCTTCCCTTGAGGTATGCTAAGTACTCGAACAGTGGCTGCCACCTTGTTTACATGCTCTGGAAATGGATCTCTCAGAGGATGTCACACACCGCCTGGAGACGCCCGGAATACCAAAGAACATGCAAACCGGACAAAGGATCAAGTCAAACCGGACCCGCCACCAAGCCCAAACATGCAGTTCAAACCCCGAAACCAGGCTCAGGCCAAGAGACCTTTGAACACGTCACACGCAAACTGCAATGCATATGAATGCCTGAAGACGTCAGTGTTTTGTGCCTTTATTTAATTTCAGCACACATTTTACAACCAAAATGCGATAAGCCTCAAAATTTCTCAACCCAAGCAAAAATGCCAAAATTCAAATCGCAGAATCGAACCCAGCAGAAGCAACGACTGCCAAAAAAGTGTCCATCCACCCGACCCACACGCTGCCCAACACTCCGGGCTCCAAACATAGCACAAACACCACAGCACAATGTAACCACCTCCAAACCACAGCACAACCACTTGTGGGAACTTATCACAACCACCCATTGTTTATTACTTCATAAAAGTTGGAAGAGGGGTGAGAAGGAGGAGGGAGGAAGGGAGGCCGGGGGAGGGAGGACAAACAAAGATGGGAGGAAAGGATGGAGGGAAGGGATGCAGGGAAGGAATGGAAGGAAGGGATGGATGGATGGGATGGAAAGTGGATGCACAGCAAGTTTCACAGTTGTTCATGAACACATTACACTCCAATCTCACAGAGTAAACACGAGGTACAAGGAATGAATGATGAATGAATGAGTTCCCACCTGCTGTTCCTTCATCTGCCAATACATTCTCCGCAGCATTTGCAATGAGTTTGGGCTTTGGAAACAACTCTACCCTAGTAACCTCCAAAGTACTCCACCAGGGGGTGGGTCTCTCAGTGTCTCCAAGTGGTGCTCAGCATCAGCACTAAGAGGTGAAGGTTATATATTAAACTTCTGTCAGATTTAACGAAGATGACGGAGCACAAGTTGATATATGTACTCCCTTTACATTATCACCAAACATTGTCTTGAATGCCAATTTGTAATTATATTTTCAAAAACGACAACAGCTGCGATAAAAGGTCATTTACACCACCGTGTACTGTCTCGCGATGACTTACAAACATCAGATTGGTCCATCCATCCATTCCTTCCCTCCATCCACCCAACCCTTCTATCCATCCCAACCAACCATCCCCTCAATCCATCCCATCCCTCCACCCATCCCCTCTCTCCCTTTACTCCATCCCTTCCCTCATTTCATCCATCCTTCCCTCCATCCATCCCTTCATCCATCCCTCCATAAGGAATGGCAGGCTGGGCACTGCATGACACCGCGGGGCTCAACACAGGCAGATGGGGCCTGAACTTTGTTTGTCGATCGATGTATTTTTCATAGTGTTTAGCAGAGGGACAGTGCAGCGTGACGGTGCGGATGGTGCGGATATCTTTGCCGTGTATCACCATGGCTTGCAAACGAACATCCAAGCAGCTTAGACAGAGCTCACCAAGTGGCTTAAGCACTCAAGCAAGCATTCCAATGAAACGGTTCAGAAGGTACGACAGGCTTGGCAAGCGATTCGCGACCACCGATCAGTCATATTAAACACCACCCAGAGACGCCCAGAGTGTCAAACAATGCACGAATTGGACAAATGAACACTTTTTTTTTTGGCAGTCAGAACTGTTGCTATGGTCAATTTCGCAGTATAAATTTTAAAGTTTGTCTTAGGTTAAGAGATTCCAGAGATTATCGCATGTGCGGAAATGAAATAAAGGCACAAACACTGGCGTCTCCAGGAATTTATATGCAATGTGGTGTATCCAGCAATCCGTAAGTATAAGGCATTCAATGTTATGAGTAAGGAAAGTGGAAAAAAGAATTTGAGCGCTTTATCGTGAAGAAACAGTTGCAGCCTGAACCAAGTCAAGGTATCGTTGAGCAGGCCAAACAACATGGCAAATTAAGTCCCTGTAGAGGGAAAGAGAGAGGCTGACGAAACGGGCTGACCAAGGATGAGCCTTGATAAAGGATAATTAAATAAGGCCGTTAATTATCTTCAAAAGGAGTGTTTAAATTAACCCAAACACCCAATTTTCATTCAGTACTCCTAGGAGTTCCCGCGAGTATGCATGCAGCTTCAGGCTGTTAGGTTTCATGGTTTTGGAGTTATGGAGGACACACACACACGCCACACACACACACACACACACACACACACCACACACACAACACACACAACACAATGACATTAGAAAAAATATCCAGTGCCTTTTGAAAGTCTACACCCCCCCCCCCTTTCAAAGTTTTTACCTTTTGTTGCCTTATCGCCTGGAATTAAATTGCATTAAATCAGACTTTTTCCATCTATATTACACATCGTAACCACAACTTTCATGTGAAAAACAAATTCAACAAATTTCAGAAAATTAATTTAAAATACAAAACTAGAATATCTTGGTTGGATAAGTGTCCACCCCCCTGAGTTAATACTTGGTGGAAGCTCCTTTGACAGCAAGTACAGCTGTGAGTGTTGGGATAGGTCTCTTCCAACATTGCGTACCTTGATTTGGCAATATTTGCCCATTCTTCTGTACAAAACTGTTCAAGTTCAGTCAAGTTGCGTGGGGAGAGTTAATGGACAGCAAACTTCAAGTCATGCCATCGATTTTCGATTTGATTTCGGTCAGGGCTCTAACTGGGCCACTCAAGGATATTTATCTTTTTGTTCCTTAGCCACTCCAGTGTAGCTTTGGCTGTGGGGTGGGGGTGGGGGGTAAAATGTCTATGTAAATGTGTACCTTGTCGTGCCACCACGTGGTGGTGGCAGAGGGTATTACAATTTCATTTTATACATGGGCAATGCTGAGGTTAAAGCACTCTCCACAATGGTAAATTTATCCTCCCTCACTTTCCTCCCACCTCCCTCCCCCACAAAAAAACAAACGGACAGACCTGTCAAAACCTGTCATTGTGTGTGAGATATTTTCGTGGGAAGGGACATCATGACGAACAGGGGGTAAAGTGGGGGGAGTTGGACGTGAGGACAGGGATGGGGAGGTGGGTGAGGGGTCAAAGCACTCCATACATGGATAAATGTCTTCCTTTTTTTGTATTTTCTTTCTTTGCTACAAAATGTTGAGACTCAAATGAGAGCATATAACAAGGGGAGCAGGAGACAAGAGGGGTGTGAGAGGGAAGGACAAAACAGTGATGAACAGAGACATTCGGAGATATGTGGAAGGGAGAGGGATGGGGTGTGGTAAATGGAGTAAAGAAGATGCACACTACAGGGACTTTCAGGTCTTTACACACCAGGGACTTTCAGGTCTTTACACACCAGGGACTTTCAGGTCTTTACACACCAGGGACTTTCAAGAAGGAAAGCAGTGAATTTGAAGGAGGTTGGTTTGGGGCGGATTAACGGGGGTAGAAAAGATTGTGGTTTTGGATGGGGGAAGAGAAGAGGTGGTGGTGAACAGTTGCTTTGATGACCTGGAGGGAAGAGTGGGAGTGAAGTGAGTGTAGGAGTTTGTTCCAAAGGCGGGGAAAAAAAAGAGGAATGAA
>CM068961.1:53472033-53490897 GCA_035128595.1 Eptatretus atami
GAGAAAGAGAGTTCAGTGGCATGCTCAATCCATTATTCAGTCTTGTCTGAGTCCGTACCGTACACACTTGTTTGATTTTCTTCAAGAGCTCTTTACACTGCCAAAATGAAAGTAAATTTAATGCAGAACTAAAGATGAAATTCCTGGGTTTTCAAAGTGATCGAGAAGAATGGGAAGCCAAGTGCTTGGTTTGTGGAGCTGGTACGTACACGTCTCTGCGGCAAATAAAGGTGCTATTGATTTACAATCGCATGTGGACTCAGCCAAGTACAATATTTTCTGGAACAATTTAGTATTTCAACTGGAAGAATGGTGGTTTGCAGTCAAAATTAATCGAGGTCCAGAACACACCTAATGAGACTGCTGATATGATTGTTCAATATGTAAAGTAAACTCTTTTCAAGAGTGTCCTCTTATTTCAGTGTCATCTTTTTGAAAGTTAAAATGTGGTAACCCTAAACATAGCACTTGTAGACACAGAGAGTTCCACATGAGAGAGGGTAGTGAACCTCATACTGAACCAATAAAATGAACTTTATCAGGCTCGTAGCCTTGAAAACTATTCCATGGGAACTTTCAGCATCCAAGTTGCAGATGGAAGGGAGAGCAGAATAAGCCCACACCATAAAGCTAGTTGCAGGCACTGTAAGGGCAGTTTGTTACAACTCTCTCAAAAGTGTAGAACTCAGAGGTAAGCACACTTTCACTGAGCTAATCTTCCACCATGAAAACTGGAGCTCACAGTTGTAGAAAAGCATAACATCTGGCAGATTGCATTAATTCATGAACGAGAAATTGAAACTTGATATGTGACAGATCGAATCAAAGCAATTATTGCACAGACTGTGAACTTAGAAATCATTTATGATGAGAAATCCACAGTAAAACACAGTGCAGTGTATGATGCCATTGCAAATAAATTAGTTGGAATTATTGGAGAAACTACTCGACATCATATTGACATAATCATCCTTATACATCAACTGGTAATTTGAATGGTAAAGTAGGGGCTACAGTCGGTCGATTAAAGTCAAAGTTTATGAAAATTGCAGCGTAAAATGAAAGGATAATGGGTAATTAGTCTCACCCCTAGGGGGGGGAATGCAGGACCATTGCAACACCACTGTCTGGCTGTGTGTCTGTCTGTGCATCTGTGCATGTCCGTATGTGTATATATATATTAATATATATAATATATATATATATATAATATATAACCCCATATATATATATAACATATATTGGGGGGTTTTTTTTCGCTTAAAAAATGATTTTCTCTGCAACTGCTTTTCCGATCGATGCAAAACTTTAAACATAGGAAGGACGACTCCCCATGACAAATTTGCAAACTCTGACATAATAGCTCGCATAGTATGGCAGCCATATTGGATTAACTGAAATAATTTGGACATCAATTTCTCAAAAACTGCTTAATGAAAAAAAATGAAACTTGGCATATGTCATCACTCCCCACGGAGCATATAGAGTGATAACGATGATGTAATTGGTGAAGTCGTATGCCAGCCATAATTGGTTGAATTGAAATTTTTATCCGAAAAATCTGAAACTTCATACATCTGATACATGACCCGATGTGAATGAAGAACTACCTGACATAATGGGGTGCACGGATGATACAGGTAAATGGGTCATAACAGTAATGGGCCATAATTGTAGCATGTTCAGTTCATGAATTTTGTTCAGAATGAGCACAGAAGGCAAGACTACACCCTCTAGTCATGACAGAAGTAAATAGACATGACAGAAGTAAATGCACACCTTAAATTTCTTCATTTCATCTGTGCAACGCAGTTTTACTCAGTGATTTGTACTAATATTCAAGTATTTCTTTGCAGAAACGAGTTCCTGCATCTTGTACATAAATTAACTATGCCTCACACCCAGGGAGCACACAAACTTTCTGATTTTCAAAGAGGACAAATTGTTGGCCATTCAGAAGGTGGAGTCAGCCAGCATCAGAGAGGTCAGAACCTTGGCATTCCGCTTTCTACGGTCAATTGGGTGATTGTACAATTCACCAGCGAAGGCAAGAAATCCACAGCTTCCCGTTCCGGTTGATCTGGTCCCTCAGAAAGATGTCTTCGAGCTGTCAAGTAGTACATTGAGAAAACTCCCCGTTGCAAGACAGATGTTGCAGAGAAGGTCCAAGTTAGCTCAAGAACTGCCGTGCGGCACCTTCATCAACTGGGCTACTATGGGAGAGCAGCTAGGAGAAAACCTCTTCTTTGACCAGCCAACATTCCAAGGAGAAGAAGTGGGCTGACAAGATGCCACCAGACCCTTGGAGTTTTGACAAACTGTAATTTTTTCAGATGAGTCCCATTTACTCAATTTCTGACAGTGGACGTGTATGGTCTGGAGACTTCCCAGTCAAGAGTTCTTTTGAACCGATTGCAGCCAACTGTCAAACACGTGTTTTTCAGTGATGGTGTGGGAGCAATCTGGAGCACTGGTCAGTCAGAGCTTGTGGAGTGTGTTGGCAACATCAACTCCACGATATACATTTCTATCTTGAGGATGGACGTCTCCCTGTCTTCTCCACTGGTCAGATGGTCAAAAACAACACTCTGTTCATGGAAGATGGAGCTCCATGCCACACTGCAAAAAAGACCAAAGAATGGCAGGACAGAAATGGGATCAAGCGACTTCCATGGCCAAGTCAGTCTCCTGACATGAATCCCATTGAAACCTCTGGGCCATATTGGATCGAGCTGTGCGGAAAAATTCCAGGAAACCAACATCACGGGCAGAATTGCTAAACCTTTTGCGTGAAGCCTGGGCAGAAATCTCACAAGATAAAATTTCGGAACTCGTGAGTTCTATGTCTGAAAGAGTAAAAGCATTGAAATCTGCAAATGGCAAGTCTACCAAATACTAGTGATGTATTAAAATGGATCAAATGTCTTCAAATGTTAAATAAATAAATTATGTTGAAATCATGGTGTCTATTTACTTCTGTCACGTCTCTGTATGTGTGCCATTCTAGTTTGGCATGCATTTCATGATAAGAGACAAAGTGTGGGCACAATATTTTGGTAAAATGGTTGAATGATGAAATCTGCCAAATTCTGTTTCCTTCATGTTTATTTTAGCTCACCTGGAACATAGTTCCGGGGAGCTTATGGTATGGCGCGTCGTTCCTCCGTCAGTCCGTCTACCCACAAATACTTGCAACTTCTCTGAAACTACACATATGATTTAGGTGAAACTTTACCACAACCTTCATCAACGTGTATGTACCAAAGTTTGTTCATGGCATTAAAAAAAAATTGCACCCAAAGGAGGTCTACGTGGGTTGCCCCCAAACAGGTATTTGGTTTCTTCTCAGAAACTACACATGCAATTCGATAAAACTTGACCACAACCTTCATCACCTGTCACGTACCAAAATTTGTGCATGGCATTAAAAAAATTTGGGGTCTGAGAGGGTTGATGGAGGAGGGAGGTGGGGGGGGGGTGGTCCCCAAAATATGTATTTGCTTTCTTCTCTGAAACTACACACACAATTTCAATGAAACTTGACCACAACCTTCATCACCCTTGATGTATCAAAGTTTGTTCACGCTTTTGAAAAAAAAAAGGAGTCGAAGGGGATTTGCGGGGGTGGGGTGTAAGGGGGGTTGCTCCCCAAAATAGGTCTTTGCTATAGCATTGTTTCATTAATACATTTGCTGATTCCGTCCCACATTGACTTCCTCCTCAGTATCATAATTCGCCAGGTGAGCAGCCAGGGGTATTGCCCTTTTCTAAAGCTTTTTTTTTTTTACAAACTGTGAAGTCTTAGAATAGCATGTGCATCATCATAGATTACTTAATGGACATGGGAATTAGAATGAAATGACCAATATTGATATAAAAGATATAATTCAAACACATGGTCATTTTAGCATTAAGGGAAAATTGTTTGGAAGGACTCCACAAAAAAGCCTTCTTGTCATGGTGTACTGATGCTCATGGGTGAAAAGCTCAATTCCGCTCCTCACCAATACCTACAATGAAGTCACGGTGTTGGAAGAGCCAAATGACAGAGGATATACATACACTACATATACAGGGTGTTCCAAAAAGACCTGGACAACTTTGGTTGCTTATATATTTAGTACCACAATGGATACAACAGTACCTTTTGTTATATACATACACTACTCTTCACGAAGAAAACTGTGAAGGGATCTTTAATGTCCACCAACTAATTCTGGCAGATGCGACGCCCAGTTTAACGTCCATCTGAGGGATGGCACACACATTGATTATCACTCTGCCTGTGAAACACCATTCAAAATCAGGCTAGACAGTTGAGAGCAAGTGAGCGTATCTCTCAGCATCCTGCTGTGGAGTGGGGATGCATTCCTTTGTGGCCACTGAAAACATTTTTTCATTCTCTCTTGAACCCTCAGTTTGCTTTACTCATTCTAATCCTCCAAACTAATTGATTTTGCCTTCCAGACTCCGGGGATTTCCCCAGTGAGAACTGAGCTGCGGTCACCACACCCAATGCTCACACCACGGGAACTTTCCCCTGCTTTTGTTGCACTCAATGAAGTTACACTTCGGACATATTCGTTAATCTTTTCTTCAACGATATAATTGTTGGAATAGGAGAAGAAGTTCAGTTCAATGCTTTGGGAAATTCACATGTTCTTGTGTAAATATGGAGAAGACGGAAGCATAGCCTTCCTTAAATAAATACATTTATATGCTTTGTCACAAAAATTCAGTAATTTCTTTAAATTCTCAGATTTCACTCCAGATTTCAACCCTTATTTAGTCCATCAGATCTGATCCTCAAATCCGAAATCATATTTAGATTATGGACTTGAATTAGTCCGCGAGAATAGATCATGTTTCAAGCCGAAGCATTTTTAGTAGCCCGAATCCAAATGGCAGTGAAGACCCCTGCAAGGTAAAATTTGGCTGACCAAGGTTAAGCCTTTCATGAAGGTAAGCCATTAATCATCTTCAAAAGGGGTGTTTAAATTAATCTAAACACCCAGTTTTCATTCATGCACTCCCTTGCATTTCCTTTTGTATGCATGTAAAGTTTGGAGCCGTGAGGTTTCATGGTTTTGGTGTTATGGAGGAGACACACACACAAACACACACACACACTAGCCCCCATTGTACTTAATCCAAAATGGGGGCTGATGGATTTGGTCTCGATTTTTGTGTGCGTGCGGCCGCAACCATATCTTGGAAATTTACAGACCAATTTTATTTTGCAGTTGGCACAAATCCAACACATAATGGTATACATATGCACGTCATTATTTTTTGACATCAGATCCAAGATGGCCGGCTGGGGGCCATTTTAGTTGTAAACAAAAAAAACCGTGTTGAACACGTCCTCAACCATTTCTCGGACATGCATTTACCAATCTTGTTCAAACTTGGCACACAGATAAGGAATGATGGCTTACATCAGCACATCTTTTTCATTTTTGAGATCAGATTAAACATAGCCGACTGGCGGCCATTTTAGTTGTAAAAAATCCGATGTTGAACAGGTCCTCAACCATTTCTCGGAGATGCATTTAATGATGTTGGTCAAACTTGGCAAACAGATAAAGAAGGGTGGCTTACATATACACGACATTTTTTTAATTCGAGGTCAGATCCAAGATGGCCAACTGGTGGCCATTTTGTTACTTAAACATGTCCCCAACCATTTCTCATTCATGCATGGTCCCATTTTCTTCAAACTTGCCACAAGCAAAGAACACACTAGCATACACTTGCACCTAACTTTATTTTGTGATCTGATCAAAGATGGGCAGCTAGTAGGCTGGCGGCCATTATATTTGTAAAAAAAAAAACCAATGTTGAACACGTCCTCAACCATTTCTCGGACATGCATTTACCAATGTTGTTCAAACTTGGCACAAAGATAATGAATGATGGCTTACATATGCATGCCGTTTTTTTTTTTGAGATCAGATCCAACATGGCCGACAGGTGGACATTTTAGTTGTAAAAAACCTGATGTTGAACACGTCCTCAACCATTTCTCAGACATGCATTTACCGATGTTGTTTGAACTTGGCTCCCAGATAAAGAAAGCTGTCTTACATAAGCACATCATGGTTCAGGTTCAAAAAAATCAGGTTAAAAAAAATAAAAATCACATTTTCTGAAGAAAAAAAAAATTCCGATTTCACTCGAGATTACCACCTAATTATTATTTTAGGCCATGAGTTCCAATCATCAAATATAGATTCAGATTTCGAATATCAGCTTTTAAAGACTTGGAAAAATGCCATGATTCACTATCTTAACATGGATATACACCTTAACACAGATTTCTCCCAAGGCGGAAAACCCTTGGGAGAGGGGAAAATGAAGTTTCTACAACCTCCATCATGTGACCCTTAGTTGTTGACTGTTGAGACTGTTGAGTTTGGTTGAGATTGGATAAGCAACGACCGAATGTATCGTTGTCAGACATAGAGACAGATACCAAATTGGATATTTTAGTATGATGTAGTGAAAGAGCAGGAAGGTGAGGGAGATGGTACTGAGTTTATATGATTTAGTAAAGAGCAGGAAATCAAGGGGTCTATCAAAGAGATGTTCATCGCCAGTCGAGATTTAAGCACCCCAGAAATTTTATTAACATTTGCATGACTGGCGAATGTGCGAGCATGGACGAGCAGACAGCAGCTGAATTCCCATCCAAGTTTAAAGCCCTTATGGAAGTTTACCCTCCCAGCTTGTTTTTAATGTTGATGAAATGGGGTTTTTTGGAAGAGGCCATTTCTGGTCGTTCATTTCTAAGAAAGAGCGGTTTGCCTCTAGTTTCAAGGTAGCAAAAGACTGCCTGACACTCCTTGGCAGAAATGAGACATGAGACTTGCAGTTAAAAACCGCTTCTCGTGTACCTTTGCGTCTACAGTGCAAAGTAATTATATGGACAAAATGTTCACTCCAAGACACCTCATTCATAAATGTACAAAATTTAATTTTATTTATTACTAATGACTAATATTTATTCATTTAATCTTGTTCATTAATTATTTGACATTATTACAGTTAAAATATGCATCATTTTATTTCACCAGAGGTAGCATGTCTACCCCAGAAATAGCATGCCTGGTCCATTTATCCTCATTAACACATACTTTATGAGCCCTGTTCTGCATAAAAAAAAATGTGATGAACCTATTGCGTAAATCTCTCAGGAACCTATTCTTCACACAAACCGGGTATTACCGTGTGAGTTTATGTTTAATGCCTTCAGAAATTATTCACACCCTTCGAGTTTGGTCACATTTTGTTGTGTTACAGCCTGAATTTAAAATGGATTAAATTGAAAAAAACATTGTCACCGATCGACACAAAATACCCGATTATGACAAAGCGAAAATATGTTCTATGAATTTTTTACAAATGAATGAAAAATGAAAAGCTTAAATGTCTTGCATCAATAAGTAGTCAACTCCCTAAGTCAATACTTTGTATCAGCGCCTTTGGCAGTGAATAAGGCTTCGAATCTTCTTGGGTATGTCTATATTAGCTTTGCACATCTGGATTTGGGGATTTTCTCCAATTATTCCTTGCAGATTTGCTCAAGCTCTGTCAAGTTGGATGGGGAGTGTCAGTGAACAGCAATCTTCAAGTATTTCCACAGTTTCTCAATGGGAATCAAGTCTGGGCTTTGGCAGGGCCACTCAATTGTTCTGAAGCCATTGCAGTGTTGCTTTGGCTGTATGCTTGGGGTCATTGTCCTGTTGGAACGCAAATCTTCGCTGCATTCTAATGTCTTTTTCACTCTGAAGCAGGTTCTCTTCAATGATTTGCCTGTATTTGGCTGCATTCATTGTTCCCTCTATCCTTCTAAGTCTCCCAGTCTCTGCCACTGAAAACCATCCCCATAGCATGATACCAGCACCACCATGCTTCATGGTAGGGATGGTGTTAGATGGGTGATGAGCTGTGCTTAGTTTCTGCCATACGTCACGCTTTGCATTCAGGCCAAAGAGTTCAATTTTCGTCTCATCAGACCACATAATCTTTTGCCTCATGCTCTCAGAGTTTTTCACGTGTCTTTTTGCAAACTCTAGGCATGCTGTCATGTGCCTTTTTCTCAGGAGTGGCTTCCGTGTGGCCACTCTCCCATAAAGCCGAGATTTGTAAAGTGCTGCAGAAATTGTTGTCCTTCCGGCAGGTTCTCCCAAAGGAAATTGGATGAACCTGAGCTCAATTTGGAGTGTCATAGTAAAGGGGTTGAATACTTATTGAGGCGAGACATTTCAGCTTTTCATTTTTAATTAATTTGTATAAAATTTCGAAACATGTTTTCACTTTGCATGATGGGGTATTTTGTGTATATCGGTGACAAAAAAAATAAAATTTAATCCATTTTAAATTCAGGCTGTAACACAACAAAATGTGACAAAGGTCGAAGAGTATGAATACTTTCTGAAGGCACTATATATCACGATGTTTGGTGAGGCATCATTCTCTCCACTCTCCACCCACCTTCCTCACTCTTCTCCCCTTCCTATCTCGACCTTCCTGACCCCCTCCTCGCTCCCCCTCCTCACTCCTCCACTCCTCCTCACTGCCCCATCCCTCCTTCCTCTCTCCCTCTTTCTGCCCCCCTTAATATTCCCATTAAGGAAGTGATGGGATGTATTTGCAAGTCATATCAAAAGTTCATTCTTCTGATTCAATGACTCACTGACTCACTGATATTAATGTTTGGTACCTTCCGGATGAAGTTGAAAGCTGAAATTTTGCATGCCGATCGACATCGAATAAATAAATAAAATCAAAAAAGTTGTGGACGGATTCGGACGAAACTTGGTGGACAGGTTGGGTGTGTGACACGTCCGAATTGATTCGATTTTGGTGAAGATCCAAATCCGGATCGAGATACGAGATTTATTTAACTTTTAAAGTGATTCTTCACCATTGAGAGATGTGGCCAAAAACGATATATAGCATGATGTTTGAAAAAGTAATTGGACCCGATATTTCTCCTGGATCAGGCATTGCGTGCCGGAGGTATGCGCTCTACCGAGTGCCCTTCTAGTTACAATTATATTCAGTCACACTCATAAGTGACTTGGCTTGGTCTCGATTGTTAAAATATCTTTAGTTATGTATCTTGCATTATTAGAGGTTCTGAAGTTGGTTCCAAAACTCAGTTTTAAAATATTATTTATCTGATGTTTCAGTTAACTGTGCATTCTCTTTCATTGTTTTACACACAACCTCATGTTTTAGCCAACATTTTATTCACCTTTCTTTCAGGTTGGTAAGGGACTAAAGGTTAAGTTGTAAACCTCAGCATGAGACGAGGATATTGGCAAACTGGAAGCAAAAGTTCATTGGTACCTTATGAAGTCTTTTCTTTCCCTTCCAAGAATAATGCAAAGACCCAGCATGATAGTTATAACATATGTAGTATCCTATGAAGGTGACACTGGAATGGGTGCGAGTCATTGATGAACGGGGGAGTGGGAGTTCATCTTAGATATCACAATAAATTAATTAAAGCAAAATAAATTCCAACACAATCTCAAACTTTTGTCACAACTCACACTGGTTACAAACGATTATTATCACAATGGGCCATCACTCACGCTGCTGCTACATCAATGATACTTTTATTTATCACCTTTCATTAACTGTAGAGGTAGCAGTATCCACACACAACATCGCGAGATTTATCAAGATTCCATTTGTTCATGATTGCTCGTATTCCATTGTTCATTCTCTTTCCATGAAAAATTTGAATCTCCTTTCCTAATTAGTACTCATTCTGTCTTATAAGAAAAGATGAGTGGTTCAGAGCTCTCATCATTAATTATAGATGGCCGTCATCCACTGCAACTCCACCGACTGCTAAGCCACCCTCCAAAGTATTATACAGGTAGCTTCTGCTTTAATTGCTGCAATTGTTCATTTTTCTTTTTTTTATTGTTGTTGAAAATGATCCACTCTGGGACATTATATCTGCTCTTGGGAACGAGATGACTTATCATGCATATGTCAGGAGAATAAGCCAAAGTCTGAAGCGGGGGAAGTGTAAACCAATGTAAGAAAAACAACTGCGGATCTAACAGAACGAGCGTTTAGATACAAAAGTTTAGCATTTGAGGAAGGTTTACACTTTCCTAAGCCACCATCGGTTTTGAAAATCAAAACACCATCAGTTTTTTTGCATGTGTGGCAAGGTTCGTTTCCGAATGGAAAGTCAGCTATGACCTGTCCTACATGCCCATTGCAACGAAATGGTAAATGTGAATGTATTTGGCTGCATTGCAGAATCACGTACTCTTTCTTGTAAGATAACAAAGGGGAATCTCATTGTACAACCACGTATTTGGCAAGACATTCATTACAATTCACAATGCTGAAAATTCTGATGATAATTTCACTGAAGGATAAAATATCGTGAAACTAGAACAGCACTTGGAAAAGTGCATATCACCACCAGGCTAAACAGCTTACATTTTGTATCCCACCAATCGGGCTGGATCTGCATCCAGAGCTGAACCAAAATCTAATCGGCTTGTTCTTGTTACCTACCCAACTCAACCCCCAAGTTTCGTCAAAATCCGTCCACAACGTTTTGAAGTATCAGACCATATATCCTTTTTGCCCTTATCTCTCAAATGGTGAAGAATCACTTTAAAAAAATTTAAATTCTCATATCTGGATCCGGATCTTCATCAAAATTTAATCAATCGTCCTTGTCCAACACCCAACCTGTCCATCAAGTTTCGTCCAAATCCATACATAACTTTTTGAGATATCCTGCAGACAAACAGACAAACAAATGAAGGGTGAATACATAACCTCCATCAACCTTTGGTGGTGAACAAAATAGCTTAATTAAAATGGCTTACTGACTTCCTATACTGTCGTAGTCAACACATGGCACTCAACAGGATCCTTTTGTCTCCTATCCTTGTTGAGGCTGGAGTGCCGAAAGGCAGTGTTCTGGGGCCATTCCTATTCCTAATCTTCATCAATGATCTTTTTGACTCCCAGCAAAATCCTGTTTTATCACTTTGCTGATGACTCCACCCTTTGCTGAAACATCCCTCATGCTTCAGCAGCAGCTTCTTCCTTCTGTGCAGATATTGATAGAATCATGAGCTGATCCTACACTTGCAATATGGCTTCTAATCCTGACAAATCCAACAACACACTCGCTGTCTTTCCAGAAATACTGTCTGTGAAATCATCCAATCTACTTCCTTAACAATCCTCCTCAAGAGGTTCAGTCACTGAAACCTTTGTGCCTCACTTCCAGCCATGATCCTCACAATATCATCTCTCTTGGGCAAACCACATGCAGTGAGTGCCTATCGAAAGTCTACACCCCCTTTCAAATTTTTCACCTATTGTTGCCTTATAGCCTGGAATTAAATTGCGTGAAATCAGACTTTTTTCACCTTTATTTACACATCGTAACCCACAACTTCCAGGTGAAAAAGAAATTCGACAAATTTCAGAAAATTAATTTAAAATACAAAACGAGAATATCTTGGTTGGATAAGTATCCACCCCCCTTATAATAACAATTGTAAATTAGCTCAGGTGTAACCAATCACCTTCAAAATCACACACCAAGTTAATTGGTCTCCACTTGTCTTAAATTTCAGGGATTCTGATTATTTCAGAATAAAATAAGCTATTCATGTAGATTTCCTCTGCTGGGTGGTGCATTTCACAGCAAAGACTCGACCAAGAGCACCAAGGAGCTTTCAAAAGACCTCCGGGATAAAGTTTTGGAAAGGCACAGATCAAGAGATGGGTATAAAAATATTTCAAAGGTCTTGAATATCCCTTACAGCACAGTCAAGACAATCATTAAGAAGTGGAAGGCGTATGGTACCACCAAGGCCCTGCGTAGATCAGACAGTCCCTCCAAAATGGATAGCAAAGCAATGAGGAGACTGATCAGAGAGGCCACCAAGAGGCCAATGGCAATTTTAAAAGAGCTACAGGCCTTTATGGCAAAGACTGGTCACTGTGTGCATGTGACAACAATATTCCAAGCACTCCACAAGTCTGGCCTGCGGTAGGGTGGCAAAAAGGAAGACATTTCTCAAAAAGCCCACATTGAGCCCCATTTGAGGTATGAAACAAAACACTCCAGAGATTCTGAAGCCATGTAGCAAAAGGTTATGTGGTCTGACAGAACCAGTATGGAACTTTTTGGCCTAAATGCAAAACTTTACGTTTGGCGCAAACCCAACACAGCACATCACCCAAAGAACACCATCCATACTGTGAAGCATGGTGGTGGCAGCCTCATGTTATAGGGATTTTTCTCATCAGCAGGGACTGGGACACTTATCAGGATAGAAGGGAAAATGGATGGAGCAAAATACGCAAAAATCCGAGAGGAAAACTTGCTGCCCTCTGCAAGAAAGCAAAAAATTGAGACGGTAGTTCACATTTCATCACGACAACGAGCCGAAGCACACAGCCAAAGCTACACTGGAGTGGCTAAGGAACAAAAAGATAAATGTCCTTGAATGGTCCATCAACACTCCCCACGCAACTTGAAATGGAAGACCAAGAAGGAACCCGGAGAAGTAAAGAGCAAAGATGGAGTCATCAGGAGGAACCTGGAAAGGATTTGGGTTTCAGCCGCTACTCCCCAACCCTGAAACCCATCCAAGCACAGCCAAGTGAGCCTTCCAGAAAAATTTCTGCAAGAATTCACTTCTCCTGAGAAATGGATAACGAAAGAGAGGAATCAAGTAAAAGGGATGAAAAAGAAAAAGCAAGAATTACAATGAATAAAGAAAATTGTGAAAAAAAAAATTAGAGAGAAATGTGAAAGGAACAAAGAACAAAGATATCAGGACGAACCGGGACAGATATATTTCAGAAGTTACTCCCCAGGCTCAAATGCTGCAACATGTACAAGCCACCAAAAGTCCGTCAGCAGGGAAGCACAGTTCACACAGCATCAGGATATGATACAAACATCATGAAATGGAAGTGAGCTTGACTGAGCTTGAACAGTTTTGTTCAGAAGAATGGGAAAATATTGCCCAACCAATGTGTGCAAAATTGGTAGAGACCTATCTCAACAGACTCACAGCTGTAATTGCTGTCAAAGATGCTTCCACCAATTATTAACTCAGGGGGGTGGACACTCATCCAACGAAGATATTCTAGTTTTGCATTTTTAATGAATTTTCTGAAATTTTTGGAGAATTTGTCACTAGGAAGTTGTGGGTTATGATTTCTGGAAAAAGTCTGATTTATTGCATTTTAATTACAGGCTACAAGGCAACAAAATGAGAAAAATTTGAAAGAGGGTGTGGACTTTCTATAGGCACTGTGTCAAAGTTGGCGTCCAAAGCCAGCCACAGACTGGGCATGCTCCTAAATGCAGTCTTTCCTTGGCACATCTGAACTTTTATATACTTACAAGGTAATCACTGCAGCTTGATGGAATACTGCTCTCCCCTCTGGGCTCATGCCTCTGTTTCATACCCTCCTCAACTTTACACAGTGGAAACCAAGGACTTCAAAATCATTGTTTCTCCTGTGATGAAGCTGAGTTTAATGGTAAATCTATTTCACATAACAGACAGGTGGGTAGTATATCTGTCTTCTGCCGCCTCCTTCCTGGTCTTACACACTCCACCATTTCAAGGCTCTGTGTACACCCCTCTGCCCTCCTCCAGGGTTTCTGCATGGTGCATGCAGTCTGCCAGTGACACCCTCCTGGTGGAACTCCTAAAATCCACTCACTGCTCATCTCCGGGACTTATTAATTCCTCATTTTTTCCACCTGGGGAACAAACTTCCTCAGTGCCTTCAATGTCATTCTTCCCTCCAGGGCTTCAAGACAGATGTTCACCACCATCCCAGGTCATTCCCCATCGAGAACCATTATATTTTCAACCCCCATTAACCCCCTCCTCCCAAGCCCACCCCTTTCTGTGGTTCCAGTTTTCCCTTCCACTTCTGTTAAGTTGTTTGTTTTTTGCCGAACCGAATCGGTGAAGTCAACTCAACTTCCCTGTACTTTTTGATTTTCTGGAATAAAATTCTGTATCAACTTTGAATTATCTGCCATCACGCAATATGCAAAAGCACAAAGTAGGATATCTATAAAAGGACGGTCTGTTTAACAGGTTGGTCTAAGTCCATAGCTCAATATCCCATATCCTGCAATGATTAATCGATCATGTACTCATGTCAATTAGTGACCCAAAATTCCAGACATTTTTGTACCTTATCATGCTTGGAAATATATTAGGCTGGAATCATGTGAGGTTTTTACCATCACTTGAATCCTGCCTCGATGCAAGACACATTCTGCGGGCAGCTGCTACATCGCCACATTGCTTTGACAGTACCAGGAGTGAATTTCCGGTATAAACAGACTCACGCTGTCTGCTGGGCCACCAAAGAGCAAGAGTGTGTGCTCTAGGGCAGCGCTACTCAAAGTGGTGGTACGCGGACCGGTGCCGGTACGCGAGTCATTGACTGCCGGTCCACGGCGAGTTTCCAGTTTCACATTATCATAATATATAACATGTAATGTATAAAATGAAAATGTATAAAATCTTGAAAAATAATATATTTAAGCCGACAAATTCAAAATATGAGAGAGAGAAGTCTATATATATATACTGTATATATAATACAAAATATATATAAAAAATGTGTCAACTTTTATTATATTCATTATATTTTAATATTTTTCCGGTATAAATTAATATTACTACGGATGTTCAAACAATATTTTCTCGGATCATAAACAAATAATAATATGGCACAAATATGGTACCGGTCCCTGGCACATTGGAAAAAAAAAACCTGCCGGTCCGCCACATCAGATAGTTTGAGAAGCACTGCTCTAGGGCATTCTCCTTAATGTGCTCCTGGGGTTTCTCATCCTTACTGAGACTGGGTTTCCATCCTTCCATTTATGGATGGAAAGTGGAACCCGATACCGTCCATGCTTCACTCCAGTGGTCAATGCAACTTTAGATAACTGAGGGACAAATCGCTCGGTGAGTGCAAAAATGCACGAGTTTGATCTCGCCCATCAGCCAGGACGAGCATAGGAATCTAAATGCTTTGTAGTGAAGACCCTGTAATTGGTATAAATTGTTGGTTATGTGAAAAACAGGAAGGGCGAAAGTTAAAGGTTACAAAGGTGAGCCTTCCTGCATCTGTTGGGGAATATGTGCATTGGAGGAGGTGATAATGACTCACTTGAGAACCAAAAAAGTGTGATTGCACTGGAGAATATTAAAATAGTACAGCAAAGAGATTCAGACTTGCATCTGCTAATTAGATGAAAGGAAGCTGAGCTGCAACTCAGATGGGAGAAAAATTTGTCTCTTTTGTCGACCATCAAGATGAACTTGGCCCATTGCCAAAAATATTAATTGTTGTATCAAAAATGCATGAAACCTGTCATGTAAGCCATTTATTTGGTGGTGGTTCAAAATTAGGGGAAACAACCCTGAAATAGTGGAACATCAGTGTCGGAAAATGAATGGACCATTTTGACATTAGTAACTGCGATTGGCACTTTGGCAAATGACAGCTTAAACCCTAAATACTGAGATAAAAAAATATCAGGTGGAAATATTTTAAGAGGTACAGTACCTCTCCTCCAAAACAATGCATGGGGAAATATGTGTGTAAAATCAACCATTGGCTCACACTACTGAGTACAATTTTCATTTAGTCACATGCATACCTATCTTGAAAAATAATCTGAAGGGCATTGAAGAACGAATTCATTCCGTTTGTTGCATCATTGCTGAAATGTGGCATTGCCATTTATACAACGTGCTCAGATTATGGTCGGTAAAATTATACAATGCGCTAAACTTAGACAAGATACCAACACAAAGTTGCCGACTTTTTCACATGTACCGATGAATGGATGGCACAGCTCTTTATCACACATTCAAAAATTTTATCATTCTTTGACGCGAGGTTTTGGCAATCCACGGCCCGCAGGAGGCATGCATCTCGTGACATGCTTTCATGCAGCCCGTGGAGCAATTCAAAAATTATATTCAATGCGACCTGTGTCGCACAAAATTTGGTGTACACGTGCAGTGTGTCTCACCACTGCCTGATGCTGTTAATCAAGCTGCGTCACCCATTCAGTCAACACGAGGCTGCGATCGTTATAAAGCTGCATCTGATCATGGTGACCTCAGGTAAGGTTAAGAAGATAGGTGATAATGGCCGAGTGTTCCAAGGAAAATGTATGAAAGAGTACTTCTTTGTCGAACAGAAATGTTTATCTCCATGTTTGATATGCTCGGAGAGCATCATGTGTTTCAAGAAGTACAATCTCAAGAGACATTATGACTCAAAGCATGCCACCTACAACTAATTTTGGGGGCAAGTACAGAAAGAGAAGGTACAGAAGTTGAAAAAGAAGATACTTGGGCAGCAGATGATATTCAAGAACATGAAGAACGACGTTGACAATATTGTCCGAGTGAGTTACGTTCTGTGTCAGATTTCTTTCTATGTATAACTGGCGAAATTTTCAAAACCATACTCCATTGGTGAGTTTGTTAAGGATTGTATAATTGACATTATGAAAATACTCTGCAGATAAGTGTGGAGATGTGTAGAAAATTAGGCTCTTACATCAGTTTTACAAAATTAGTCTTACAAAATTGCAAATTACACCAGTACATCATTGGACAAGGACACATCAGAGTTCAACACTTTTCCATCACTGTTGACGAAAGGCCATCTTCATCCAAGTAGTCAATGATGATTTAAGTGTCATCAAAGAACTACTAGCCCTTCAATTAATAAAAGAGATGATGGCAGGAGAAGATCTTTTATCAGAGTTGAAATATGCATTCGACTGCTTCAAGCACAAGTGGGAGAAATTGAGTCATATTTTAACTGACAGGGTGAAGGCTCTGGAAGGCTCTAACACCGGCCTAGTTGCACGGATTAAATCAGAGATCACTGATCGTGGCTTGGAGTCTGAAAAACTGACTGTCTTCCATTATGTTAAACACCAGGAGAACCTCAGTGCCAACGCACTTGATTGCAAGCATGTTATCAGCTCAGTCATTACATGCATCAATTTCATCAACCTCTCATTTCAAATCATCACCAGTTCCAAGATTTCCTTGAGAACCTGGGTTCGAACGAGGAAGATCTCATTTATCATTCCGACATATGCTAACTCAGTGAGGTTAAAATGTTCAAAACAATTCTGCAATCTCAGGGATGAGGTATCAATCTTCATGGGCATGAAATGTTGGAATTACAAGATGAAGAGTGCCTGGGTGATGTGACATTTCTCATTGATATTACAACACATTTCAATGACTTGAACATCAAGTTGCTCAAAATAGTCCAACTGATTCACAAGTTGTATAACCACATAAAATATCTTCAAAACAAACTGTGGTTGTGGCAAATGTAGCGAGGATGGGACGATGCATCTCAATGACCAACCCAAATCAAAGTCCTTGGGAACAGCCTCTTAGACAAGGGAAACACATTTGCTCCTGAGCTTGATGGGTTAACCCAGGAATTCCAATCCCATTTTGCTGATTTCACAACAGACGAAACCAGCCTGAGCATCTTCTCTGCACCATTCCATATTGATGTTGAAGCTCCAGGTCATCTACATATGGAGCTGATAGAACTACAAGAGAATGTTGATCTGAAGTTGAAGTTTCAAGATGTTCAGATTCAGGACTTTTATAACAAATACTTCCCAAGGGACAAATATCCAAGACTAACGGCATTTGCACTGAAGATGATTTCGCTGCTCGGCAGCACTTCTATATGCGAGCAGTTCTTCTTGCAAATTAAATTCATAAAGTCTAACTACAGATCCAGGCTCACCGAAGACCATCTGGAAAGTTGCCTGAGAGTCGTGTCTTCAGACATTTCTTCAAATCTCGAACGCCTTGTGAAAGACACCCAAATGCAGGTATCCCACGAAACTCAATGAGAGATGGACCTCATGAACTTGGAAGTCCCTGCTTTGACTCGCATATTCTGTCACATATAAGTCACCATTCTTGACAATGACGATGTCTCAATTTTCCATCCACTTTCTGAAACAGTGCAAGGTCAAGTTTGCACTTTTGGTTGCAATTGGTCCAAATTTTTCAGGTCACTGAATTCAACCACCTATTAATTTTTAGGTCAACACAAGCCAAAAGGTCAACATGGACCAAATTTCTAAAATGTTCTAAAATTGTCAATTTTCATCTGATTGACTTGAAACTTGAAGACCATTTGCATATCAGCTGACTGAATTCAAGCACCAATTATTTTTGAGGTCACCACATGCCAAAAGGTCAACAACTTCGGATCACTTTCTAAAATCCTCAATTTTCATATGATTGGCTTGAAATTTGAAGAACATTTGCACATCAGGTCAATTAATTAAACCACCAATTATGTTTTAAGGTCAAAAGGTCAACACAGGCCTAATTTCTAAAATTTATTGAGAGGGCCAAACACTAATATATACATATAAATATACATATGTATATACAGTCAGTCGTCGACTTACGACCGCGATCGGTTCCGACCGACCAGTCGTAAGTCGATTTGGTCGTAAGTCGACCAACCTTTATTTTTACCTTTATTTATAGTGTATAGGCCGATGCAAAAATTACCGTATGTATATTATACTGTATAATGATATAATAATCATCTGTAAGTCATATTTTTAACATTTTCTTTTGTTCATTGTTGTTATAACCATGGTTATAAAAACCATTTTTATTGTTACTGTATAACGTTTTTACGTCCGCCAGGTTTATGTCAAACACTGCATACTGCAGTACAATTGGTTTAATATTCGCAAAAACATACAAAAATACAAAAAATAGAAAA
>CM068961.1:53497743-53509024 GCA_035128595.1 Eptatretus atami
CAGGATATCTCAAAAAGGTGTGGACGGATCCAGATGAAATTTTGTGGACAGGTTCGGTGTTTGACAAGGAAGAATTGTTTAGATTGTGGTGACAATCCAGATCCGGCTACTAGAATTTTTAAGTGATTCTTCACGATTGAGAGAGAGGACCAAAAATGATATATAGCACGATATCTCAAAAAGTTATGGACGGATTTAGACGAAACTTGGTGGACACATTGGGTGTGTGACAAGGAAGAATCGATTCAATTTTGGTGAAGAATCCAGATCTGGATCCAAGAATTTTAAAAGTGATTCTTCACCATTGAGGGAGAGGGCCAAAAACGAATATATAGCACGATATTTCAAAAATTTATTGGGCCCTACATGTTCTCGTGGATCAGGCATTACGTGGCGGAGGTATGCGTTCTACCGAGTGCTCTTCTCGTTTCATATGTTTTCATTATTTGTGTAAGAAAATAAAAGACAAACAGTGCCAACACAGATGTGTTTGAATGACTTGCACTCAAGAGGGCAAAACTGTAATTTCTGTGTACAAGCAATTCTGCTTGTTTCGTCTGTGGGAGTATTACACGTATTGCAATCTGTCAACTTGAACACTGACACATTTTGGTCCTCATCCGTTGCCATGTCCAATAAATTCAGCCGTCAAAGTCTGGAACAATGGTCAAAGGTAAGCCCAATTATTACCTGATCTCTTATACTTCTTTCCAAGAGCAGTCAATTTCAAAAAGGCATCTGGGCAATGTTTCAATTCATAACCTTTTCAGAATAGCAGTGTTGTAGAATCATAAATCTTACAGGATAGCTTTTATCAATGTTCACATCTCTTGAACTCAATTTTGGTGGGAAGTCAGGTATTAAAAATATATTTTTCAATGGCTGGATATGTAACTTGGAAGTCAGCGACAGTGACAACTCTCATATGCCTCATATGATGGCCCCAAAACCTGTTTAAAAACTAATGTGACAGAAAAACAATGAGGATACTTTTACACAAGGAGGAGGCCATTTGGTAAAAACAAGCCTGTGACACATATTAACACCCAAGCCTTTTCATCTGCTGCAGTTAGTGCTAAATATACAACTAATCCCAAGGAAGGAATTTGGTCAAGGTACTGGTGGAGGCCTATTATTTTCAAAGGATACCACAGGATCTTTAACATCCATAACCTAAATGCAGCCTTTAGATCATTATTCGAAGGATACCGTGCTCCATTATGCAGTGTTATCTGCTGTCACTACATCATAACAGCAGTTTATATGACAATGCAACCCCATCAGAATTGAACATACCCTAGATAGTGCAATGGTGAGCATGCTACTAAATGTATCAATTCAATGCAATCTGATGCAGCCTTGATTAAGTCTGATGCATTATATTTGTTTTCAAAGCACGAGAACAGAATGCCATTGTGAGGATTAAAGACTAATAACTTACCAAGGCTGCACCAAATGTAAAGAGACATCTTTTTTATATTTTGTGTGTGCACAAATGTGCATCTAAGTTACTTGGTATGCAGAGGCAAGACTGAGAAAAAAAAATCTACAAGTGGTTCCACAAAGATAGATGCTTCCGAAGTGGCTGCGAGGGTTTTTAAGAGGCAATACAGGACAGTACTTGAAAGGTTCTCTAGTTGAACCGGTAAAGAGAAATCATATGTATTCCTGGGATGGTGGCCAAGGCCTCTACATGATCAAACATACTATATCCAGATGTACTTACAATTTCTCCAGTATCATACAACTTTGTGAATTTTCAAAGTTTAAGATTTCATAATATGATGGGGTGAGGTCGGCCACATCACCTCATCAATACATTTTGGTGTGCAACAGAATGGTGAGTGCGCAAAACAAGTACAGGTTGGATATCTCACACCTTATTGTGGCCAGGCCCTGATGGGGAATAATCCCAAAGCTTCCCAATTGGTGCGAAGCATACAGGAGTAAACCACGGGATATGGCCCAAGAGGCCAGCCCAGGGTGTACCACCCAGAGCACTTCGGAAGTTCGTGCAGAACGGTCGTGGCGCCGGGTCATGAGGTCCCAGGCTACAGGCCCAACAACACCCACCAGGGAATGTCTTTATTGTGCTCCGATAAATGGAGCCTCGTGCCGACAAACCCTTTTAGAGAGAATGCCTGGGCCCAGCACTGAAGGACACTTCGCGCCGGCACACCTCCACACGCTGCGAGACTGTCCAGGGCAGCTCCTGCTCTCACATTTCTGACCAGTCTTGTTTGACGTCAAATCTGGGCTACCTTACTCTGCAGGGGATGCCTGGTACATTCACCATTGGCTCCCAGCAAAGTGAGAAAACCTCTTCGAGGAAGATCCCGTAGTTTACTGATCGGAGGTGCTTGCCACCGAGAAATAGTCGCCCTTGTTGGCGTGTCGAAGTCTCGCTCCGAAAGGAGCTGGTCACGCATCCTGGCAGACAGAACATAGGTTTGCCAATCGGCCAAATAAACACCCACTGGTGGGTCTGCATCCCACTCTGCAGAGGTGCTCGGATCCACATGAATTGCGACCTCATTCAGGAAGGTGGCAAGGCCACCTTGTCCCCTGGATTTCTCCAGGCAAGAGCCAGAGGTCAGAGTAAACTAATGCAGCTGAATGGGCGTCACATTATGCGGCACCCATTGGCACGCAAACTTCCATGCATCTGACAACAGGCTGGGGGGGGCAGTCACACAGCCTTCAAGAAGAGTTGCTTTGTGTTTTTGAAGAGCCTCATTCTCCACTGGCTGCCCTTTTGGTGAGGACCTATCCAAGTAAGAGAACACCAACAAAGCATCAGGCGATCTCCTTATGCAATCAAGGTCCCTGCAAAACAAGCTAAGCGGCACCTTCCTACAAGTCTGCCCGGGGTGGGTAAAGACCCACGCCCTGGCATAGGAAGCACCCGCCACGAGCTGTCTAACAACGGGCGTACGGCTAGTGAGAATAACGGTGCGGACGAGCCACCCATGCCCGGTTTTTGAGCGTGAATCAAACCATTCAGCCCCCACAGCGTCACATGTCAATGGTAACCCATCGGCCATGCACCGATGAGGGCCGCGAGGATTGATGACCAGCAGCCACCAATAAAATTGACGTATGTTTGCGGCCGATCCTGATCCATATGGTCAATTTGCTTTCAGACCTGGTGTAGGGAAAAGAGAGAAAGGAGGAGTACCCGTCGGATTTTGGGTTTATGATTGAGAAACAACTGAATTTCAAATGAATGTTATATATTGAACACAAATCGGAACATGAATCAGAAATGAACTTGCAGTTTAGCAGCGTACTTTGGCTCTGCATTTGTCACGATCGCGAATGCGCAGAGAAGAGTGAAATAATCAAGTGGTGTAGCCGCTTTAATATTTGGTATGTCCTTCTTTCTTTCCTTCCATCAGTCTGTCAAAAATGAAGAAGGAGATCCTTTCTAACTCTCCGTGTGGGGATAACCAGTCGCAAGTTGGCATTTGCAGTTTCGCCACGTGTGCCCACGTACCCATGCACACAAACAGACCATTATTTCTTTTTATTTTAAACTGAACCGCTTACCTCGGACATAGGTGCGATTTTTTTTACTCTGCCAATCTCGTAATCAAACAAAATTATAAAACATTCCAAACAGGAAACTTACTGTTTTTAAGGACGTCACAAAGGACACAAAGAACTAATGCAACATGTTACATCGAGTGGTGTAATAGCAAATTTGTCGACGATGGCAAACTTCCGGAATTAATATTTTTTTTACGACCTTTACGATCTTTATTTTATTTCAGTTTAATTACATATTTGAACACTGGAGAACACAAGTCGCCTTTATATTGCTTCCAAAAGCCTCTAGTTTTGCAATACTTGGTCATGTTATACAAAGTGTTGTATAAGACTGCATTAACGGCGTTAAACTTCCAGAATTTTTTTGTACGATGTTTAAAATCATTCTTATATTTCAATTGCATTACATACTTCAACACTACATGGGGTAAGGTGTTCTATGAACTCTCCAGCTCTTTTTATTTTTTTAATGCATTTTTCCTTTAAAACTTTTTCTCTCTTCAAACCATCCACCCTTTCCAACCCCTGCTGCTGCTGCTGCTCACTTTCGGCAAATGCTACATTGGTAAATGTAGAGAAATTTTGAATTGTGAGGGTTAGAGTAACCATAAATACGTTTAGGGTGTAAATGGATCCCATGAGCACTATGTAATGAGATGATTAAATCTATAGGTTTATAAATGTGAATATAAACAACACACTCAATGTGATAGGATAGCTCAGTTCAACAAAACATCCCATGACATTTTAACAACAGCATGCTTTTGCACTGACATTATAGCTATGTACACCCAGCATAAAGATTCAAAGAGATGTGTGAAATAAAACTGAATGCAGACATCAAGTGCATTTGGAACAAAGTTTTAAAAAAAAATAAAAAAAAAGAGCAGGAAAGTTAATGAGATCAAGAGTTTAAAAGCCAATTAGAGATAATTGCAGATTTTAAACCATTATATCATTTTAATTTATAAGGAAGCATTTAGTCAGCCCAAAGGATCAAATCAGTGTGACAAATTAGGACGTAATAATGGTGTGGGGTACTTTTAGATTAGGATGGTGATTAAGGTAAGATCTAGGATTGAGATTTACATCAGGAGAGTTATAACACAATAGTATTTAGTTTTGATTTATTTAGCACCAAACAGCATTTGAAGAATAACTGCATGGTACAAAAATTAAAAAAAAGGTAATGCAAAAGATAGATTCAGCAATCCACAGGTTAATTATCTGGACTCAGATAATTAGCCCTTGAAGGACTGAATTGTGACTGATTTGTAAATATATTATTGGAGAAAATTTGTAACAGGTGCTCTGAGGGTATTACTAAGTTGTTGTTTATTTGGAAGATTTTGATCGTTATCTCTGCAGAATATCTATTCCATGTTTGTAGTCGGTCCCAAACATGGTATCGCCGCAGTATCACTCATCACCGAGTCTTTATTGAAGTAGATATATGTACTGAGGAACAAAACAAAAACGAAATACATAATTAATAGCATGACCACAATTTGTATAAAATTTGAGGTGATGAATATATATTCATTGTAAAATAACCAGGAGTATCGATGGGGCTAACGAGAGCCTTCATGGGTTCCAGGAAAGGCCTCATTCACTTACATGAGGAAGTGAGTTTCGTTCACCGAATCAATTTCCCTCAGACTCAGAAATCAATTAACAAGCAAACACAGTACTACATTCATTGAAATTTGAAGTCAGACTTTGTCGTCTGACTGATCAGTCATTCAAGGAAGCACATGATGTGTATAATTATTGTAATCACTTGATGATCAAGCAAAATGGAGGCTTCAATGATGAAGACAATTGATGGAATCAGCGAGTTAAAAAATGACGGTGCAGTTGTTTTGTTCTGTACAATTATATAACTGGTCTTACAAGCCGTGCTCTTAATTCCATTACCCAATGGCAATTTCAACCAAAAATTCAAAGCATTTCAACCAAAACAAAGTGCAAATGATCCACACTGCTTGTTCACTCTCATTCCACGGTCCAAACTTCACTAGTATAAGAAAGAACTGCAGTGTAGTGTCCAACCTAACCCTGAAAAAAAATTATTGCATATGGTACTGTTATTGAAGAACTGATGCTGTAACTATTTTATTTATTTTTGAAATGTTTAATATCCATTGACCTCTTTTTGTTGTTGCTGTTGTTGTTTTCTACAGGTGCCTTTTTGGGGCAGTGTGCCTCAGGGAAATTTCCCTGACTTCCCTGGCCTCTCGGTGGGCTCAATTATTGATTATCCAAGCAAAATCCCTCTGTCATGGAAACTCTAACCACTCAAATACAGAACTTCTACAACTGTAGCTACTACCATAATATAAGAGGTTTCTGTGGAAGATTATTATGTCTCATATTCATAGCTACTGCAGGAACAGTTAGAAGTGGTTACAAAAAATTCTCATTTACAATCGAGACCATGAGGGGCAAACAAAGTTTTATTAATTTATGAACACCACGGGATAAGGGTTGAGCCCAAAACCAAGAAGAGATTCCCTTATTTGAAAAAGCAAAGAAAGAAGACAATAAATGCAATAATTAAAATAGATCAAGACAATTACATGATGACTTGAATTGTTGCAAGTCGATAGAAGTAGAAGTCTAGGGAAGCTGATCCAAAGAGAACCAGTGTGGGGAAAAAGGAAGAGGCATGGCAACTGGTACTGAGGGAAGGGAGGGTAATGCAGAAAGGGTAACAAGGAGAAGTTAGACAGGTGTTACAAACAAAGTGAAGAGGAGGAACAGAAAGAATGTTAAAGACAGCAGTGACTGTGGTAGTAACAATTGAAAAAGACGAAGAAGAGATTGCTCGACAGTGAGCCAAAGGTTTGAGATGGCTTGACAAAGTGGGATTGCTAATCAGTCGGAGAGCTTGGCTTGGACACAGTCCAGAATACCGATTACTGGTGGAGGAGTGCTGCCCCCAGCATGGGAGCAGTATTCCATCACCAGTTCTACTTGGGATTTGTAGAGGGTAAGAAGCCGATAGGAGTTGAAGTACTTGCAGGCTCTGAAGAGGAAATCAAGTTCCTTGAAGGCAGAATTCGCAATATTGAGGATGTGAGGCTGGGAGGAGAGATTTCTGGAGATGGTGACATCGAGCATATAAATAGAGGAGGACTTCAGGAGTTGAGAGCTGGACGTGAGAAAGGCAAGGGGTGGCTGTGTTGATCTTTCTGGATACAAGGAGGGTTTGAGTCTTAGACTGATTGAAGGAGACAAGGTTGTCAGAGCCCCATTGGAGGTGGAGGACAATATCACAATGAACGGAGGCAACAGTTGAGAGGTGATCAGCAGCAAGGTGGTGTACTGGCATTTATAAGTGGTGGAGAAGTGGAAAGTGGAGTCATCAGCAAAGGAATGGACAGGGATATTAGTAGTTGTGAGGAGGTCATTTATTTAAAGGAGAAAGAGGGAGGGTGAGATGACACAACCTTGAGGGACACCAGAATGAATGTGTTGAGATTAGAGAGGGAACCATAAATGTAGGTAGAGATAGATTGCCCAGCGAGGAAGCTGAGAAACCAGGAAAAGAGCTGAGGCTGAATACCATACATTGGGAGCTTTGCTAGGATCCCTTTGTGCCAGAATCTGACAAAGGCTTTGCTGATGTCCAGCACAACTACTTGAATTTCTCCAAACTAATCAAGATTTGTTTGCAACGTAGGTCAGGATGTTACCAGTGGACCTGGCTTTGCGGAAGCTATATTGGTGGTCATTGAGGAGACAGCATAATTTGAGGTGTTTAAAAGTTGTCCATTGAGAGACTCCATAGCTTTTGAGATAATGGAGGTCAAAGTGATTGGACGGCAATTGAAATGATCAGATATATCGTCCTTCTTCCGGATAGGGCAGACATAGGTGTGCTACCAGTATAAATACTGGCATGGTAGGAGAGGTTTACAAGCTTGTAGAAAATAGGAGCAAGTTCGGGAGTGCAACATTTGAGGACAACAGCAGGAATGACATTTGGACCATTGGTTTTGATGGTGATAAGGGACAGCAAGGTCTGGTGAACTTTGAAAGTGCAAAATTTGATGACAGTCATGAGGGAGTTGGATTTAGGAAAAGCAGGAGTTTGTTCTATTGGAGTCATCCAGAGGATAGTTGGCTGCAAACTGAGAGATTGCTCCTGTGCTTTTTGTCTATATGCAGTACCTTGGTAATAAAGTGAACATAATATATTGCCTATATATTACGCTTATTGGTTTTTTATGCCATTGCTCCAACAAAGCACAACCGTCAAAATCTTAAGAACACAAGAAATGTATTTTCATTGAGTTTTACCAGAAAGGAATTTACTATTCGTGAGCATTAAAAAACAAAACAAAATTGGTTTCAAATCAGTTAATTGCTCCAAACAAAAGACAATAAAATAATTTCCTGAATTAGACAATGAATGACATCGCTAACTACTCCATTTTCCACCAGTATGGCTGAAGTATGGCTGAATCTTCCATGCCAAAGTGAACATATGTCTCAACTCAGCTACGAAGCATGCCAGCATGGAAGACTTTGCACTCCACCACATTGTGGTGAGCTTTTTTTGCCAACTCTTCCATGGTAAATAAACCACTTGTAGCAGCAGAATCCAAAAGCTGGGAAAACAAGTGAGAGGCCAGGAGATGCAGGGTCTGGGAAATAGAAGTTTCAGATCCCTGGTCAGAAAACTTAGCCCTCATAGATAATCTTTGTCTCACATATAAAGGCGCTGTCACATCTTGACGATTTAGCCAGCAATGGCAACGTATAAAAATGGATGTAAAACGTTAGTGTACGCTGAAATTTTGATGTTTTTTTTAAAGTTTTGGTCGTATTCATAACGTGTTGGTCGTATGCATAACATACATCATTTAGTAACGGGCACAGAACGTTTCGTTGTCTTATAGATAACTTATACCAACGAATGCTTAGCCTGTTGTCGGTGTTCACAACCTATGCCCAACGATAGTTTAACTTAGGCATAGCGCGCTGCACGTATCCCGACGAACTCGTGGCGTAGCCTGTTAAAAACCTGCCGCACGCCGATTTAAATCATAACCGCCTGAAAATTGAAAGTGTCAACCACGCAGTCACACCTTGACGATTTAGCCAGCGTATGCTGACCTATGAAAAATTTGCCGAACCAAGCTGGCACACGTCGAATACGGTATGGGTAAGTTGTGTATACGTTAAGAGCACGCTGAAAAACGATGAAGTATGCCGTCATATTTCGTGGTACGTCTCGTACGTCGTGAAATTTCAAGCATGCTGAAAATTTTACGACGTACTCGCCGTATGGTACGGGTACGCTAATCATTACCTCGACATGTTTCGACTTATGAGTAACTTACAAGTAACGTGTGTCGACATGTGTCAACGATCGCATAACGTGCCTACAACTTATGGCCAGCGTAGCGGAACGTGTGAGTCATACGCTGCCTACGTCGTAAAATTTCAAGCATGCTAAAATTTGAGGACAACCGCAAAGTACAACGATGAAACCAGCGTACTACGACGTATGGCAGTGTTTTTCAGCGTGCTCTTAACGTATACAAAACTTACCCATAACGTATTCGACGTGTGCCAGCTTTGAGACAAATTTTTCATAAGTCGGCATACGCTGGCTAAATCGTCAAGGTGTGACAGCGCCTTAAAGAAGGGATCCAACTGGCCAACTTCTGGTTTGAGAAACGTCCTATTTTTCAGAGGAGGTTTTGTTGTTGAAAAAAAAAAATTGAGGCAATCATGGAAGACAGACAAATAGGTGGCAACAACAAAATAAATTGTGTCCATCAACAAAAAATTAGCAAAGTGAAAACAGTGGGACAACAAATGGATGCATTACAGCATAGGGAAATAAATTGCAGAAGAATGGGAGGACCAACATCTCAGTGGGTATAGTAAAGTTCAGTAGTCGTACTTGGAAAAACCAAGAGGTAACAGTGTCCTTGAAATCCTGATGGAAGTTGCACTAGGCAATGGATTCAGTAATATAGTAGTACAACAGACAAAACACAAGGGATATGAAAGAATGGAAGTAAACATTAGGCTTAGACTTGGGGAGAGAAACAAGGAAATGATATCTGGAATAACACGTAAAACCTGGAGGATCTGGGGCAGGGCATAGACATCAGAAAGTATGAAGAATAATACCAAAACAAAGTCGGGAACAAAAATATGCTTGGCCACAAACCTGCCTAAGCTGAGCAAAGAGCAGATGCTGAGACTCAGTCAGCCTTTGATTCCAGGGCCTCAAAGGAAGGATGGGGAGCAGTAGTGCAACAGATTAATGTTTTGTAGACAATATAAGCTGGGGACAACAAAGGAAGGACTTGGCCCAGCTGCAGAGAATTTTAAGGCAGGAGGCTTTAAAAGGTAGTGTTCCAGAGAATTCCTAGCTTTAAAAGAAAGCTTGAAGAGATGATCTCCCCAAGACAGTTTATAACTGAAAGTGAGGCTCAGAAGTTCCAGAAAATGTACCTCTGACAGGTCTGACCACAGAAATTAATGAGGAGATTTGCCTGTTGGTCCTTATGGAGGGGCAACGTGAGATATGGGTCTTTCTTGCACTGAAAGACATATCCAAGTGAATGACCAGATGCTTATTTTTCCCAGATTGGCAGTGAGCAAAACTGCCACAGCCTGTCTGACAGAGGGGTGCAGAACTATCCTGCACAAATTGCAGTAATCTGCAAAGTAATGCAATGGACTTTTCAATGATGAAGATTTGTAATTGATGTATATCAATAAGAGGATAGGTCTCAGAGAACATACTTGACACTTGATGGATACCAGCTTCTAGAAGTACAGCAAGACATAGTATTGTATCAAAGCAACCCAGTGTATGTGAGCAAACAGGAAATCTGATGGCCAGTCATGGAGTGAACCCTGGATAACATTAGCTGACAGTTTGGAAATTAGAGCATGGTTCCAGACAAAATTCACTGGAGATGTCCAGTAATAGATAGCCCTGCATTCTATTTTGAGATTGAGGGCATCCATTCATTGCCAAATAAAGAAGCAACATGTCCAAGCTGTAATGACATGGTGAGAAGACATGCTTGTGGTTGGAGATCACCGAGTTAAAAAATAAATGAGTTTTGATGTCAGCTGCAATTATGGATTCCATTGTACTTTGCTGATGATTGGGGAGAAAGCTGAGTGGGTCTATAATTAAGAGCGTTAATATTGATTCGGGGCAGCATTGGCAATTTTCTATGATGCAGTCAGGTGGCTCTCAGAAAAATGACTGAGAAAAGGGCAGATAAACAGAACTAGAAAAGGAATATGAAAGTTTGTAAGTAATATGGCACTGATGCAATCAAAACTATTAGCAGTAGAGTCATTGTGATAGGAATGTCTCCACTTTGGCTGGGGGTCATTGACATGCTGACATGGGATGTTTGTAGTGAGGACACATTGCATGGGTACAGGAAAATAGCGATTTAGGACCTTGGCCTGTTCTGCAAAGACAGAGTTAAAACAGTCCGCATCAGCAAGAGCAGTGTCCATCAAGACCCCATCCTTTAAGAGCAAAGGAACAGATGAGGATCATGGTTAGAGAAGGACTTGACCAACTGCCATCAATATTTTTGTGCATGGTTATAGACCTGATACTGTATTCTGGCATGTTTGAAGACAGAAACTGATATGTTCCAAGGACAATTTGAATTTCCAGTGTGTATATATATATATATATATATATATATATATATATATATATATATATATA
>CM068961.1:53529415-53543103 GCA_035128595.1 Eptatretus atami
GAAAAATGGAAAAACTTTGGACCTCTGTATCTTTAAAACCGCACCAAGGAAAAAGTTGAAACTTGGCACATAGCAAGTACTCCTCATGGGAAATGAGTTTGATTTTTTTTATGAGGTCATAGGTGCCCTCGTTACGACGTCATAATTGCATATGTAGAACGCCACATCCGATCAGTATGAAAATTTTTGAGGATCATCTAGGGATAAAATCGTCCACAGAAAATATTTTCATTACATCATCGGTCAGTGATTCGGCAGCCATATTGTTCTTTAAAAAAAAAAAACCTTCTCTGATGTGGCTGAACAAATCGAGGCAAAACTTTACACGTATGACCGCCTGTTCATGAGAAACAAAAGGTTCACACATGACATCATAGGTCACATGGTTGGCAGCCATATTACCCTAAAACCTATAAAAAAAAACACTACTCAAAAGAGGGTCTGCAATCTCTGATTGCTCTTTTTCTTGTTTAAATTGCATCAGATGTGGCAATAAATGTGAATTGTTTTGTTGCTCCCAGCTTGTCAGCTCAATAACAGAAGATGCCATTTGCATTTTTGCCATCTCCATCCCTACCCCATTTCGAATCCCATGTGGGCATGGGCAAACTTGACAGTTAACATGAAGTAATAATACTTAAATAATTTTAAATCAGCAAGCATTTGCAAAACACAAATTTATCATTTAGTCCATCATACATTAATGGGTCGAGGACTAATAAACTCGAAATTACATGAGATATTACCCAATAAATGAAGAACAAAAAATATTCCTATCCACCAGCCATTGATGACATTTCTGAGTTTCTTTCAAGCTCTACTGTCTAAAATTTTCTGGTTCATCTCCTTTTCTATTCTGATTGCAAAATGATACACTTGGCAAGTGTAACAACCAGAAAATTACAGTGGATATTCTTGAAATCAACCATAATACAGTATTCATGGTGAAATATTTGATTTAAATATTTCTTTACAATCCATGATCTGAAAGCATCAGATTTTAATTTATATTGTTTGTGCTTAAAACATTTTAAGAGCTTTAGAATGATGGAACCTTTCATAATTTGCAAAAATTAAAAAGCGACAACAATGTTTGTGGTTAAGTAAAGTTGGGAAAGCCATGGGAGAAGTTCGGTTTTAAGCTTTGCCAAATTTCCAGAACATTATGTTCTAAGAAATATAAGGAGTCAGTGTGCTGAGTATGTGCCTCCAGTGTCAACCTCAATTCCACAGCTAAATATCTAAAGATTGAGATGCTTTTCACCAATTTTGAATATGTTATACCTTGCAGCTGTAAAATTCAATGTCCAACAGAACAGCTCAAATGGTCAAACTGAAGTGAAGATTTAAGATGAAATGGCAGTTATTTCAATTGCAATCCAAAAATGACTTCAGCGATATGGTGAAGTGTCGAGAGGTTTTCATTTGAAGTATGGATGCGAATAAAAGTGTGTAAAGCTAATTTAACATACAGCTTGTTGCGATAACGGAAGTTGACTACCTCTTTGAGACAGCCACGAAAGTTGTTGCTGACAGGCGATCCAGGTAAATCAGCAGTGTTTTGACTCCCACCCACGTAGAAGAAATCATCAGAGCCAAGCATGGTGTAATCCTCCTGGGTATAGCCTGTGCTTGTCAGGATACCATCCACAGATATGGTTACCTGAGAAAAGGGGAAATGAAGTGCCAATGACAGCAATAAGTATTTCAGGAATGAGGTGCATCAGAATGGGTACAGCTATAATAAGTCTGTATTGCATCAACATTTGTTCAGTTGGACCTGCACCTGCTAACATGCAAGCAGATTGTTTAAGTTTTGAGATACAAGTTAAACAAACTATTGAATAAGATTCTTCAACAGAGCAATTTTCTTAAATGTATGAGTCACTTTCAAATAGGATGACACTTTTAAAAGCATGCTTTTGTTTTAACATGCTTTGTGAATTGCTTTGTTACTTTCTGTGGTTCATAACAATCGTATTTAAATATTTTCAGTTGTCAGTGAATACAAAGACAAGGACTGGAGAATATCCCATCAGATTGGTGCATTTAACTCACCTAGTTCCTCTCAAGAGTTTAAACATCAAACTGCACTGGGAGACTTTTGTATACATTGGGGATATAAATTGGAATGGCTGTAGGCAGTTCTGTGCAATGTCACCGAAACTTGGACTGCATAAGTAATGCAAGTTCAAAGACTAAACCTGGCCTTATTCAGATCAAATAATAAGTTGGGTCATTCCATGTCAACTCACCAAACTTTGCAATCACCCGGGTGAAAACTCAGATATTCTTCCAAAGCACAGTATCATTAAAAAAAAGAAGAATTATGGGTAAAATGACCTGACAAAAAAATTCAGCCCCAAACATGAAATACAGCAGTTTAGCGGTTAAGCCTGCTTAAAAATATCATCACAGCCATTCTTTGCATGCAAGATTTGCACCATTGATTTAGTAGGCACATATCTTGCAACTGGATAAACGTATTAAATTGAAACTTTTAACTTCAATGATGCACATTGAATGGGTCACAGCAATGCATCTGTGATGTTAGTAATGGGATATTTACACTTTCTCATGATGAATGCATATGGTGCTTTTATCAGAGATTGATAGGCCACATCTCCGCTTGAGTGGTTTCTTTTCCTCCTGTGACAAATCAGTGGCTGCAACCAGTCCAACTTTTCTGCAGTACGTTGTTTTACAAATCATCATTCATAGCTCCAACAACACTGCAGGAGTTGATTCCATGTCATACTCCCCCAAATCTGTTGATTCCATGAGCAAGAATTATAGCCCTTGTAATGTTATGCATTAGAATGTATGTAGGTGTAATAAATGGTTGTCAAATAGGATTAAAAAGTAAGATTTTATGTCATATTTAGCATGAAATCACACACTTATGTGTTCACACTTAACGGCATCAGCACAATGATGAGGTCATTGCTAATCATTTTATTTTACATGGAACAAATCAATGTAATGCATTACCAAAACGCATCATCAATGTATCATAACCTTTATAGGGCTGGCAGGATTAGAGGTATGCACATTCGCTATAGGTAGATTAGAGGGACATACATTCACCTCTAAGCTGTCTAGCCTGGGTTCGAATCCTGACCCTGCTCTGAACTGTTATCCCGGTGTTTCACAGGCAGGGTGATTAATCAATGTGTGTGCCATCCCTCGGATGGATGTTAAGTGGGTGTCCTGTCTGCCCTCATTTGTTGATGGATGTTAAAGATCCCACGACGTCCTTCGAGAAGAGAAGGTGAGTATTCGACGGCTTAATGAACAATTCCTGTCCGAACCTGTTGGGGTCATTGCATCAGCAGCACAACCGCACCCTCAGCCAATGATGCTACCCTGCAGCCATGTCCTGCAATGCCAAAGAAGAATACCCTTTACAGAATGTCGCTGCTGCCGAAACAGCTCCTGGGAAGAGTTAGCGTTGGAGTTATGCTGGGTGGTTTGCAATTGCCTTCCCAACAGACAGTCAGGGCAGTAATTTGTAATTTGCTCAGGGTGTCGGATATAACTCACCTGCTCATAAAAATACACCATGGTATATTTTAGTATCAATCAACTAATGCTAGCAGATGGGACACCTAGTTTAACGTCCATCTCAGGGACAGCACCCACATTAATGAATTAACCAGCCTACAAAACACCAGGATGACAGTGTATATCTGGCCAGAGATTCAACACAGGTTTGACAGATCAGAGGTGCATGCATGCACCTCTAGGCTATCCAACCACTGCCAGCCCACTTACATGTAAAAAAAATAAATTAAATTATTTTACATTACAAGGTTATAAAAATAAAAACCACTCAAATTAATCCCTTAGAATCCATGCTACTGACGTTTGCCAAAGCGCTTTTCAAACTCATCCCAATTCAAAGCAAAAGCACGTGTGTAATGATCCAAAAACAAATACACCCTACCACACCCTAGGATTCACAATAAAGTCAAATTTTCTCAAAAAATGTCGATCAAATCTCAATTAGCTACGGTCATTTAATTGACAATATATTTACTTTTATGTATAATATGATACAACATTGAAAATGGGCCGTATGAAACATCAAAAATGTCAAAGATTGCAGGTGGAACGTCAGAAATTAGCCTGCCGCATCCAATGGGAGATCAGCTGAATATTTTGACTATCGGAATATCTGGAAAGGATCATTTACTGGTCTACCACTTGGAACACGTCTTTCAATCCAGGCAAAGCTCAGATTCTCATCTCTCTATGAAAGGGTCATAAAACAAATGGGCCTATCTATTTCTACAATCATCCACCAGAAGAGGTTCAATATCTCCAACTTATGTGCCTGGCAATCAGCCACAAAACCTCTCAGAGACAAGACCATCGTGTCAAAGTCAGCCTACAAAGCCAGCCATAGACTGGGTATACTCAGTCCTGCTAAATCCATACTTGATTTATCGAAACTTCTACAGCCTAAAAGGCCTTTTTCCATAGCTCAATGGAGTACATGATCTTCCCTATGGTCTGATGCTTCCAGCTTCACACCTGTCTCTCTGAAGCTCACAACATCATTGGTATCTCCCAAAAAGAATGAAGCACAGGCAAAGGGCCTGCTCTTCTCTCATTGCAGACAGATTGTTGGCCTCTGTTTTTACCATTTCAGGCTCGTTTCCTCTGCTCTTTTATCCTTCTGACCATCAACAGTCCTTCACACATGATCTTCCAAGTCACCCATGTTCTTCCAGAAACTCCCAGAATTGAGGCTTACTGCTCACCTCCACTCGCTTGTTCCTCTCTTGTCTCACTTGTGGCACCACATTCTTCAGTCAGTTCAATCCTGCACTCCTCTCCCCAGGGCTTCAATTTGAAAATACACCACCACCTCAGATCTTCCTTCATCCCTCCCCTTGATTTCCCTCTTCTCTCTCCTTATCCTGCTTGTTCACCCGTTGTTGCATCAAAGTGCTTCTCCAATCCCTCACTGTTAGTGTGTTGGTTATATCCTTTGTCATCTCACTCTTCTGAGTCTAAATTTTGTATCCTAAAAAAAATAAATCTGAAAATCCAGGTCTTCTCGTGCTGATGATGGAAGAAATTGAATATACCAAAAGCTACAATGTGGGCTTCTAGTTTTCCTTGTATGACATTCTTCTTTTCTGCCATGTAGGTTCCACTGTTGAGCATTCTTGAACAGTGTTTTTCATAAAAATACAAATGAAATAATTGTGTTACATAACAAAATTGTGACAATGAAATTGAGAGGTATCCAAGGCTTAAAAGAATTGACTATCTGAATAGATATTTGGCCACAGCCAAAATGATAAATTATTTGATTGGTTCATGTTTGTTGTTGGCGAAATAGTTATATGTGAGTCATGCTTATACCTGCTATTGTTACTGTGTAGCCCACCTGTCACATGGTTAAGTGGTCGGCCTACCCACCAACATTTATTGGTGGAGAGGGTGTCTGGACTCCGTACAGAATTAAAAATATGACCCACTGAAATAAGGTTGAATGAGCTCTCTGAATTTTGGAGTCAATGCAGCCATCCAGGGGGTGGTGGCATCCCCTAAAATCACTGAAACTGCTGGGCAGCAGCAATGGTGAATGCAATGCAGTTACTGGCAGAAGATCTCTCTGGAGACAATGGCAGGAGTCTGCAGTTCATAATCAACTGGATTTATCCCTTGTTAGATCAGACTGCAGGGCAGTGTTCAGGTTCCCCAGTCGTTATGCAGTGTGCACCACTGGTTAAGGCTCCTGCGAGCCCAGAGGGTGTGTCAATGATTTACACAACCACTCAGATTCTGCAACCGGTCCAGACGGCATCAGCCCATGTGTCCTCAAAGCCTGCTCTTCTGCTCTTGGCTCACTCTCTCTCTGTTCTATTCACCCTCTCATTTGCTCAAGGTCATCTGCCATCTGCTTGGAAATCTGCAAACATCACTGCCCTGCATAAAAAAGGTGCAAAAACAGATCCCTGCAACTACAGACCAATCAGCCTTCTCCCAATCATCAGCAAGGTTATGGAATCCATCATCGCTTCAGACATGAAATCTTCCTCTTCTCCAATGGCTTGATTTCCGATCATCAATTTGGTTTCAGACCAGGTCACTCTACCTGGATATGCTGCTTCTGCTCTCCGATCAATGGATGGAGGTCCTCAATGCCAGACAGGAAATCCGAGCCGTATCCCTGGACATATCACGTGCTTTTGACACAGTCTGGCACCCTGCCCTACTCACCAAACTCTCTTCCCATGGTATCCAAGGCCATCTCCACTCATGGCTCGCAGACTTCCTCTCCTGTCGCAGTCAACGTGTGGCCCTAAATGGAGTTCTTTCATCCCTCTTCCTGTCCAGGCTGGAGTTCCTCAAGGTAGCATTCTGGGCCCTGTTCTTTTTCTGGTTTTCATCAATGATCTCTCCGACTCTCTGGAAAATCCTCTATATCTCTTTGCTGATGACCACCCTCCGCCGTACCATCTGTCATCCCTCAGACCGGCAAGCAGCAGCTTCTTCGCTCACTGCAGATCTGGATAAAATCACAAACTGGTCCAACACGTGGAACATGTCTTTCAATCCAGACAAATCTCACACTCTCACTATGTCTCTTCGAAAGGACCGTTTAGAAAACCCCCCATCCACTTTCTCAACAATCCTCTGGAAGAAGTCTTTTCTTTCAAGCTTCTGGGTCTCACTATCTGCCATGACCTTTCCTGGGAAAGTCACATTTCCAACCTCGCTCCAAAGCCAGTCGCCGACTGGGAATCCTCCGTCGTGCAAAGTCCTTCCTCGGCCCTCTTGAGCTCCTGACCACTTACAAAGCTTTTGTCCATAGCCTGATGGAGTACTGCTCTCCCTCTGGGCTGGTGCTCCCGCTCCCACCTTTCTCGGCTTCACGCTGTCGAAACCAGGGCATTTAGGATCATCGGCATCTCACGCAATGAAGCTGAGTTTTTGGGCCTCTCACTCAATCACCGCAGGTTGGTCGGTGGTCTTTCTGTCTTTTACCATCTCCTCTCCAGCCTTGCCCCCCCCCCTGCTCTCTCTGCGATTTGTCCCCACCACATTTCCACAGGGCGCTCAAGGTCAGCCAACAACCCCCTTCTGGTAAAACTACCAAAATCACGAATCACTGCTCACCTTCACTCTTTCATTCCTCTTTTTTCCCACCTTTGGAATAAACTCCCTCACTCTATTCTTTCCCATTCTTCCCTCCAGGCTTTCAAAACAGCTGTTCACCACCACCTCTTATCATCCCCCATCCAAATCCTCGATCTTTTCTACCCCCGATAATCCACCCAAGCCCACTTCCTTCAATTCCCCTGCTTTCCTTCCTGAAAGTCCCTGTAATGTCCATCTTCTCTTCCCCATGTTCCCCGTCCCATCCCTCTCCTTCCACAGATCTCCTAATGTGTCTGTTCCCACTGTTTTGTCCCTCCCACTCCCGCCCCTCTTGTCTCATGCCCCTTGCTGTGCGTTGTGTGTTAGCTCTCATACGAGCCTCAACAAGGTATACAAAAAAAAAATAAAAAAAATACACTGATGCACTGAAACCCCACTGTAAGAATGGTGGAATAAACCCTGTGGTGTGGAGGCAATGACGACGAGCCTGAGGAACTGGAAGTCATGAGTCAAAGCTCTGCACATCTGCAGTTCGCCATGCAAAAAAAACATAAATCACTGCCATTTCACTCTTGGAACTTGGAACGATCAAACTTTGACTGATATCTGTGCAGACAAGAAACGCAAAATAAGAACAAGTTATTGATGAGGAACGAGCAAGGTATAATATTGAAATTGCAGCACCCCAGGAAACAAAGCTTGCAAATCAAGGAAGTCTGAAAGAAAAGAACTACACATTGAACTTTTGGTCAGGGGAAAACATAAATTATAGAAGAGAGGTTGAGTGGGTTTTGCCATTCAAAACAAGATGATTGGCAAACATAAATCATACCCTATTGCCATATCAGACAGACTGATATGGCTAAGACTCCAAATTGATAAAGATAGACATGCTACTCTTATATCTGTTTATGCACCTACCATGATAAACAACAAAGCAAAAGACCGATTTTATTCAGACCTGCTACATACTCTTGCAACGATTATATGCTCTGACAAGCTCCTTCTGATGGGAGACTTTAATGGCAGGTTTGGAGCAGACTGTAAGACCTGGGGGCTTGTTCTGGCTACTTTTGGCAAAGGCAATTCCAACTTTAATGGTGACAGACTACTGAACTTTGGTATGAAAAAAACAAAAACTGAACTCCATCACCAACACATTTTTTTAAGAATGCCTGTAAACTAAAAATCACACAGGCTAAAACAAAACGGGGACCAAAATTCTGAAGAAACTCAATGTGCACAAACTAGAGAACATCGACATCCAACTTATGCTTAAGAATGACATTGCAGAGTCGGTGAGCAAAATTGTGTTTGAAGGTGATGTTGACATTCAGTGGAAGCACCTCAATGACTCCATCAATCAAACGTCCTTAAAAGTTCTTGGTAAAATTTAACAAAATAATGCTGATTGGTTTGATGAAAATGATACAGAAATCAGATACATGAAGCTCTTATATGCAAGGCGGGTAGCAAATAATGCTATCAAAATCGAGAACACAAGATCGATCCAGAAAAAGCTTAGAAGAGTCAAAGCATAACTATAGCATAAAGTGAGAAATGTGAAGAATGAGTGGTGGGACGACAAGGCTGATGAGTTCCAACCTACAGTCTTGGAGGCATGAACAACATGAAGGCATTTCACGCACAGCGAAAAACAGATGATGGACCTACACCCTAAAGTATGGCTCCGATCAAGAATGCTGATTATTCTCAAACTTTTACATCCAAAGCCGACATTGCCAACTGTTGGAAAGAATACTTTCAGGACCTATTCGATCATCTATCCACTGCAAGTGTTGATGCACTTTAAAAATTTTGAACAACTGCCAGTTCAAGAAGAGCGAGGAAGCGTACCAACTATGGCAGAATGTCACATGCACTGAAGGAACTGAAAAATTAGAAAACTCCAGGACTGGATTGGATTCCATCCGAAATTCATAAACATCTGGAGGCAACGTTCTCAAGAGGCAACTGCAAAAATTATTTAAACATTGCTGGGAGATGGAAAAAAAAATTGCAAAGGAATTTAAAGATGCTATCATGATCATCATCGACAGAAAGAAGTGACCAAGCAGAATGTGGGAAAGTCTTGGCAAATATTGTCCTGAAATGCTGACAAATCATTGGAAATAATATTCTTCTACAAAACCAATGTGGTTTCAGAGTCAACAGATCAACCATTGATGATGTATGATGCAAACGACACGAAAAGGCACTTGAACAACATCAAAGTCTCGATGCTGTACCTTTGTTGACTTAAATGCAAAGCCATTTGATTCAGTGGATCGAGAAATCTTGTGGAAGCTGCAAGGCTTATGTGGATGTCTTGGCAAGCTGTTGAAGATGATAAGAAGTTTCCACGATGACATGAAAGCATTAGTCTCTGTTGGTGGCGAGAGACGTTAAATCGTTTATGTAAGTCATTGGCTAAAACAGGGGTGCATCTTAGCTCCATTGCTATTTGCAAGTATTCCTCACTGCAATATTAAGATCAGTAAATGACGACAGCTCAAATGGTATTGACATTAGAAGGCAAACATATGGTGGTTTTTAAAAATTTATAGGATTGAAGGCAAACACAAAAGTTTGAGTAGTTTGTATAAAGGAACTTATTTTATGCCAATGATGCCACTCATTTCCTCCAATTTGGATGACATGTAAATAACTCATCTCTTGAATGCAACTACCACAAAGTTCGATCTTTCCATCAACGTAAATAAAACAGAATTTATCTCCTGGGGACTACTTTACAAGACCACCTATTTTATTACTCAATAGGCACCGTAATAGACACAACCTCCATAGAGGTTGAGATAATCAATCACATCCAAGCTTCTTCTGGTGCTTTTGGATGTTTAGAAAACAGTCTGGTCACAACGTGGAATTAAGCATGCTACCAAGTCCAAGCTATCCAGAGCTGTTGTCCATACTACACTGCTCTATTATACTGAGACGTACACTTTATACAGAAGGCACGTCGATACTCAATCGTGTGCAATCAAGACACTTGAGGATAATCTTGAACATCAAGTGACAGGATAAAGTATCAAATGTTGAAATCCTAAAGCATGCCAACATGTCCAGTGTTGAATAAATTCTCATTTATTTGCAGTTCTGCTGGGCAGGCCTAGTTATCAGATTGGATGACAAGAGATACCCCAAAATAGCTTTGTATGGTGAACTTAAATAAAGTACTTGCCACATGTGGAAACACAATCTGTAATTTAAGTATGTTTTGAAACACCATCTTAAAATATCAGAAATCAGTATTGATAATTGGGAAGAACTTGCACAAAACCGTTCAACAAGGAAGAGCAATGTGAAAGCAGGAATGAAGACTGTGAAAGCAAATAGGGAACTACGGTACATCACAAAAGGCGCAACCCTCTTCCTGGCTGTGGATTTCACTGCTGTATTCAGTGTGGCAGAACCTTCCGGGCCCACTTGGGGCTGACGTCGCACATCCGGCACCAGAATGTTTCCCATCAGTCCTCGTGGACATCAATGGATGGCCGATGATTATGATGATATAAATCTAAAAGTTATCATTTAACTGGAATGTTGAATTACTTTAACAAATTATCGGTGCACCATGACTAGGTGAACCCCCAACATCCATTATATCCAATGATGTAACACAAAAGATCTGTTTTAAGATACCTGTAAGTTGAAAATGGCAAAAGGTACTCTTCTTTTTGAGAGGAGGGGGGCAAGTTCTAAAATATTTGGTCAAAATTGTTCAATATTCAGCATGTCAGTATTTTAAGGATGGCAAGACAAACTTTCCAAAACGTTAGTCGAACACAGACCCTATCCATGAGTGAAGAGATCATGTGGCACGTTATCTTTAATGGGATCAAGTGGCAGGATAAAATATTTTACCACAAAAGTATTTGCAGTTTGGGGCTGAAATTTTTTAACCTAAAAGGTATTCTTAAAAATGCATTCACAGAATTTTGAGAGTCACTTGAAAACCACAGGGTGAGTTGGCACAGAATGACCTCACTGACAAAGTCAGTGCAGCCTTGGAGGTTAAGCCCCTGAGTATGCCACCCCATCACTGTTTTATTCTGAGCTGAAATGGTGTTTAAATTTCATATAATTTTTCAAATTCTGTAACAACTTAAATGCAAAGCAGATGACCATTCCATGAGAAACAGAATTAGGGTCACTACTTTCGTCATTGCTATAATAAAGGAAGCTCTAACGTACGCTGTGAACATTGTCATGGTAGAGGAAAGCAAATATAACTTGGGTTACAGCAGAGTCCAACACCAGCCAGCATTAATCCGCTTATGACAATGGAAAGTGAAAAGCAAGTTCTAATCAACAATCATGCAAGATGACACCATGCAGCACGGCAGTGCACAGCACAAGACAGAAAGCAAACATGCAATGTGAGGGCAGTGGTGCTCTGGAAGAAAATTACACTTTGGCGTGGAGGCATTGGGATTGAACGGCGGTCACGCGAACAAAATAAAGTCATCCAAAGTACTGCATATGTAACTTTTGGATATGTGGTATGCTTGTGTCTCAATTTATGAGGCAACTGCAGTTCCATGGTGAAATTTACTGCAGACTATAAAAAGAAGCATCATTAAAAAAACAAAAATATATATATATCATAAAAAACAACAACAGGGAGTTCATAGAACACCTTACCCCATGGAATCTTGCGAGAAAAAAAAAAAGACATGGAAAGATTTGCGTGCGGCAAATTTGATTGGTCAAGGTGATGTAAAATGCCGTAATATTTTGTCAAAGTACTGCTAAACGGAGGTTTGTTTTTGACGTATGAAAAAGGTGATTTGTGTTCTACAGTGTTTAAGTATAATATAATTCAATTGAAATAAAATATAGATTTTAAAGGTTGTAGAAAAAATTTTTTCGGAAGTTTACCGCCATTGATGGTGTCTTTTACACCACCTTATTTAACACGTTCGACGTTACATTCGTTTTTCATGTCTGTTGTTTGTGTCCTTTAAGTTTCTTGATTGGAATGATTTTCAATTTTGTTTGAATGCCAGACAGGCAAACTGAGTTTAAAAAAAAAAATAAAAATCTCGATCCTCTGCGCATGTGCGATCGGGACTACTTCAGAACAAAACTACAGGTATGTTTTCCAATTCATGTTCCGATTAATGTTCAAAATACAACATTTGACTGAAATAAAGTTGTTCCTCGATCATAAAATGACATTTGTAAACAGACAGATTGACAGACAGACAAAGTGAACCAATTGCTTAACCCCACTTTTCACTTCACGTGCGCAGTGTAACAGCATGTGCTGCATGGTCGTGTTGATGATAAATTATCTTAGATCATTAACCCATAAGTTAAAAACATCTCTGTTTGAAGACAATAATCACAGGCTGTATGTGTGCATGTTTTAAATACAATACAGAGCGTTTCAGGTTGGCTCAATTAGTTCAGTTTGTGATTGTAACTGTGTTGTATGTACTCTGATAATTTTGCATTTGAATCTGGAAAAAAAATCAAATCATATCAAAGAAACTATCGAGGAGATTTCAGGCTATAAGACTGCTTTAAGCGGCATCAACTCTCTTGTCAACGAAGAAACATTGAATTGGATTGGAGCATTACAATATTCAAATTAAAATATTAGGGTCCATGTAAATTGTCTTTGGAATGAAGAACAATAAATTAATAATTAGAATATGAAGGCCATTATGAGACACAATCCCACGTTCACACTGAAAATTCGAGAACTTTCTAATTCTTTTCCACCAAGACAGTGATAAATTTGAAATATGATGGTTATGAGCGCACATAAAGCTGGGATTCCTGCTGTCGTGAAATATTGACTTGAAAGCACAGCTGCCTCGTAACATCACCAGGTGTGATGAGTCATTGCGGCCAGTTGCATCCAGGCAGGCGCACATCCATCGGCATTGATCTCTCAGTAACACAAGTTTTACCCATAAGTTAAAATATAAAGTTCAAATAGCGATGACCAGAGAAAATTTAAGTAGCATGCCAATTATGTGAAAATCCTACAAAGCATTCAAGATAGATTTGAAGTGTCATGGCCCGTTTCTCTCACGACATTAACACCAAACTGCGAAGGGAGGGAATCTCCCGAAGTTTAAAATTGCTTCAACTTACTATTCAATTATTCAACTATTCAACTCTTCCGTAAAATTTAAAGTGTGCTATTTACCATAAATGTGGCTAAACTAATATGGTGAAGGATCATTGGGGTGGAAATTCAAACAAATGGCACTTAGAAACCATTTTTTCATCCAAATTGTCTCTCACAAGTGTGCAAATGAATACCATTTTAAGTAGTGTATAATATTTTTATGGTGAAGACTACTGACACTGTTACAGATCTGCTTCGGGGATAAATAGATAAAATATTCACAATAGTTATATCATAGTGCATGTTAGCATAAGTGTGACACAATTAATGTAAGTAAGGATATAGTATCGAGGTTAGTTGAGCTCTTAAGCCTGGTGTTGGCTTGGGATCCTAGGGTCCTGAGTTCAAGCACCATTGGGCCGCTGAATTAATACACCAGGAGGTTGACTCAGCCTGTCATCCT
>CM068961.1:53546708-53560573 GCA_035128595.1 Eptatretus atami
ACAAAGGAAGAAAGATGTTAGTGGCATGGTCAAACGAGCATCGTCATCTCTCCGGGGTTAGTGGGAATGTTAATCAGTTAGTACAGTCGTTAGTACATTACTGCAAAAACCCTTTCCAAGTCAGTGAATGCGGTGAGCAAATTAAGGAGGAAAATGTGTGATGCCGAAGGATTTCTTTCACAGTTACAACTTTCAAGTTTGGAGTTGGAGGTCTCACAAGCCAATTATGGGGAGCTGCAATTAAACATGCTTGGCTCATTGTGTCCTGTATATCCATTCACTGTGAAGGCATAAATAATTCCATATTTGTAATCGCAGTTAAAGGTGTGCATCAGGACTTTGTGACATTGTTCAAGTAAAAAATAATGAGACCTGGAAAGGGTTTTCACATTGTTAGTACATATAAGGTAGGCAATGAAACATTCCATGAGTTGTTAGTATGTTAGTTTGAAGCGGGCCTATGCACAGTCTAAACATCAGTTGAACTGTTAGTGTCAAGGTAGACATATATGGGGTAGGTTTAAAAGGAAGATTTCAAACAGACACTCATAGATGGAAGAACTTTTATACTATATATATATCTATATATATAAAAAGAAAAGTCCAGATATATATAGCATGAAAGCTGCTAAGAAAAGTCCATTTGGTAGCTTACCTGATGCTCCCTCTGGAGGAATCAAAGAAGAATGGGAAATTGACAGAAGCAAGACACCGTTTCAGGAAACAGACAGGTATGGTTATTAACAGTACCTTTGTGTGTCTGCAGTTTGAGAGGAAGCTAAAATCAGAGTTTGAGAGGAAGCTAAAAAACGAGTAATGCTCATGCCTCGTTCCAACGTGTCCAAAAAAAACAATTATATGACATAAAGGGTTTACTACAGTCCCAAATGCAGCTGTGCATCGTTTTATTCTTCTTCAGCCAAGCTTACATAGAAATGTTTTGATGGGGATTAGATCAAATAAATTGCAAATGTGGACATGGTCGTAGCCATACACATAATGTACTTATCTACTCAGACAGATGCACAAGAAACTTATGTTCAATGATTTAAGGAAGGAAGATGGAAAAGGCAAAGTTAAATAAGATGCTGCTGGGCATATAATATGCATATATGTATATACAACAAATATATTGTGTATGTGTTCTATCTACGGCCTCATATTTAACCACTCCTTAGTGTTTCTAGATTTGATGATGCTCTACCATTTTTCCTGTCTTATCTGCCATTCCTCTTCAGATACTTTGGTGCTTCTGTGAATTTTTCTCCACCTCTCTATCATCTGTTCACTTACAAATGCCTGTTTAACTATTCCATGTACATTTTGTACCTTTATGCCTTTATGCCTTAACTTCGATAGAGGAGGGTAGGGGAAGGGACGGTATACGTTTATGTGCAAATGCACACACTTTACCTGCCGCAAATTCCGTGTGACCTTCACATTATGCCACTTGTTGTCGTTGAAAGTCCCCAACACCGGTTCAACAAGGGCTTCAAAGGCCCCGGAGCCCAAATTTATGATGAGGGCGACAGCGCCATTGCGCAGCGACAGGTTGACATAGTCTGCAGACTTGCCCGTGTGCAGGATGAGACCATTGCGCTGCCGAGTGCGAAAGGAAAGTGTGATCTCGTCGCTGCTGCTTTGAATGGGGCTCTCAGAGAGGTCGTAGCAGAAATACTCTCCTCCGCGGAATGTGGCAAGGCTTTCCTCTTTAGCTGAAATGGGAAATCATGAAAATAATTACACTTGTGATGATAAAATGGGAAGCACTAAACACAATGACAAATATTCCCATCTATGATGGTATATGCACAATGTTGTTCACTCAGCATGCTAACAGAAGTATATTTAATATATTGACACACCATTTTTGAAAGTGAAACATGTAATATTTTTAGTTATAGTAAATATCTGTTCCCTCTGGAAACATGAGGGTGAATTTAAAAAAAAAATCTGAGCTGTGCAACAAAGTCATTTTTTGTGAGATTCAAGTGTTTTTTTCTTGAAGAAGAAAAAGGCATCACTTAGATCTGCATAACTTAAATAATAGCTGTTTAATCAAAAGACAGCATGTTGCATTTCAGAAACATTGAATTTCTACCTGTGAGTCTCAATGACGATGTAAAATGGAGTTACAGCCAAACACAAGAAAAAAAAAAGATCTTTTATAACATGTAATTGTTGCTGCTGTCATTGTGGTTGTGATTGTTGTTCATGTGTTCCTTCCATATACTTTTATACATTTTTTTTTTACATTACTTCGAGAAGTACAGGTAGTGGACAAAAAAGTGGAAACACCTGGGTAAATGAGGGACACCAAGCAACGGCTTCCACACAGGTCCATGTGTGCATGTATCGCAAATAAAATCCCAGCATGCTTAGGGTCATGTATAAAAATAGGACCACTGAACCTGTAGCTTATCCGGGCCCTCGCCTAATGATGTAACCTAAATTTGGTAGCATTCTGACTGGTGCGTCTGGAGAGGAAGATTTTTTTAGGGCATTTACGTTATTTTCCAAATAAACTAACGAAGTCCACCATTTTGACACACTTCCAGTCATGTGGTTGGCATGACTTCCACAATTCAACATCATGACCCTGTCCTAATGTTGCAACCCAAATTTGGCAGCATTCTGACTCGTGGGTATGGAGAAGAAGATTTTTAAAGGAATTAATGCGATTTCCCCAAAAGTTGACCAAGTCGGCCATTTTGACACACTTCCAGTCATGTGATCTGCATGACTTCTGCAATAAAATTAACATCCCCACCTTAGCCTAATGTTGCAACCCAAATTTGGTAGCATTCTGACTGGTGAGTCTGAAGAAGAAGATTTTTAAAGAAATTTACTCAGTCTGCCATTTTGACATACTTAAAGTCATGTGACCGGAACTAGCTTTGCAATGCCTGTTAACAGTCAGGAGATGAACGCTGATGCCAAATTTCAGCCAGATTGGCCCAGCGATTTGTCCGGAGAGGTCGAAATAGGAGATGGACAGATGCAAGGACGGTGCGCGATGACCATACCTTATCTGGAATTTAAATTCCAGATCAGCTGAAAATGTCACATAACTTTAATAGGTTTGCGTGACAGTAACGTTCCTTCCAGCAACAATAATTTGGCAGCAATGTTCTGCTCCTGACTGGTAACAGGAATTACAAAGCTTGTTCCGGCCACATGACTTTAAGTAGGTGAAAATGGCCAACTTAGTAAATTTCTTCAAAAATCTTCTTTTCCAGACCTACCAGTCAGAATGACACCAAATTTGATCTGATGCAGGTCACCCCAGGCAAGTATGCAAAATTTGGTGGAGATTGGACAAATTGTTTTTGATTCTATAATGATCAGACGTACATACACACATAACGAGAACTGCCATATTTTAGTTTTGGTATGATTTAGACTCAGTGAATTGCAGAAACTTAATGGCATGTTACACATCTTTGAAGGAATAATATAAATAACAGTCATTGCTCTTGCAATCTTTTTTTTCCAGAATTCCACTTAATTCACCACCTAGAAATGATACCCACATCTGCTTTGATAAACCTCACACATTGATGCATGCGCGTGCACACGCACGCACGCACGCACGCACACACACGATGATCGCATTCAGCGTGAATAGAGAAAACAAAGCACTGCGACCGGACATAGTACTCGGATACAAAAGGTAAATGAAGGCATTGCTAATTGAGGTTTCAGTACCCAGTGATTTTAGTCTACACAATGCAGAAATCAAGAAAATGTCCAAATACCAGGATCTCAAAAAATGAAATGAAAAGATCCTGGGAGCTAAATTGCACTGAAATTGTACCAATAGTTGAGAATGATGAAGAACTATCTCAGGAAAAAGCCAGCCCACCCGTTCCTTCCAGGAGCGGAAAAAGGTATCAACAATATCCGCTTCCTCTGTCTGGGGTAAGTGGTTAAACAAACTGTATATTTTTTTTGTGTACAGGAAAAAATCGAAAGTCGTCTCCCCATTCTCGCAGGGGTTTATTGTACCTGAGTCAGGATTCAAGCCCATGCTAGATGGCTCAGAGGCAATCAGTGTGGATACCTCTAGGCCACCCTGCCAGCCCACACACATCTTGTGTACACCCTTTGAAAAAACTATCCCTTGGAATATTACAACAAACCAACTACAGTTTGAGGCTGTTTGGGGCTCAGTGACAATCCTGAAAAGAGCTCTCGGAACAAAACTCTGAGAACAAGAAAACTTCGTAACTTGGTCCAAGAATCGAGATCCTTCACCAAAACGAATGTGGATATTTCACGTCCTGGGAGGACTCTGTTCCACCTTCTGAAACCCAAATTATGGAGATAACAATCAACGACTGACACAAACACACACACACCTTTTTTTCTTCAAAAATCTGTTCACCGTACAACAATTATAATCATTTATTGAACAGTAAGGCTGTCTTCTGAAGCGTTTCCTTAAAAATTTTGAGGATGGTATGAATAATACTAATTCTACTTGGATGGTCGTACTTGTCTGGTCATGTGAAAAGCAAGTTTTATAGAAAACGGAAGACTACTCATCCCAAGTAACGGGAAAAGCGAGCTAAAGTATCCATCCCCAGTGACGGGAAAAGTTTAAGTTAATCTATCATTTTAAATATGTAATGGACTTCAAGAATGTCAATTGTGTTGCACTCTTGGTTTTTCGCAGAGCCAAAACTCTGAGCTACTTATACCATCCGCCACAAAAGAGTAGTGCAAAATAGGGAGGCGGAGGTTGGTTTTATCTGAAAAGAATGAAAAATATCCTGGTTGAGAAATAAAATTTGGCATCATCATTACTCATGCCTATTCTCCCATCATTTCAAAAGTGAATGTTGAGCTTTTCAATGCAAGAGAAGTGGCCACCATAAACGGGAGACAAAACAAAGTCACGGACAGACACCACGGTTCACAAAATATAATAGATGACTTCCCTTCCAAGGAACTTCAGCACAGAAAGAGACCATTCAGCTCATCAAGCCTGTACAATGGTTGCCAACCTATGACCTTTTTGTATGGATCGTCAATGCTCGTGACAGAGCGAGAACACAAAACAGATCAAGATGCAACAGGATAAAAGGGAACAGTTGGTATGGGGTGGGGGGGGGGAGCAGCAACGGTGGAGTTGAAGGCTAAATAGAGGGAGGATTGCACAAATAATGGGGTAGGGAGGAATTGGGTGGACAGAATGGATACAGAAGGAAACTTCTTCCTCCCCACCCCAAACCTTGCTAACCCCCACCTCTCTCCCTCCCTCCGCCTATGCTACCCCCCCCCCCCCACCTCTCTCTGCTTCACTTGAAGCGGGATACTTAAGGGGGGGAGAGAAAGAGGGGGGAGAGTGAAGAGGTGGAGGAGAAAGGAGAGAGGAGGGGTGGGGGAGCAAGGAGGGGTAGGGGAAGGGAAGACAATGTGAGGTGAGAGGAAGGGAAGGCAGACGTGCAGTGGAGTGTTAATTACGATTCAAACTGTTTCATCAAAATTATTCTGCATAGAATAACAGTAAAGATGTAAACAAAATAATGTCTGAAATCCATTTTCTACCAGTCGTACAATAAACACGGCCCGGAGACTAAACCCATCGGATGCATCCGGAGCCAAGCCGTCTGGACACAAACACTGCTCAGACACATCCGAAGACAAATACCTGTCCGGACATGTCCGGAGACAAGCTCCCGTCTGGAGACAAAAACACCGCCCGAACACGTCTGGAGCCAAACACCGCTCGGACACATCCTGAGAAAACACCACCCAGACACATCTAGAGACAAACACCGGAAGTGTGTCAAAAATGTTTCTGTGTGTGTGTCATATATATATATATATATATATATATATATAATACTATATATTAATATATATATATATATATATATGTTGCAATTCCGCGCCCCGCCGGCGTGCGAACGACCGCGTGTAACCAATAGCGGCCGCTTCGCCCACCGAACGTGCAATCAAGTCGTGACCCTCTCGGAACAACGCCGGGAGCTAGTCACGGGTGGGGGTTTAACCTCACCACAACTCAGTCAGCATTCTACCCGCGTGAAATAGGGTCCGATCGCCGAATGGTCGATTTACCTAAGTACCAGCGCGGGTAGCGTACCGAGGAGTTGACCACGCCACAGGTCGACTCCGGACACGAACCGCTTAAGCGGCTTGTTCCGTGCTACAGGGATAACCGAGCGGAGTTTCTTGACGGTTCAGATTAGTTACCGGGTGTTTTAAACCCACTATCAATCCCTTACGTGATGCAAGATGGAGCTTTCAATAAAAGGAAAGGACGAAGCAAAACGGGGAACAATCGGACAAGCACATTTAATACGGAAGCACGGAAGGCACGTATATTACAGAGTAAAACTAATGGAAGCAAAGGCAATACACGTATACGTTTATGCAAAGAAAAACACAAGCAAAGACCAACGCAGATCTACAACCGAATAAGGAATTCACAGCGGCAACACTTAAAACAGTTCTACTTCTCAAGACTGGCGCCACCCACAGATTTACACAAAACCCCAAAGAAAAGGAAGTCGCGACTTCCTGAGCGCATCGTCCAGCCCTTGGCGACCGCAACTCGAGTCCCTCCCGCGTGGTCCACTGGGCTCGTGCCTCGCGCCTGCACGTGTCGTCCGCCCGACAGCTCGGACGGGGTTTTGGGGAATGGCCGGGTTTTCGCCGCTATCTCGGTGCTGACGGGGGGGGGGGGGGGAATGGCAGGCGCTCCGTCCCATAGTGGGGTCTCGGGGCTGCACCGGCTCGATCGACTTCTCCGACCAGGAACAATCACCAGGGACCAGGTTCGACGACCCGTGGCAATTCGACGACCTGCGCCAATTCGACGACCTTCACACCGACCACGACCAGACCCGAACGAACGAACAAGCGGGACCTCAACACTCTTCTTCGAACGAACGAACCATAAGCAGGGACTCTCCAACAACTCTCGACAATTCTCCTCCAGGGACAAGGGAACTGGGACTCTCGACAATTCTCCTTCAGGGACAAGGGAACAGGGACTCTCTTCCAACTCTCGACAATTCTCATTCAGGGACAAGGGAACAGGGACTCTCCACGCCCACCCTTTTGTAGGGCCGGGCTCCGCCCTTCGCTCCGCCCCGCGCCCCGTTCTTGGCTCCTCCTTCCTTCGAGACGCTTCCAGAAAATGCCTCGAAGGGGGGGTGTTCCTCTCCCCCGGCCGCGTCACACCGCGCATCCACCAATCGGGAGAGGACGCGCACCCCTCCCCTTTCTCACCAAGCGCGGGGAAAAATGTCGGGAAACCCCACAGGCGTTGTTGGTTTTCTTCTCCACGCGCCGTACGACGAAGGAAGGAAGATTTGGCGCGGGAGATATTTGTGCGGGCGTTTTGGGCGGGAGATCTTGGCGGGAGATATATAAGCGGGAGTTTTGGGCGGGAGATGCCCCTTCGCACCCTTGTTGCTGCTGCCACTCCGCTCCTTTCATCCGTCCCACGGAGATCGTGACCGCACGGTGCTCGTTGAATGGCGAGTGGCGAAGATGTGGTAGCGTAGTTGTGGAAGGTAGCGTCGTGGTGTGAATGGCGTGATTGTTGGCGTCGTGTTAGTGAATGGCGTGATCGTTGAGATGTTGGTTGTGGCGATGTTCGTTGTTGTTCTTGCACCAAAATAACGACAGCAAAAGAAAAAACGGCTAACTGAAGAATCGCAGCCCGAATGGATCACATATATTCCCTCTATACAACGGGTTTGGGCTAACTACACATGAATACCGATATATCTCACCTGAGGACCCTTTATGGTGTATTGCGAATTTCCACAGCCGTAACAATATATAATATATTATATATATATATATATATATATATATATATATATTGTTACGAATTTGGGGATTCAATTGCACACAACATACAGGTTCCTTTAGTCAGCTATGTCGATAAGTGCTTGTTCCCTAGATAGCTCACCTTTCATTGTTTAATGTTCAGAAATCGATTAGATGCGCTGCGGATCGATCTAATAGTTAGGGAAGAACAAGGAGACATCCCTCCCCCTCTTCTGCGAAGAGGAAGAACCCTGCCGTCCGTGACTCATGATGTCAACAACTCCCTCCCACCCGTGGTTGAGCGGGGGATGGATCACGAGGGCATGAGTCACGCCGGGCGTGGAGGAGGGGGGGCGGAGAAGGATAAGAGGAGATCTTTTCTTTTGTTCAGGGGCAGAGTTGGAAGGGCAGAGTTGAAGAAGGGAGTTGAAGAGTAGCCGTTCAGCAGACTGTCGGGTCCTGCTTGGCTTGCGTTAGGGTTGAGGCCTTCGAGAGCTTTTTGCTTCAGCTGGCTCAGTGAGCTTCGCTGAGGCCTAACTCGGGAGGAGCTTTTTGAGGCTCTTTGCTTTGATGGTTCCGTGAGCTTCGCTTATGCTTGGCTCGGAGGAGCTTTTTGCTTCAAGCTGCCCTGTTTGGAAGAAAGTTAAGCCGGTCCGGCTCGGCTCGAGCTGCGAGTGGTGGCTTCTTCTTCTTGGTTCGTGGAGCTCTTTTGTTCTCCATTTTGGTTCCCGGCTTGGTGCGACTCATCGACCTCTTCGTGGAGGTGGTTCCTCGGGGAAGCGACGCATCGACGGAAGGTTCGGCGCCTCGTCTCACCAGCAGGTGTTGCGAAGCGCAGGAGGTGGTTCCTCGGGGAAGCGACGCATCGACGGGAAGGATCGCGCCTCGTCTCACCAGCACGTGTTGAGAAGCGCGGGAGGTGGTTCCTCGGGGAAGCGACGCATCGACGGGAAGGATCGGCACCTCGTCTCACCAGCACGTGTTGAGAAGCGCGGGGTGGTTCCTCGGGGAAGCGACGCATCGACGGGAAGGATCGGCGCCTCGTCTTACCAGCACGTGTTGAGAAGCGCGGGAGGATTCGCGGGAGCTCCGGAAGGATCGCGGCTCGGCGATTGGATCCAGCTCGCTGTCGCTGGAGCCCAGGTCCGAACAACTTGAAGACCACACGAGGTGGAGAGGTTCGAGATAGGCTCTGAGTTTCAGCTCACCTGTCCTCCGAGCTGGAGCTGGTTATTAAAGGCTCTGCCACCATTTCTTGGGTGTGTGTGTGTGCGTACGTGTGTCCGTGGGCCCGTCTAATAAGTAGGAACTGCTGTTAAGTGCAAGTGACTGTACATAATAAGTAGACGGTTGTAGTTCTTTTGTCGTGCTTTTGTTGCTTGTATAATTGCATATGTGTTTTTCCTTGTTTAATTGCATTCGTGCTTTATTATAATAAATGTCCTTGCATGAATGTAAACCTGTTCGTTGCGTCCATTCCCTCATTGAACTGCCCCATCTTGCACTCAGAATATAGTGGTTTTAAATAAAACCGATAAATAGGATCGGTGTTCCTGCGCGAGGTCTGGGCGATAATACCGCCTCAGTTATCCCAGAACGGAACGGACCGCTTAAGCGGTTCGTGTCCAAGCAGGCCTTCGCCGACGTATGGTCCCTCGGTAGGTTACCCGTGCGGGTACTTAGGTATATCGATATTCGGCGATTGACCCTATTTTGCGCAGAGGAGAGGATGATCAAACTGTTTATCAAAATTATTCTGCATGAATAACAGTAAAGATGTTAAACAAAAATAATGTCTGAAATCCATTTTCTACCAGTCGTACAATAAAACACGGCCCGAGACTAACCCATCGGATGCATCCGGAGCCAAGCCAGTCTGGACACAAACACTGCTCAGACCATACCGAAGACAATGACCTGTCGCGGACATGTCCGGAGAAAAGCTCCCGTCTGGAGACAAAAACATCACCTGCCCGAATCACGTCTGGAGCCAAAACACCGCTCGGACACATCCTGAGAAAACACACCCAGACACATCTAGAGACAAACACCTGGAAGTGTGTCAAAATGTTTCTGTGTGTGTGTCATATATATATATATATATATAATATATATATATTATATATATATATATATATATATTATTATAATAATGGGTTGCGATTCGCGCCCCGCCGGGGCGTGTCGAAGACCGCGTGTAACCAAAGCGCCGCTTCGCCCACACGGAACGTTGCAATTCAGATCGTGACCCTCTCGGAACAACGCGCGGGAGTAGTCACGGGTGGGGGTTTAACCTCACCAACAACTCAGTCAGCATTCTAACCCGCGGTGAAATAGGTCCGATCGCCGAATGGTCGATTTAACCTTAAGTACCAGCGCGGGTTTAGCGTACCGAGGAGTGTACACGCCAGCAGGTCGACTCCGGACACGAACCGCTTAAGCGGCTTGTTCCGTGCTCAGGGATAACGAGCGGATTATCGTCTGACCTGGACGGTTCAGATTAGTTACCGGTGTTTAAACCCACCTATCAAATCCCTTACGTGATTTCAAGAATGGAGCTTTCAAATAAAAGGAAAGGACGAAGCAAAACGGGGAACAATCGGACAAGCACATTTAATACGGAAGCACGGAAGGCACGTATATTACAGTAAAACAATGGAACAAAAGCAATACACGTATACGTTATGCAACAGAAAAAACACAAAGCAAAGAACCAACGCAGATACTACAACCGAATAAGGCATTCACACGGCAAACACTTAAAACAGTTCTACTTCTCAGACTGGCGGCCACCCACAGACATTTACACAAAAACCCCAAAAGAAAGGAAGTCGCGACTTCCCTGAGCGCAATCCGTCCAGCCCTTGCGACCGCAACTCCGAGTCCCTCCGCAGTGGTCCACTGGGTCTCGTGCTCGGCCTGCCAACGGTCGTCGCGCCCGACAGCTCGACGGGGTTTTGGGGATGGGCGGGTTTTCGCCGCTATCTCGGTGCTGACGGGGGGGGGGGGGGCAGGCAGGCGCTCCGTCCACTAGTTTTTTTGGGGGGGGGGTCTCGGGCCTGCACGGCTCCGATCGCTTCCGACAGGAAAATCACCAGGGACCAGGTCGACGACCCCGTGGCAATTCGACGACCTGCGCAATTCGACCGCCCTTCACCGACCACGACCAGACCCGAACTGAACGAACGAACCTGCACCCTCTCCTCGAACGAACGAACCATAAGCAGGGACTCCTCCAAACAAACTCTGCGCAATTCTCCTCCAGGGACAAGGACTGGACTCTCGACAATTCTCCTTCAGGACAAGGGAACAGGACCTCTTCAGCTCTCGACAAATTCATCAAAATTCCAGCGGACAAGGGAACAGGGACTCTCCAACGCCCACCCTTTTGTTAGGGCCGGGCTCCGCCCTTCGCTCCGCCCCGCGCCCCGTTTCTTGGCTCCTCCTTCCTTCCGAGACGCTTGCCAGAAAATGCCTCGAAGGGGGGGTGTTCCTCTCCCCCAGCCGCGTCACACCGCGCACACCAATCGGGGAGAGGACCGCGACACCCTCCCCTTTCTCACCAAGCGCGGGGAGAAAATGTCGGAAACCCCACAGGCGTTGTTGCGTTTTCTTCTCCACGCGCCGTTAACGAACGAGGAAGGAAGATTTGGCGCGGGAGATATTTGTGCGGGCGTTTTGGGCGGGAGATTCTTGGCGGAATATTAAGAGGGAGTTTTGGGGCGGGAGCAGTGCCCCTTCGCACCATTGTTCTGCTTGGCCACTCCGCTCCTTTCATCCGTCCCACGGAGATCTGACCGCACGGTGCTCGTTGAAATGGCGAGTGGCGAAGATGTGTACGTAGTTTGTGAAGTAGCGTCGTGGTGTGCAATGGCGTGATTGTTGGGCGCGTTTAGTTGAATGGCGTGATCGTGAGATTGGTTGTGGCGATGTCGTTGTTGTTCTGCACCAAAAAACACAGCAAAGAAAAACGGCTAACTGAAGAATCGCAGCCCGATTGGATCACATATATTCCCTCTAATACAACGGGTTTGGGCTAACTAACATGAAATTACCGATATATCTCACCTGAGGACCCTTAATGGTGTATTGCGAATTTCCACAGCCGTAACATATATATATATATATAATATATATATTATATAATATAATATATTGTTACGAATTGGGATTCCAATTGCACACGAACATAACAGGTTCCTTTAGTCAGCTATGTCGATAAGTGCTTGTCCCTAGATAGCTACACTTTCATTGTTTAAATGTTCAGAAATCGATTAGATGCGCTGCGGTCGATCTAATAGTTAGGGAACGAACAAGTGGAGACATCCCTCCCCTCTTCTGCGAAGAAGAAGAACCCTGCCGTCCCTGACTCATGATGTCAACACTCCCTCCCACCGGGTTTGGCGGGGGATGGATCACGAGGGCAATGAGTCACGCCGGCGCGTGAGGAGAGGGGGGCGGAGAAGGATAAGAGGAGATCTTTTTCTTTGTTCAAGGGGCAGAGTGGAAGGGCAGAGTTGAAGAGGAGTTGAATGAGTGCCGTCAGCAGACTGTCGGGTCCTGCTTGGCTTGCGTTAGGGTTGAGGCTTCGAGAGCTTTTTGCTTCAGCTGGCTCAGTGAGCTTCGCTGAGGCCTAACTCGGGAGGAGGCTTTTTGGAGGCTCTTTGCTTTGATGTTCCGTGAGCTCGCTTATGCTTGGCTCGGAGAGCTTTTTGCTTCAAGCTGCCCTGTTTGGAAGAAATGTTAGCCGGTCGCTCGGCTCGAGCTGCGAGTGGTGGCTTCTTCTTCTTGGTTCGTGGAGCTCTTTGTTCTCCATTTTGGTTCCCGGCTTGGTCGACTCATCGACCTCTTCGTGGAGGTGGTTCCTCGGGGAAGCGACGCATCGACGGGAAGGTTCGGCGCCTCGTCTCACCAGCAGGTGTTGCGAAGCGCAGGAGGTGGTTCCTCGGGGAAGCGACGCATCGACGGGAAGGATCGCGCCTCGTCTCACCAGCACGTGTTGAGAACGCGGGAGGTGGTTCCTCGGGGAAGCGACGCATCGACGGGAAGGATCGGCACCTCGTCTCACCAGCACGTGTTGAGAAGCGCGGAGGTGGTTCCTCGGGGAGCGACGCATCGACGGGAAGGATCGGCGCCTCGTCTTACCAGCACGTGTTGAGAAGCGCGGGAGGATTCGCGGGAGCTCGGGAAGGATCGCGGCTCGGCGATTGGATCCAGCTCGCTGTCGCTGGAGCCCAGGTCCGAACAACTTGAAGCCACACGAGGTGGAGAGGTTCGAGATAGGCTCTGAGTTTCAGCCACCTGTCCTCCGAGCTGGAGCTGGTTATTAAAGGCTCTGCCACCATTTCTTGGGTGTGTGTTGTGCGTACGTGTGTCCGTGGGCCCGTCTAATAAGTAGAACTGCTGTTAAAGTGCAAGTGACTGTACATAATAAGTAGACGGTTGTAGTTCTTTTGTCGTGCTTTTGTTGCTTGTATAATTGCATATGTGTTTTTCCTTGTTTAATTGCATTCGTGCTTTATTATAATAAATGTCCTTGCATGAATGTAAACCTGTTCGTTGCGTCCATTCCCTCATTGAACTGCCCCATCTTGCACTCAGAAATAGTTGGTTTTAAATAACCGATAAATAGAACGGGTCCGGCGAGGTCTGGGCGATAATACCCGCCTCAGTTATCCCAGAAACGGAACGGACCGCTTAAGCGGTTCGTGTCCAAGCAGGCCTTCGCCGACGTATGGTCCCTCGGTAGGTTACCGTGCGGGTACTTAGTATATCGATATTCGGCGATTGACCCTATTTTGCGGCGTTAGAATACGGACTGGGCCGTGGTGGGATTAAAAACCCACCCGTGACTGGTTTCTTGGCGTTGTTCCAGAAAGTCACGACTGGATTGTCCGTTCGGTGGGCAAAGCGACCGCTATTGGTTAGACGCGGTCGTTCGCACGCCGGCGGCGGGATTCTACAACAATATATATATATATATATATATTATTTATTTATATACACACACACACACACACCACACTTCTTTTTTTTTTTTTTTTCTTTTTTTT
>CM068961.1:53566777-53576884 GCA_035128595.1 Eptatretus atami
AGAGAGATCGACCTTTACAGACTGATCCTCCAGTGGTTGATTGTGGAAATAGTTGTGTGGTTTCTTTGATGATCATTCCAGAGAGACAGGTTGAAAATATGAGATTTACCTAGATTGAAAGAGATGTTTGAGGTGTGAGACAGAATATCATGTTTTAATTCCAGGTCAACAGAGAAGAAGCTGCTGCTGCCCAGCTGTCATTGGGATGTGGAATTGTACAGTATCATGTGAAGTCATCTGCAAGAGGAAAAGTCGGTTTTCAAAAGCATTGGAGAAGTCGATATACTGCTACATTAGGTGTGGATGCAAGCTGCTACGTTGGGACAATCCATCTACTTTGAAAGGATTCCACTGAGAGCTACATGCTGTCACTTGTATGAGAGGGGGAAATCAGCAATCTATGGCTCAAGCAATGGTTACAACTGCATTTTTACAGAGTGACCCTTGTTAGTACTGAAGTTAAGGTTAACCTTTCTGGCTTGTACCGTGGTTTTATTTGTCTCTTTATCTAAACAGTATTGGCTGTGTTTGGTTCTGCACATTTGCTTCCATATTATTTCGATTAACAGTCCGCAGTTGTTGATACATTGTTTCCCAGTATTTATTTGGTCGCTATTGTGCAAATGGAAACCGTGACTGCACAACCAGGCTGTTAACTTAACAAACACAATGGTTTTAGCTCGTATCGAGTATAATGAAGCAATCGTATCGCCGTGTATGCCATTGAGAATAAAAAATGGCTTTTGCATATAGTATCAAGTTGGAACTCTGTATGCTTCCTGGCAGAGATGCAATTATGAACAAAGTTATTGCTCTGTGACCTCGTTGCATTTTCAATGTTGACTGAAAGAAGAATGGTGCAGTGGGAAAGGAAGGAAAAGCATTTGCATAATGTTTTGATGAAGAAATAAAATCAAATCTGTGGAGAAAAAAAATCACCAAGCTCAAAGGGTGTTTATTTTTATTTTCACTTCATATGTCAGGGATAAATTTAGCCTGGTGTTGGCGCAGTGGTTAGGCAGCGGCTTGGGATCCAAAAGGTCCTGAGTTCAAGCCCCGTTGGGCCACTGAATTAATACACCAGGGCGTTGACTCAGCCTGTCATCCTTCCGAGGTCGGTGAAAATGAGTACCAGTATATACTGGGCCGGTGTATACCCCGGTTAAAATAGGTGTACCATATCCCTGGGTCGTAAGAGGCGACCAGGGTTGCGTCAGGAAGGGCATCCGGCGTAAAACATGTGCCAAATCACTAATGCGGATCATACGGATGATCCGCTGTGGCGCCACCTAACGGGAGCAGCCGAAAGAAGAGAAGAAAGATGTCAGGGATAAATTTGATTGGAAGCCAATCAGAAAAGAAGGAAAAAAAGAATGAGTGTCTGAAACAATGCTGCACTCAAATGAGGAACCAATATAAGGGCCTAGATTCCATTTCAGTAGCAAAACAAAAGGATGTTTTCTTCAAGACAGGGTACCTTAAATTAACTGTGACCCATAAATGACACTTGAAAAATGAATCCACAGCTTTTGCTGGTAATGGCTTCAGTGCATTGCATTTATCCTTAACATAAAACTTTTGTAATTCATCCTTAACTTAAAAAAACATTACTTTGGGCTGAATATGTTGGAAAAAGCAGAAAGTTGTGCTTTTAACATTGCTCCTCACCCTCACTATCATTGTGAATTATACTGACAAGTGCATTGGACTTAGAGTAATTTCAATGGTTTCAATGGTCCTGGCTGTCTTTCACCTCACATGTGAGGAAATTGCACAAGTTGGTAGAAAGAGTTTGATTCCGAAACGAGATATCTCCATTGTTGTTTGATTCCAAACAAGATATCTCCATTGTTGTTTGACTCCAAAACAAGATATCTCCATTTGTTGTTTGATTCCAAAACAAGATATCTCCATTTGTTGTTTTATTACAAAATGAGATATCTCCATTTGTTGTTTCATTACAAACGAGATATCTCCATTTGTTGTTTCATTACAAAACGAGATATCTCCATTGTTTGTTTCATTACAAAACGAGATATCTCCATTTGTTGTTTCATTACAAATGAGATATCTACATTTGTTTGTTTCATTATCAAACAAAATGACCGATATCTCCATTGTTGTTTCATTACAAACGAGATATCTCCATTGTTGTTTGATTCAAAACAAGATATCTCCATTTGTTGTTTGATTCCAAACAAGATATCTCCATTTGTTGTTTGAGTCCAAAACAAGATATCTCCATTTGTTGTTTCATTACAAAACGAGATATCTACATTTATTGTTTCATTCTAAAACGAGATATCTCCATTTGTTTGTTTCATTACAAAACGAGATATCTCCATTTGTTGTTTCATTACAAAACGAGATATCTCCAAAATGAGTTTTTCTTTTCCATTGGACGTTCTAACACGTTTTGTTTCTAACTTTCTAATGTTTGTACTGCACTAACACAGTAAGTAATACTGAGCTTACACATAACTATTAAAGTATTAACACTAGGAAGGCCGGAAATCTTTCCTACCTCGAACCATGTCAGCAGCCGTTTTGACTGTTCATCTTTCTTTTAAAATTTTTAATAGCTATATCATATATAATAATTAATATTTAAAGTAAAATGAATTTTTGATATCAACTTGAAACTTTTATTTGTGATCACACATCAAGCAATAAAACAATGTGCAATAAAAATGCAGAAATGAAAAGTTTGAGTCACTGTTGCTCCTGATCCAGGAGAGCTTCAGGATGCTTGGTCCTATTTTTTTTCTTTTGGGCAGTGTCCACACCAACCGACATGTGCAGAGAACTCAGAATGCACACATTTTTCCTGGGCTTGCACTTGTAAGTTGTCAAGGTATTACAGTCACGATGTTTCATAACTGTACTGGTGTACTGCGTATGGTCAGGTTTTTTTGTTAACAGTTGAAGCTCTCTTCTGACTATGTTGATTGTTCCAACAAGACTTTTTTTATTTTTTTTTTCCAATTCATTTCCTAATGGCAGGGAAGTGAAAAAATTGTCTGTCACATTTCTTCCTTCCCCAAGTTTGTGGCGAAAGTTGAAGCACAACACTGTCTGGCAGCTAGTCGGCGAGTTTCATCTTTTCCAAGATTGGGGATGGCATTCACAATGGACTTTGACTTGACATCCACTGCCATCTAAAATGTTATGCCAAATTTGTCAGGTTGTTTGCCACATACTGTGTAAAACATGAACGTGTTTTGTCAGAAAGAGCTGCTCTATCCACTGTGATGTTCTCCCCAGGATTGTAGCAGGCAATGCTGTTATGATTAAACCCGATCCAAACCTATGATACCAGTGAAAGTTTGGCTGTTTGAAGGTGTGTATATATATATACACACACACACAAATAAGATGGCAAGAACAGGACACTGTACATGTTGGTAAAATATGCGATAGAACTAATTAAAGATATTTCAATTGAAATTGCATCACAAAAGTACCTCTTTTTGTATCTCCCTTGATAATTATTTAACTTCGCCTCTTGTGGTTGTGCAGTGCCGTTTGGTGAAAACTCTGTAGAACCTGCACACAAGTATACCACACAGATTGTAAATTTTGGAATGAAATATATGTATAGACCGTGCGTTATTTGCATGAAAATACAGGAATTGTTTATTCTGCTTATCAGGCCTCTGTGGTCAAGGTGGTTTGAATCAGCAAGGAATGTTCTCCTGCTTGGAATAAACTTTTTTGCCAAGGGCATCTGTTGTTAAATACACTAATTAATGCTTGAGGGCTTCCAAAAGTTGAGTATTTTAAGAGGGTCAAGGTGTAAGAGCTTAATTCTCTGCGGCTCTTGATGCTGGAAATCTGTGTTTGACGAGCCCTGGATATGGGAAAGAGGCAGAAATATTCTGGATATTTTGAATTTTTGGCTTGGTGATTTTTTTTTTTTCATAAAGGGGTTTTATGTCTCCTGAATTCATGGCAAGACACGTCTGACAGGATGCCTCAGAGGAAGGGAACTTCTCTTTGAGTAGTTTAGTCTGTGTTTGTTTGCTGACCAACTCTAAGTCATCAGCCTTGTACTTTGTAGGCATTGCATCAATGAGTGCAGTGTCCTTTGGAGGGTATAAACCTGTGGACGCCATCTTCCAGCATTGATCGCAGGTGGATGTGGAAGATCCCATGGTTACTTTCACAATGAGTAGGATTATCAACAGGGCTTTGGCCGACTTACAACAAATTTTTCTGCCTAAAGTGCAGGGTGTTAATGATTGCAACGGGTCGGCCAAATTTGTAATTCCATCTTGTTCCAGCATGTGTAAAAACAAATGCGATGGCAAGAACAGGACAAATGTATCAATCTATTTGAACAGGACAAATGTATTGATTATGTGCTGTACAGGAATCTTCTCTCAGATTCTTGAAAAATAGTTTGGCTTCAGTTTAATGTTGTCTATCAAGATAGCTTTGATGTCTCTCTGAACTCACACTTTAGTGTTTGAAGTTATGTTAATTTAAGTCCAAAAACCAATAACTTCATGTTGTACACCCTGTGAAGCAATTAACTCATTGCATTTTATTCTGTTCGACAGTGATTTAGAATACCTCTAATTTTCACATAGTATGTTGAATAAAATTAATTTACGCTTTTCAAAACAGGTATATCTTTATAACGGTTTCTTGTCTGATTTAAGGGTTTGAAAACTTCCAAATTAAAGCCAGACCGGATGCTGCTGATGTTGAAATGACCAATATTAACATGTTTGTTGCAGATGTTTTAATTAATGGATGGCATGTACACGTCAAACTTCATCAGCTCTTTGTTGTGTATTTTTTCTTTTGTGCTGGATATTATGACTCCCTTGGCTCTATTGTTGTGGGACATACAAAATCAGAAGCTTCCCCGAAAAAGAGAAGCGGCGAAAACAATATGTGACAAAATTTCACCTTTTACCAATACGGCACCACATCTGATCATGTGTGTGTATATGTACGTACACACACACACACACACACGTATATATGTATATGTATATATATATATGTTTTCTTCTTCTTCTTTCGGCTGCTCCCGTTAGGGGGTCGCCACAGCGGATCATCCGTTATGATCCGCATAATGATTTGGCACAGGTTTTACGCCGGATGCCCTTCCTGACGCAACCCTGGTCTCCTCTTACGATGCAGGGATAATATTATAAATATAATGTATATATATATTTATTATATATATATATATATATATATATATATATATAATATATATTGTTGTGGATTCTCGCCCGCCCGGCGTGCGGTCGTGCCGCCTTTATCCCGATTGCGGCGCGCGTGCCCACCGAACGTGGCAATCCAGTCGCAGCTTTTCGGATCAACGCGAAACCCAGCTACGGGTGCTGTTAACCACACCATAGATCAGCCAACTCTTCTGTCCACGCGCTACAGGGTTGATCGCCGAATTGTCGATGTACCTAATTATTGCGCAGACAGAAATACCGGGGATCTACTCCTCAACGGAGCGTGCACGAAACGAGCCGCTTTAAGCAGCTCGTTCCGTTTGCGATTGCCGAGCGGTTTTATATCGCCAAGCCCCGTTGGACCAGATGTACGTTTTATCGGCTATTAATCAGCCAGCTACTTATTCCGAACGCAATTACGGCAGTTCAATGGAGGAAGGGACACAACGAGTAGGTGAATATTCAAACAATAGGGAACATTTATTTCCAATGCACATATGCAAGCAAGGCAAGGAATGGGGGTAGGGGACAAGACACGAGCAAGAAAACCTACAGCCGTTATCTATTTACCATGCACATGCACTTAGTCAGTTCACTACTTGGTAGACAAGGCGCCACAGACTTCCATGCAAAAACCCAAGAAAGAAAAGAAAGAAAAGCACCGGGCTCGTAAGCCTTTATGATTGCTCGGAGCCGGGATGACACAGGGGCTCCGAGAGGCCGTGCAGGTTACCTTCGTCGCCCTTGAATCGACTCGATGGTTTTTTGGCGGCGACCCTCCGTATGTCCCTGTGGTCAAAGCGGCAGCTGTTGTAACGGCGGTTCTGTTGGTCCAGGGCCTAGCAGTCTGGCCTGGTCGATCGGGCCTGGCCGACGATGCTTCAGAGGAGCGAACGGGCCTTGCTCTTTTTGAGTTGAGCTCTTTAAGAGCCCCTTCACTCCTCAGCGTCGCTCGGACCGTTATGTAGCGCGGCTGGCGACTTCTCTCTGGCTGCAACTCGACACAACTCCGACCAACTCTGGTGCTCTCCACACACAACTCCTCTGAACTGGACTCCACACTCCACCGGACTCCAAACTCCACTGGACTCCAAACTCCATTGCAGGCTCGACTCTCTGGACTGTAACGGCCCAGCCAACTCTCTCCTCGGCGTTTCAGCCCGGCCTTTTATTGGTTCGGGGGGGGGGGGGCGCTTGGTCTTTCACCTTCGACCTTCACCCCGGCTGGCTCGCCCCTTTCGTCGTTTTGATCCGTTTTGCAAGTCATGCGCGCGACGTGTTTGAGATCACTCTCACAGCACGGCCGTGTTTGAAAACACCCTTCCGCTGTGAGGATGCCATCGTGTTCGCCTGTGGAGATGTTGGTTGTTGGGGATGTTGTTGCTGGTGAAAAGATGGCGGCGCCGTGGAGATGATGGTGAGGAGATTGTCGTTTGTTTGTTTGAAATGTTGTTTGTGGAGATGATGTTGTTTGTGGAGATGATGGTGAGGACTTGTTGTTGTTTGTGGGAGATGTTGGAGGAGATGTTGTTTGTTTTAAAATAAAGATAGAAAAAGAATAAGGGCTATCTCAAAGATGCACTGCCGGTACACGAATAATTCCCGTTAGACATTGGTGGGGAAATCTAACCTGGAACACGCACTTATCGACATAACTGATCTCTGGGGAAGCTGAATGGTGATCTGTGAATTCACAACCGTAACAATATATATATATATATATATATATATATATATATATATATATATATATATATATATATTATATATGTAGATATATATGTGATATATAAAGCTCTTTCCAACCAATGACTGACTCACTGCTTCACTAACTGATATTTAAGATCGGTACCTTCTGGGTGGCGTAGAAAGCAGAAATTTTGTGGGCTGATGGACATTGAAGCCGCACACCAGGAAAAAACACAGAACCTTCGGAAAGCATGCGTCAATGAAAATACAATAAATGAAATATCAAATGCAGGTGAGCGACCCCAGACAACGGGAAGCACAGTTCATATGCTTACACAATGTGTAAGCACACCCCTCAAGTATATATGTATACATGTGTATATATATATACACGAGGTGTGTTCAAAAAGTATCCAACCTTAATTTTTCGTGCGTAAACAAATGAAGCTAGGGAGGCGTGGTTTGGTGCACGTATGTAGGCGATCCTAATCCATATGCATGAATATTTTCCCGCCTGCAGAAGCTGTCAGTCGCCGACAAAACGCCGATGAGTGAGGAAGTGTAAGTGAGCGCCGTCGGATTTTCGTTTTTGACAAAATGACGGATCACTGTCGTCTCATCGCCAGTGATCACTGTGTTGAAGAAGTTGGGATCGCTGTTCACAGTCTCTCCAGCATGTCCTGTGCGATCTCCAAACAGAGTTGCTTCTGCTCGATCGTTAGCAGCTTTGGCACGAACTTCGCTGAGATTCTCCTGAAGCCCAAATCCTCAGTCACAATGGAATGAACGGATCCAATGCTGACGCCCGCCTCGTCTGCAAGTTATCTGATCGTGATTCGACGATCCTGCATCAGCAGGGTCCTCACTTGGTCAATGACGATCTCATTTCGGGATGTTGAGGCCCTACCAGACGTGCTTCACTTTCCACTAATGTGCGACCATCTTTGAAGGCGGTTGTACCACTCTTTTATCTGTGTGGTGCCCATTGCTCGTTCCCGAAGGCCTGTTGAATCTTGCGGATCGTTTCTACTTGGGAATCGCCAAGCTTTACAAAAATTTGATGCAGTAGCGTTGTTCAAGTTTTTCCGTCATTTTTGTCAAAAACGAAAATCCGACGGCGCTCACTTACACTTCCTCACTCATCGGCGGTCTGTCGGCGACTGACAGCTTCTGCAGGCGGGAAAATATTCACGCATACGGATTAGGATCGCCTACATACGTGCACCAAACCACGCCTCCTAGCTTCATTTTACGCACGGAAAATTAATGTTGGATACTGTTTGAACACACCTCGTGTATATATATATATATATATATATATATATATATATATATATATATATATATATATATACATATGTTATAAGCCTGGTGTTGGCGCAGTGGTTAGGGCAGCGGCTTGGGATCCAAAAGTCCTGAGTTCAAGCCCCGTTGGGCCACTGAATTAATACACCAGGGGGTTGACTCAGCCTGTCACCTTCGAGGTCGGCGAAGTGAGCACCAGTGTACTGGGCCCGGTGTATACCCCGGTTAAAATAGGTGTACCAGATCCCTGTGTCGTAAGAGGTGACCAGGTTGCGTCAGGAAGGGCATCCGGCATAAAACCTGTGCCAAATCATTATGTGGATCATAAGGGATGATCCGCTGTGGCGACCCCTAACGGGAGCAGCCGAAAGAAGAAGAAGAATATTATGACGCAACCCTGGTCACCTCTTACGACACAGGGATCTGGTACACCTATTTTAACCGGGGTATACACCGGGCCCAGTACACTGGTGCTCACTTCGCCGACCTCGGAAGGTTGACAGGCTGAGTCAACCCCCTGGTGTATTAATCATGCCCACGGGCTTGAACTCAGGACCTTTTGGATCCCAAGCCGCTGCCCTAACCACTGCGCCAACACCAGGCTTATAACATATGTATATATATATATATATATATATATATATATAATATATATATATATATATTATATATACACGAGGTGTTCAAAACAGTATCCAACATTAATTTTCGTGCGTAAACAAATGAAGCTAGGGAGGCGTGGTTTGGTGCACGTATGAGGCGATCCTAATCCGTATGCGTGAATATTTTCCCGCCTGCAGAAGCTGTCAGTCGCGACAGACCGCCGATGATGAGGAAGTGTAAATGAGCGCCGTCGGATTTTCGTTTTTGACAAAATGACGGAAAAACTTGAACAACGCTACTGCATCAAATTTGTGTAAAGCTTGGCGATTCCCAAGTAGAAACGATCCGCAAGATTCAACAGGCCTTCGGGAACGAAGCAATGGGCACCACACAGATAAAAGAGTGGTACAACCGCTTCAAAGATGGTCGCACATTAGTGGAAAGTGAAGCACGTCTGGTAGGCCCTCAACATCCCGAAATGAGATCGTCATTGACCAAGTGAGGACCCTGCTGATGCAGATCGTCGAATCACGATCAGATAACTTGCAGACGAGGCGGGCGTCAGCATTGGATCCGTTCATTCCATTGTGACTGAGGATTTGGCTTCAGGAGAATCTCAGCGAAGTTCGTGCCAAAGCTGCTAACGATCGAGCAGAAGCAACTCTGTTTGGAGATCGCACAGGACATGCTGGAGACTGTGAACAGCGATCCCAACTTCTTCAACACAGTGATCACTGGCGATGAGACGACAGTGATCCGTCATTTTGTCAAAAACGAAAATCCGACGGCGCTCACTTACACTTCCTCACTCATCGGCGGTTTGTCGGCGACTGACAACTTCTGCAGGCGGGAAAATATTCATGCATATGGATTAGGATCGCCTACATACGTGCACCAAACCACGCCTCCCTAGCTGCAATTTGTTTACGCACGAAAAATTAAGGTTGGATACTTTTTGAACACACCTCGTGTATATATATATACACATGTATACATATATACTTGAGGGGTGTGCTTACACATTGTGTAAGCATATGAACTGTGCTTCCCGTTGTCTGGGGTCGCTCACCTGCATTTGATATTTCATTTATTTGTATTTTCATTGACGCATGCTTTCCGAAGGTTCTGTGTTTTTTCCTGGTGTGCCGGCTTCAATGTCCATCAGCCCACAAAATTTCTGCTTTCTACGCCACCCAGAAGGTACCGATCTTAAATATCAGTTAGTGAAGCAGTGAGTCAGTCATTGGTTGGAAAGAGCTTTATATATCACATATATATCTACATATATATATATATATATATATATATA
>CM068961.1:53577207-53594542 GCA_035128595.1 Eptatretus atami
AACATTTCAACAAACAAACGACATCTCCTCACCATCATCTCCACGGCGCCGCCATCTTTTCACCAGCAACAACATCCCCAACAACCAACAATCTCCACAAGGCGAACACGATGGCATCCTCACAGCGGAAGGGTGTTTTCAAACACGGCCGTGCTGTGGAGTGATCTCAAACACGTCCGCGCATGACTTGCAAAACGGATCAAAACGACGAAAGGGGCGGAGCCAGCCGGGGGTGAAGGGTCGAAGGTGAAAGACCAAGCCCCCCCCCCCCCCGAACCCAATAAAAGCCGGGCTGAAACGCCGAGGAGAGAGTTGGGCTGCCGTTACAGTCCAGAGAGTCGAGCCTGCAATGGAGTTTGGAGTCCAGTGAGTTTGGAGTCCGTGGAGTGTGGAGTCCAGTTCAGAGAGTTGGTGTGGAGAGCACCAGAGTTGGTCGAGTTGGTCGAGTTGCAGCCAGAGAGAAGTCGCCAGCCCGCTACATAACGGTCCGAGCGACGCTGAGGAGTGAAGGGCTCTTAAAGAGCATCAACTCAAAAAGAGCAAGGCCGTTCGCTCCTCTTAAGCATCGTCGGCCAGGCCCGATCGACCAGCCAGACTGCTAGGCCCTGGACCAACAGAACCGCCGTTACAACAGCTGCCGCTTTGACCACAGGGACATACGGAGGGTCGCCGCCAAAAAGACCATCGAGTCGATTCAAGGGCGACGAAGGTAACCTGCACGGCCTCTCGGAGCCCCTGTGGTCATCCCGGCTCCGAGCAATCATAAAGGCTTACGAGCCCGGTGCTTTTCTTTCTTTTTCTTGGGTTTTGCATGGAAGTCTGTGGCGCCTTGTCTACCAAGTAGTGAACTGATAAGTGCATGTGCATGGTAAATAGATAACGGCTGTAGGTTTTCTTGCTCGTGTCTTGTCCCCTACCCCCATTCCTTGCCTTGCTTGCATATGTGCATTGGAAATAAATGTTCCCTATTGTTTGAATATTCACCTACTCGTTGTGTCCCTTCCTCCATTGAACTGCCGTAATTGCGTTCGGAATAAGTAGCTGGCTGATTAATAGCCGATAAAACGTACATCTGTCCAACGGGGCTTGGCGATATAAAACCGCTCGGCAATCGCAAACGGAACGAGCTGCTTAAAGCGGCTCGTTTTCGTGCACGCTCCGTTGAGAGTAGATCCCCGGTATTTCTGTCTGCGCAAATAATTAGGTACATCGACAATTCGGCGATCAACCCTGTAGCGCGTGGACAGAAGAGTTGGCTGATCTATGGTGTGGTTAACAGCACCCGTAGCTGGTGTCGGCGTTGATCCGAAAGCTGCGACTGGATTGCCACGTTCGGTGGGCACGCGCCGGCCGCAATCGGGATAAGGCGACCGACCGCACGCCGGGCGGGCGAGAATCCACAACAATATATATATATATATATATATATATATATATATATATATATATATAATATATACACATATATATTTATATATATTATCCCTGCATCGTAAGAGGAGACCAGGGTTGCGTCAGGAAGGCATCCGGCGTAAAACCTGTGCCAAATCATTATGCGGATCATAACGGATGATCCGCTGTGGCGACCCCTAACGGGAGCAGCCGAAAGAAGAAGAAGAAACATATATATATATACATATACATATATACGTGTTGTGTGTGTGTGTGTGTACGTACATATACACACACATGATCAGATGTGGTGCCGTATTGGTAAAAGGTGAAATTTTGTCACATATTGTTTTCGCCGCTCTCTTTTTCGGGGAAGCTTCGATTTTGTATGTCCCACAACAAAAAGAGCCAAGGGAGTCATAATATCCAGCACAAAAGAATAAAATACACAAAAAAGAGCTGATGAAGTTTGACGTGTACATGCCATCCATTAATTAAAACATCTGCAAACAACATGTTAATATTGGTCATTTCAACATCAGCAGCATCCGGTCTGGCTTAATTTGGAAGTTTTCAAACCCTTAAACAGACAGAAACTGTTATAAAAGTATACCTGTTTGAAAAGCGTAAATTAATTTTATTCAACATACTATGTGAAAATTAGAGTATTTCTAAATCACTGTCGAACAGAATAAAATGCAATGAGTTAATTGCTTCACAGGGTGTACAACATGAAGTTATTTGGTTTTTGGACTTAAATTAACATAACTTCAAACACTAAAAGTGTGAGTTCAGAGAGGACATCAAAGCTATCTTGATAGACAACATTAAACTGAAGCCAAACTATTTTCAAGAATCTGAGAAAGATTCCTGTACAGCACATAATCAATACATTTGTCCTGTTCAAATAGATTGATACATTTGTCCTGTTCTTGCCATCGCATTTGTTTTTACACATGCTGGAACAAGATGGAATTACAAATTTGCCGACCCGTTGCATCATTTAACACCCTGCACTTTAGGGCAGAAATTTGTTGTAAGTCGGCCAAAGCCCTGTTGATAATCACCTACTCATTGTGAAAGTAACCATGGGATCTTCCACATCCACCTGCGATCAATGCTGGAAGATGGTCCACAGGTTTATACCCTCCAAAGGACACTGCACTCATTGATGCAATGCCTACAAAGTACAAGGCTGATGACTTAGAGTTGGGTCAGCAAACAAACACAGACTAAACTACTCAAAGAGAAGTTCCCTTCCTCTGGAGCATCCTGTCAGACGTGTCTTGCCATGAATTCCAGGAGACATAAAACCCCTTTATGAAAAAAAAAAAATCACACAAGCAAAAAATTCAAAATATCCAGAATATTTCTGCCCCTCTTCCCATATCCAGGGCTCGTCAAACACAGATTTCCAGCCATCAAGAAGCCGCAGAGAATTAAGCCTTTACACCTTGACCTCTTAAAATACTCAACTTTTGGAAGCCTCAAGCTATTAATTAGTGTATTTAACAACAGATGCCCTTGGCAAAAAAGTTTATTCCAAGCAGGAGAACATTCCTTGCTGATTCAAAACCACCTTGACCACAGAGGCCTGATAAGCAGAATAAACAATTCCTGTATTTTCATGCAAATAACGCACGGTCTATACATTAATTTCATTCCAAAATTTACATCTGTGTGGTATACTTGTGTGCAGGTTCTACAGAGTATTCACCAAACGGCACGTGACAACCACAAGAGGCGAAGTTAAATAATTATCAAGGAGATACAAAAAGAGGTACTTTTTGTGATGCAATTTCAATTGAAATATCTTTAATTAGTTCTATCGCATATTTTACCAACATGTACAGTGTCCTGTTCTTGCCATCTTATTTGTGTGTGTGTGTATATATATATACACACCTTCAAACAGCCAAACTTTCACTGGTATCATAGGTTTGGAATGGGTTTAATCATAACAGCATTGCCTGCTACAATCCTGGGAGAACATCACAGTGATGAGCAGCTCTTTCTGACAAAACACGTTCATGTTTTACACAGTATGTGGCAAACAAACCTGACAAATTTGGCATAACATTTTAGATGGCAGTGGATGTCAAGTCAAAGTCCATTGTGAATGCCATCCCCAATCTTGGAAAAGATGAAACTCGCCGACTAGCTGCCAGACAGTGTGTGCTTCAACTTTCGCCACAAACTTGGGGAAGGAAGAAATGTGACAGACAATTTTTTCACTTCCCTGCCATTAGGAAATGAATTGGAAAAAAAAAATAAAAAAAGTCTTGTTGGAACAATCAACATAGTCAGAAGAGAGCTTCAACTGTTAACAAAAAAACTGACCATACCGCAGTACACCAGTACAGTTATGAAACATCGTGACTGTAATACCTTGACAACTTACAAGTGCAAGCCCAGGAAAAATGTGTGCATTCTGAGTTCTCTGCACATGTCGGTTGGTGTGGACACTGCCCAAAAGAAAAAAATAGGACCAAGCATCCTGAAGCTCTCCTGGATCAGGAGCAACAGTGACTCAAACTTTTCATTTCTGCATTTTTATTGCACATTGTTTTATTGCTTTGATGTGTGATCACAAATAAAAGTTTCAAGTTGATATCAAAAATTCATTTTACTTTAAATATTAATTATTATATATGATATAGCTATTAAAATTTTAAAAGAAAGATGAAACAGTCAAAACGGCTGCGACATGGTTCGAGGAGGAAAGATTTCCGGCCTTCCTAGTGTTAATACTTTAATAGTTATGTGTAAGCTCAGTATTACTTACTGTGTTAGTGCAGTACAAACATTAGAAAGTTAGAAACAAAACGTGTTAGAACGTCCAATGGAAAAGAAAAACTCATTTTGGAGATATCTCGTTTTTTAATGAAACAACAAATGGAGATATCTCGTTTTGTAATGAAACAACAAATGGAGATATCTCGTTTTAGAATGAAACAATAAATGTAAGATTCTCGTTTTGTAATGAAACAACAAATGGAGATATCTTGTTTTGGACTCAAACAACAAATGGGATATCTTGTTTTGGAATCAAACAACAAATGGAGATATCTTGTTTTGGAATCAAACAACAATGGAGATATCTCGTTTTGTAATGAAACAACAATGGAGATATCTCATTTGTAATGAAACAACAAATGTAGATATCTCATTTTGTAATGAAACAACAAATGGAGATATCTCGTTTTGTAATGAAACAACAAATGGAGATATCTCGTTTTGTAATGAAACAACAAATGGAATATCTCGTTTTGTAATGAAACAACAAATGGAGATATCTCATTTTGTAATAAAACAACAAATGAGATATCTTGTTTTGGAATCAAACAACAAATGGAGATATCTTGTTTTGGAGTCAAACAACAATGGAGATATCTTGTTTTGGAATCAAACAACAATGGAGATATCTCGTTTCGGAATCAAACTCTTTCTACCAACTTGTGCAATTTCCTCACATGTAGGTGAAAGACAGCCAGGACCATTGAAACCATTGAAATTACTCTAAGTCCAATGCACTTGTCAGTATAATTCACAATGATAGTGAGGGTAGGAGCAATGTTAAAAGCACAACTTTCTGCTTTTTCCAACATATTCAGCCCAAAGTAATGTTTTTTAAGTTAAGGATGAATTACAAAAATTTATGTTAAGGATAAATGCAATGCACTGAAGCCATTACCAGCAAAAGCTGTGATTCATTTTCAAGTGTCATTTATGGGTCACAGTTAATTTAAGGTACCCTGTCTTGAAGAAAACAGTCCTTTTGTTTGCTACTGAAATGGAATCTAGGCCTTATATGGTTCCTCATTTGAGTGCAGCATTGTTTCAGACACTCATTCTTTTTTCCTTCTTTTCTGATTGGCTTCCAATCAAATTTATCCCTGACATCTTCTTCTTCTCTTTCGGCTGCTCCCGTTAGGGTCGCCACAGCGATCATCCGTATGATCCGCATAGTGATTGGCACATGTTTACGCCGGATGCCCTTCCTGACGCAACCCTGGTCGCCTCTTACGACACAGGATATGGTACACCTATTTAACCGGGGTATACACCGCCCAGTATACTGGTACTCATTTCACCGACCTCGGAAGGATGACAGGCTGATCAACGCCCTGGTGTATTAATTCAGTGGCCCAACGGGGCTTGAACTCAGGACCTTTTGGATCCCAAGCCGCTGCCCTAACCACTGCGCCAACACCAGGCTAAATTTATCCCTGACATATGAAGTGAAAATAAAATAAACACCCTTGAGCTTGGTGATTTTTTTTCTCCACAGATTTGATTTTATTTCTCATCAAAACATTATGCAAATGCTTTTCCTTCCTTTCCCACTGCACCATCTTCTTTCAGTCAACATTGAAAATGCAACGAGGTCACAGAGCAATAACTTTGTTCATAATTGCATCTCTGCCAGGAAGCATACAGAGTTCCAACTTGATACTATATGCAAAAGCCATTTTTTATTCTCAATGGCATACCGGCGATACGATTGCTTCATTATACTCGATACGAGCTAAAACCATTGTGTTTGTTAAGTTAACAGCCTGGTTGTGCAGTCACGGTTTCCATTTGCACAATAGCGACCAAATAAATACTGGGAAACAATGTATCAACAACTGCGGACATGTTAATCGAAATAATATGGAAGCAAATGTGCAGAACCAAACACAGCCAATACTGTTTAGATAAAGAGACAAATAAAACCACGGTACAAGCCAGAAAGGTTAACCTTAACTTCAGTACAACAAGGTTCACCTCTGTAAAAATGCAGTTGTAACCATTGCTTGAGCCATAGATTGCTGATTTCCCCCTCTCATACAGTGACAGCATGTAGCTCTCAGTGGAATCCTTTCAAAGTAGATGGATTGTCCCAACGTAGCAGCTTGCATCACACCTAATGTACAGTATATCGACTTCTCCAATGCTTTTGAAACCGACTTTTCCTCTTTGCAGATGACTTCACATGATACTGTACAATTCCACATCCAATGACAGCTGGGCAGCAGCAGCTTCCTTCTCTGTTGACCTGGAATTAAAACATGAGATTCTTCTCACACCTCAAACATCTCTTCAATCTAGAGTAAATCTCATATTTTCAACCTGTCTCTCTGGAATGATCATCAAAGAAACCACACAACTATTTCCACAATCAACCACTGAGGATCAGTCTGGGAAAGGTCGAACTTCTGGACCTTCCAGTCAACTACAACCTCTCCTTGGCAGACTATGTATCAAAGCTGATTCCAAACCAGCGACTTTAGACCGGGCATCCTCCATCGAATCAGGTCCTTCCTTGGAAGTCAGTTCTTCTCACAGCCTCGAAGGCCTTTCTGCAGAGCTCAATGGAGTACTGCTTTACCATCAAATGGGCAGGTGGCCAGATCTTACTCCTCATGCATATAAGAGCCTCCCTCATTTTATCCACCTTCTCACATCACTGAGCCCACCATGTACCATGTGAACAGAATTTCAATGGGGTCTCCGCTTGTGAGGATACAACGTCTCCACTGAGCTGAAATTGGTGTGCACGATCCAGCACACCTCATATCACACCACAGTCCTTCACTTATTTGCCTTGAACACTATCCTCACCCAATGCATCAAAATGTTGAGTGCCGCAACACCTTTTCACCACACAAACTAGTCTGCATTACTGACAGATCATTCATAATAGAAACTGTTGTGAGGCTTTAACTATGGTAAAACTTCATTTCTGTCCCATATTCTTTACTCGCTCTATCATAGTTCCTTTGCCAAAAGAAACTGGATGGGAAAGATGGCACACCCCATTGGACTGCCAACCTCCAACTACCGCCAAGCCACTGTATATATGCTGTCACAAACCTCACACTAAAATCATTATCTGCCATCAAAAAGTCTCTAAATCATGCTAGTATCCATAATAATTCCAGAGCTTATTGGATGAAGCAATGTAGGACCAACCGATACACATATGCCAAGTCCAGCCACAACACCATCATGTCCTTCTTCGACGTTTTACCTCTCAAAAATACTCCACACACAGTTGGATGTTCAATACACACTGATGCTTCGAGTAACCCTGCCTTTGAACCAATCCGTCAAAGTACCAATCTGTCTGATGAATGCGTAGTCGAGGAGCAATAAATTCCGATCACAATCATACCATCCACAACCGACAATGACTTTGCCTTGAAATGATAATGCCCTCACCTCTTACTCTTTCAGGATTTATACCCTTCCACCAGACACACATCCCTTTCTCGACACCACCCTTAAATCCTTCCATAAGTACTACCTCATCCCACCACATATCTAGACACACCTGATATGGAACCCCACTCAGTCTGAGCAATATCCAGTTCCACTTTGGACAGCTCCACCAGGTCAAATAGATGCCAGGCTCTGTCAACCTCATCAACCTTTGACTCATTCTCCACCTCCTCCCACCTTCAATCTGCATCAGTATGCTGTAGTTGACTCTCTGGCTTCCCGTTGGCACATGCAGTGCTCCAGACCTTTTGCAGTCCAACAAATGAAATGCATTTTCATACAGCTTTGTCTTTCTACTCCCTTCTTTCATTTATCTCGTCCTTTAATCCATTCTCACATTCCACAACCTGCCTCTCACCTTTACCCTCAACTCTTCCAATCCTGTCCTCTCTCTCCTGCAGCCACTTCTTCCACTTATTATAACAACACTTGTAGCCCTTCTCAGCCTCAAAATCCCCTCTGCTTCTCTCAACTTGCACCCTTTTAACTCACCATCCCTCGACTCATACCTTCCCTCAAAATGCAAGACATGCATACTCCACAATCTCATTCAACTTCTTAATCCAGCCTCAATTTCCCTTTCAGAATGTCAAGCACTCCACTTACCCCCTCATCCAAAGAATATATAAAACTAATGAATCATATCAGAAATAGTAAAGTGTAAGTCTGAATAATTTTTTTTTAACTAAATTCAAATTTCTGCACAGTTGTTTTAAAGTTTGCTCAACTAATTTTAGCCAGCTTAGAATGACTTGATACATTTGAAATTTTGACTCTGGTCTCATGGTTGAGTCTGAGCTGAGTGGATCTCAACGACAAGGTCTCAAGTCAGAAAAAAGCAAATTCATCACAATGACATTATTTTCTGTCTAAAACCAATCACAACAATTAATCACGTTTTGAATGTTTCCTTAATCATAATTAATAGCCAATATTGTTGTCAGTGACTGTTTAACATTTTGAAAAACACGATATACATAATTGCACTTTTCAAGTTTAATTCTATTCACACTCTCAAGTGACAGCTGGGCAAAAAATACATCACAATAAACTAAAATTCATGCTGCAAATGATGCCCATTACACAAATGAGATAAATGCAATGAATGAAAAGTCTAAATTTGGCAAGGTTTGTAAAAAAATATATATAATTAAATTGTTAAAAACAAATAAAAAAAGACAAAATATCATAGCCCCTGTTGTTTTATTCATTTTACTGTATGGAGTTAAAGGGCGAGCTCATATTTATTTTACAACTACAATGGCCGCCAGTCTACCAGTCAGCATCTTTGACCAGATCACAAAATAAAGTGAGGATCACATGTACGCCATCATGTACTGTGCTTGTGCCAAGTTTGAACAAAAATCAGACCATGCATGTCATGAGAAATGGTGGGGCCCATATAAGTAAGAAAATGGCACAGTCTGTCTATTTTGGATCTAATCTGGAGAAAAAAATGAATTGGATATGTAACCCACATGCAATATCTGGTGCCAAGTATGAACAACATGGTGAATGCATGTCCGAGAAATGTTTGAAGACGTGTTTTAACACCAGGTTTTGTGTTTTTACAATTAAAATGGCACCAGTCGGCCATCTTGGATATGATCTCGAAAAAAAAAATTACGTGCTTATGTAAGCCATAATTCTTTATACGTGTACCAAGTTTGAACAACATCAGAAAATGCATGTCCAAGATATGGTTGCAGACACGCGCGCACACACACACACACACACACACACACACACACACACACCACAACCACACACACGCACACAAAAGACACACACACGAAAATCGATACCAAATCCATCACCCCTTTTGGACAAATCCAACGGGGCTAATAATGTTTATTTTCTTACCTTGTCAAAAATCTAGAGTTGTGAAAATAGACACTAGTTTTCTTTGAATTGCATCAAGTCCATATTTTTATTGCTCAGTGATGTAACTTTATAATTGCATTTCAAGTAAAGACAATTTTGTCAAATACAACCACTGTAATAATAGGCAGTTACTATTTTGTCAATTCAAACTAAATAAATACATTCATATTTAAAAATAATTCGTTAAAAAAGAGAAAAGAAAAAGAAAATCCAAAGATCACAATCCCACACAGTTATCAGATAAATTCTGAAAGTTTCAATCTCTTTATTGTAGTTTAAGAAAGATCCGTTATCTCTCTGAAAGACTCTGATGATGCAGGTATGTTGCTCACCTTAAATTTTTTTTGACTGAATTTTAACCACTTTGGGTTTTATGTGTCTTAGCCAGGAAGCCATATAATTGCCACGATAAGATTAATGGTAAACTTATTCAGTGCGTCGGTGAAGTGTGTTTCGATAAGCATCTATTAATAAAATCCATCGCAACTAGTGAAGCTCTTAGGATTAGATTAGCTCTCTAAAAGCTCAAAGTTTGAAAAGCTTAGCAATCCCGTTTGCAAGAAATTAATAGTACGTTACTTCAGCTGCTTGATTACTCAGGTTCTGATACAACTACTGCAAGATATAATCTCATCCAGAGTTTTTACTCCTTATGTTTCCTAACCACATGCCTAATTTGCATTGTGATCCATGAAGGGTTACTCAAGACTGTCCACACTCAATATGCTCTTGTGCATCTCTCATCATACAGCCTACTACCAAATCAACTTTGCTAAGACTCTATCAGTCTCATTTCTCCAGAAAAGATAGTAACTCATTGGTCAACTCGTGTTGAACCCATTTTAGGTCAGGCTCGACTTTCCACTATTTCTCAAGTCTACTGTTTGTCCATTTCATGTTTTGCCTGTAGCAGACCACCTTGAATATTGATAGTTGGGAGGGAGAGTGAGTGACCGCGAAGTGAAAGGAGAGGAGGAAGGAGGGAAGGAGAGGGAAGGGGGCAAAAAGGAAAGAGGAGCAGGGAGTGAGAGGAGAGGGGAAATTGGACCTTGGTGCAGTTAACTGCCGAACACACGTTGCTGTGACAGGTATGGGAAACAACCAATGAAATCGGCAGTTCCAAACATATATCATTTCATGAGCCAGAGAAAGCAGAAACAGATTCAATTTGATCATAATTCAGGTGTATACATTATACAGGTGTAGCTGACTGACTCCGTGGGTGAGAACTGCTGCAGTTGCACCGTTTTGCTGCGAATGACAGTTTTGGAGGCAGAGCAATGCAGCAGCAGGAGGGCTTTCCATAAAAGCAGAGAAACCGGTTTCGTAGATGGTGTCATGTGCTTGGGCGACATTCAAGCACACAAAGAACATATGATTATTTGCTGACGGGAAGACAAGACATTCTTCCAAGGGGGAACGAGATGTGATGACTATTGGCTGGAAGGGTATTATGAACATAGACTGTTAGAACACCTCCAGGTTTGGAAAAGGCCAGTAAAGGTGGACAGACATATTCCGTTACATATCGAATGCATGCGTATGGCACATCGACTGTAAAGGAGGTATTCACAAAGGCACCCGATGTTAGACTGATCGTGAGAGTGGCATGGACAGGCCAAGGTCAAAGTGATTGGATTGAGACCATGTTTTGTTCTGAGAAAGCAGTGCAGACAATGAGTCAGAGGTATGTGATGTGGGAAATGGTTGGTGAGGGGAAGCTATGGCAGAAGGGCAGGGAAAGGGTGAGGGTGGATGGATAGCTGAGGGGTGACTGAGTGAGGAAGGAAGGAGAGAGGGGAAACATGACATGATACAATGTGAATCATTTGATCCCTGAATGATTGATGATCTTTACTATGACTCTTAGAATCATGATTTCCTGCTCTGGAATGACGCTGAATAAATCGACATTGAATGAATATTTATTAAAATTAGACCGATGCTTCACTTAAAACTCCAGTGTGACAACAGGATAGAGAACTCAAAAGCAGCAATACAGAGGCAACCTCATGTAGAATGACTTATAGTAGAAAGTGGGAAGTTGTAATGAATGTAGAACTTTGGACTGCATCAAAACTGTTCAATTTCCAAAATTGTTACTCATCCATAAAAATATATTAAACGAAAGGAGCAACACTACAGTAGATGTACAGATCACACCTGACGTCATGCACAACATAATGTGACATCACCTCCAAACTCATGGATGGAATGCCCTGTGCACACTCAGGTCTCTGAAGACTGAGATTTATAGCTTTGATTGGCGATGTGGTGTGTCAATGACACTTGCAGCTGCAGTGGGTCAGATGCGGTGCTGTGATGGGACTGTGAGTGTGTGGGCTGGTCTGCCTCGTCAAGTTTGCGGGTTTCGTGCGTGTGGTTATGTGTCAATGTGTCGCTGTGGGGGGCCGGTTGGTATAATTATGTGTATCGTGTGTGTGTATGTGCACGCGGTTGGGGGGGTATATGATGGTATGTGTGTGTGGGGGGCGGGGGGTATTATGTTGTATTGGTGTTGTGGGCGGGCGGGGGGGTATATATGTGTATGGTGTGGTGCTGTGGGGGGCACATACTGTGTGTGTGTGTGTGTGTGGTGTGTCGTGTGTAACAAAAAATGTTCCGTGACCTACAGTTGTGACGAGTGGTGGCTGACTCATGCCGCACAAGTAAACAACACATCATTCCAAACTGGGTAAAATGCTCTGGTGAGTTACTCAAGGTCTTAAAGACAAGACTTGTGGTGCAGAAGTAAATTAATTAGGCCACTGACCCACTTTCAGCCCTTACTTATAAGCCTCAGTGCAGGATGATACGAGGGCCATTTGGATTTAGCGTGGGACCATGCTGAGCTGTGGGAAATGAAATATATAGATCTAACCCTTCAAAAACTTGAGAGGTAGCAGGCACAGCCACAAGACGGTCGGAGTCCCACATAACAGAAAATGCTGCACAATCTGTGAGCAACAAGCGTCATCTCCCAGACAATGCATCGTCTCTGCCCTGCCACTACCACGAGTAGGAGATGAGGTTGCGGTCATGGCAACGATAAACGGAACTAAAACACAAAAAACTCTCTGACCTGAATGAAACAGGGAACTGATATGATGCAAACAAAATTAAATGAAAGTAAATTCAAGAACAAGGAGCTGATATCTAGGTTCCCACTTTTTGGTGGAATGAGGAATCGATCTGTGCAAAATGAAAGCTAAATCTGAAGCAGATTTTGAACACCACACTACAAACAAGCCAAGTTACAGAGATGGAATACTATGTCGCAACATATGTCAGCAATCAACAGCCATGGGTCTACATCAGGATTGAGATCATGTCGATTGAGCAATAGATATCTGCAATATGAAAGCTGAATGGTTAATGTTATTGTGAAAATATACCAATACACAAGCGCCCAGTTACTTGAGATGGTTGCCCCATCTCGCCCTCCTTCACTCTCCACATCATCTCTCCCTCCCCTCAGTCAATTCCTCTCTCTTCTCTCTCTCTCTGCGTCTCTCGTTCCCATAGCGAACGTGACGAGGTGTATTTGCGAGTATAAGATAATGTACTAATATATATAGCTTAAATACTTTGATGCAATGAGGATTAGTGAGAGATCTTTAGTATATTTGATGATATGGATTATGCTTGCATCTGTTAGCAGCTAAATAACTCAAGTAAATCAACAACATGAAATTAGAATGAGCCTCTTCATTTGAAAAGTTATAGCCTATAATAATTTCCATGTAAATATAGGCAAAAGTTAATAAAATAAGAGCGCGGCAAGATGCCACACGTTAGTGTTGCCCTACCAACCAGTTTAAGGCAAGCCTCCCATTATATTGGCTCAGCATTAAGCCTCACCTACCGACACACGGCCTTCATCCTACAGGTCTGAGTGCCGGAGTAGCTGCTCCCTCCTTATAGGAACTGGTGCCCTCATCTCACACCTTGCTCAGCTTGAGTCTCTGGACCGATTACTTGCAGGTATACTTTCACATTGCAAGACAGTCCATTGGTTCTCAATCTTCTAGCCGCTCTTTTCTGATCTCGAAACCTCTGCTCTTTCTGCCACTACTAAACCTCCCACCCCCCCCCCCCCCCCCGTCCTCCATTTCTGCAGGGTCACGCAGCGCTGTCAGCAACCCTCCTGTTAAACTTCCAAAAATCACAGACTCCTTGCTCACCTCCACTTATTTCATACCCTCTGCACCCCCCCCAGCCACCTAGTGAAACCAATTTATTAGTCTGCTGGTCAATCTCACTCTTACCTTTCACCCCCATGCGATAACCATGATATTTTTTGTTACCCCTGATTAACACCCCTCAAGCCCACCACTTTACCACAAGTTTCCGACTCGCCAATCCCCCTTTCCCCTCCTCTTAAATTATATATTTTTTTATTTTTTGCTATTTTGTTTTTACCTTTATTTATTTATTTTGCTCAAATTTCTGCTTCTTCCCAATTTTTTCCACTTTTCCTTCTGTGCATGCAAGTTGCAGCTATAACCATCCTGTTCACCTATTGTGTGCTCTCTTTGCTCTCAGTTACTCCACCGTTCCTTTCATTCCCCCATGTCTCCCTCTATGTTGTCCCTATGCCCTGCTTGGAGCTGTACCCCCCCCCCCGCCTAACTCTCTCTACTGTATCTTTTATCATTGTATTCCTTCTCTGATGTTCGATCCCCCCCCCCCCCCCATAGCGCCCAATTTCCTAAGTTAACAAGTGCGTGTGAAAACCAACAACTATAAACAATAACTCTGTGAGAATAATCCTAAAATATGCATGAAATGTTCAGCGCAGAGTGCCACCTGCAATTTATATTATCTTTTTTATAATTAAGTTGCAAAAGCAAACAACATTTAATATTTGAAAAATTAGACAAACATATACAGATTCGGCACCATGTTTCGAAAATTAGTAAATCAAGGTCCCATCTGCCCAAAAACCATATCTCAAAGGCAGCGGTAATCACACACTCTGACATTCCATTTTAATATTTCCATCTACACTTGAGTGGCTTATTATGTGAATGCCCACTGCTATTACATTCTATAAATATAAAAGTATGGTTGACAAATATGGCAGTGCTTCGCCACAGATTTGACATAATAGAAGCTGTTATGCAAGATGTATAAAACGAAAAAGACTGTTTTACTCATTGATAAATTGTCTATGAAACACACACAAACTTGCGAAAAGCAAACAGATACTGCATCATCGTAGATGTTGAGCTCATCTCTGCATGGGATTTAAAGCTCCTTTGAAATACTCTGAAGAAATAAATCTTTTGGAAGTCCCTCCTGTCTGATGAAAAATTACACGTGTTATGGCTTACACAGGGTGTCATCTTGCCTTGGTCAAACCCTTACTTGGTCTCCAACTCGTTTTTGGTGTTCGCATAAGTTTCTGCACATCTTTAAACATCTTGTGCGGTACCTTCAGTTGCATTCTTTTTTCAGTAGCTTTCAGTTGGATCCCCATATTTCACGACCAGCGCTTGAGTTCGTGTATCATTAATTCACGAGGATCCACTTCATAAAAATCATTTTATCACCGTTGTCGCCTGTGAGAGTCTCTGAAACTTCATGGGATAAAAGGCTGACGCTTTTGCAAACCGGTAGTAGTTGGAAGTCCGTCATATCAAACACAAGGAAAGCACCACCCTTCATCACAAGCTGTTGCAAGAAAAAGCTCAAATCTGACATTAGTGTCCACTGAATGTTCTTGAAGATCAGATTAAGTAAGACCTCTCCAAAAGTCAGAGCATTCAGCCCTAAGAAGACGGGCTGACAACAGCCCAGCCTCGTGTTGGCTTTGTGGTTCGGGTGCTGCTTGGATCTATGTCCTGAGTTTGAGCCAGTTGGCTGCTTGAAATTAACTGCCAGGTGGGTTGACTCAGCCTGTCATCCTTCTTGAGTTGTCAAGCGAAATAGAGTCATCAAGTACCAGCTGTACTGAGTATAGGGCATTGCATCAGTGGCATAGGCTGTGCCCACAACAAAATGATAGCTTCCTGGCAAGCCCAAAAGCTGCCACACACAAAAGAGACAGAACATCTACAGCCTGAAAATACTACCAACTTGAGATAGCTGGCCCAACAAAGCATGCATCTTGTAATGCCACTCCTTGCCAGATGAGAGAATCCAATGCCCTTAATACCATGATGCAGTCTCTTGTTTTTACAAAGGTTTGCATATCTATATGTTACTGTGAATCAAATGCCATAGCAAAAAAATCAGTATATATATATATTCAGAGAATCGGCCACTGTAAGGCTAGTGCATGGATTTCACGCATTAACTTTATCCAGTGGGAATAGGCAGCCACTGCAACTGCCTGCAGCCACCTTGCTATACATAACTGCGTCCTCATGCAATCTATTTGCAACAGTAACGTCATAGAAACTACAGGAGAGTAAATGAAAAAAAAAGGTGTCTAAAAAAGAGAGGTAAAATTAAACATTCACTGTCAATTTTTTTTTTTTAAATTACAAGAAAAACAGGTGGCACAGCGTCTAAACCATGGCCTGAAGACCCATTCATTATTCACTGGACAGTCAAGTGATGGCATATACTCAAGACCCAAGAGAAACAGAAACCTTTCTCAGCATCTCATTGGCCGCTTTCATCGAAGCATCACTGGGAGAATGTTTATTATTCATGGATAAGCGGTGGAATGCGTAAATCCATCGCTGTCAGTGCCGCCAGAATTAAGACAGTATGTTCCAGGTCTCACTGGATGATGCATCTGTAAACAGGGTTCTCAATTACCACCTTCATCTGTGCCTGGTGGGATACAGAGGGATTCCAGATTTGCACAGTATGTAAAAGACTAACTCAAGCCAAAGCAAGTAAGCCTTGTAATTATCATAATCAGTGGGATGCAGAAAAAAAGGAATACGGAGCAGAACAACAGACAGAGATCAAAAGTGAGTATAAGGGCTTAACGGCGAACGACCACTCTATCAAAACATCTCCGAATGAATCATCATAAATAAGCTCAGATATATTTCATAGACAAGGACGTTAGTAAGAGAGTGCGTGTTGTGTAAAATTAAAAAATACTCTCGTTCGTCATAATATTGGTTCACGAAAAAAATAAGTTGGAAAAAAAAAAATTTTCACGAAAAAAAAATAAGTTACCACATATATTCGTTAATTGTATGTGTTGTCGTCCAAAGTCTGTCTCGAGCATAGCTCCATGGGTTTATCTAAAACCTGATAAAATTTTAGGGAAGGTTTATATCAATGATCTAGTGTGTTTTCCACCTCTCCCTCCTTCCTTCGCCATCTTTTCACCAGCAACAACATCCCCAACAACCAACATCTCCACAGGCGAACACGATGGCATCCTCACAGCGGAAGGGTGTTTTCAAACACGGCCGTGCTGTGAGAGTGATCTCAAACACGTCCGCGCATGACTTGCAAAACGGATCAAAACGACGAAAGGGGCGGAGCCAGCCGGGGGTGAAGGGTCGAAGGTGAAAGACCAAGCCGCCCCCCCCCCCCGAACCCAATATAAAGGCCGGGCTGAAACGCCGAGGAGAGAGTTGGGCTGGGCCGTTACAGTCCAGAGAGTCGAGCCTGCAATGGAGTTTGGAGTCCAGTGGAGTTTGGAGTCCGGTGGAGTGTGGAGTCCAGTTCAGAGGAGTTGGTGTGGAGAGCACCAGAGTTGGTCGGAGTTGGTCGAGTTGCAGCCAGAGAGAAGTCGCCAGCCGGCTACATAACGGTCCGAGCGACGCTGAGGAGTGAAGGGGCTCTTAAAGAGCATCAACTCAAAAAGAGCAAGGCC
>CM068961.1:53656882-53680181 GCA_035128595.1 Eptatretus atami
GTAGTAGTAGTAGTAGTAGTAGTTACTGCTAGCAAATGGATCCCTAACTTGACGTTGATCTGAAGGATGGTGCAATGTGATGCAACACCCTGTCTGTGAAATACCAATCGTACAGTTTATCGTCAGACCAATCATTTCAAAGATAAGTGTGCAACCTCCACACCATCAAATTGGATACATTCTGGTATATCGTGTTAATTATACAGTTAATCTTAAAAGGAAAATTGGTCAGCATGCACTCCATTTAAAAGATACTGTGAGATGTTTAATGTCCACAACCGAAATGCATAAGAGATAGCCAGCTATATGTTCCAATCCGAAGGACAACTTGTTCCAACTTGTAACACACCCCTTAACCCTGCACCTGAATGACAATGTTTTGCGAAGTTCGACCTTCTTCGGGGTAGAACTCAGACTAGCCAACTCAATGGTAAGCACGCTATTAAATCAGCTCCTCATTCTTGCCCTCTCATTGAGCAACTGTTGGTCTTCTGGAGTCTTTCTATAAATTATGCATATAGGGATCCGGGGAGGTGGGGTTGAGAAAGTGAAGAAGTGTGATTATAGGAGAGAAAACAAAGTGAGAGCAGTTGTGGAGGAGGATGATGAAAAGGAAAAAAATATATTCTGAAAATGTTTTTGTTGTTCTCTCTTCTATAAAATTATTTGTCAATCTTTCATTAATTTGACAGTTGATGTCTATTTTGCTGTATTTTTTTTCACTGGCTTCCTATAATTTGACTGCAATCATCACAAAGTAATAACTTTACTTCCATAAAAGAAAGTTTTGTTGCACAGACAACCATGCCGCAACAGAACCTAACGAGGATGCAAGATCGAGGCCAAGAACCTGGCAGCATTTTTCTAAGAATATGACTGTCTCAACTCGAGACTGTTATTCCCGAGATGTCTGTTGTTGGCACCGTGCCTTGCTTTTTAGTATGTCGCTTCAAGCCATGAGATCCATGTCTGAATCAAAAACACATTTGGGAAATGGAATACGAAAACAATGCTACTGGACACGGTGTGTCATTCACAAACAGATTGCCTGCTGTGGAATCAAAATGTCAATGAAGCTAAACTGTAACTTGAAAGCAATGCGTGTGCACTTCTTCAAAAATTTAGTGTCGTTTGTGTTTTATTGTGTAGGACATTGTAGTGTATTCTCCTAATAATTACATTACTCTTACTTTATAAATAACCCCACATGATACGAGTCATGAATGATATTATTTTAATGGCTGGCAGGATGGCCTGGAGGTATGCACGCTTGCCTCCAAGCTGTCTAGCCTGGGTTTGAATCCTGACCCAGCTATAAACTGTCATCCTGGTGTTTCACGGGCAGGGTGATTAATTGATGTGTGTGCTGTCTCTCGGATAGACATTTAACTGGTGGTCCCATCCACCAGCATTAGTTTGTGGATTGTGAAAGATTGCAAGGTGTCCTTTGCAAAGAGTACTAGCATCCGTTGAAGACAAAGTCTTCGATATCCCCCGCCATAGTAAATGAGGATAAACAAACTTATATTCCCTAAGCGTGTGCAATATGTTATGTGAAGTTTCCCCTTGATCTGACCAGCCGCTTTGGAGAAGATGTTGAAGGTTTTAGGGTAAATTCAATATGGCCGCCAAACCATGTGACCTATCAATTAGAAATTAACAAACTTCTGAAAGGATGTCTTGGGGAAAGTGTGTGTGAATTTTTGCCTCAATCTGTCTGGCCGTTCTGGAAAAGAAGATTTTTAAAATTTATTAATTTTCAATCCAAGATGGCTGACGAACCATGTGACCTATGACATCATAAATTTACATTCTGCCTCCAATCCTCCAGTGGAATACGTGTGTGAAGTTTCGTGTTAATCGGATGAGGTGTTTTTCTATCCAAGATGGCCGCCAAACCATGTGACTTGTGATGTCATAATTTTTACTATGTATGCAGACATGATGGAAGATGATAGTTGCAAATTTTCGCTTCGTTAGGTTATGTGATTCCAGAGAAAACATTATTTAATATTTTTCTTGAATCCAACATGGCTGCCAAACCATGTGACCTATCAATTAGGAAATATCAAGAGGCACCAGTTCACCACTTGCTTGATATGTGTACCAAATTTCGTAAATATATCTTGAGGGATTTTTTTAGTTAAGCTCCGGAAACGAAATGTGACGGACGGACGGACGGACAGAACCCATTTCTATATCCCCGCTAACTTCGTTGGTTGGCGGGGGATAAAAAGAGCTATTGCTGGCACCCTGGTTTGGCACCCAGGCCAAATCTGAATTCCAAATTCCTGCGTGAACAACTGAGTCAAGTGTCAGACCTGGCTTGGTGGTTTGTGAAAGAGTTGGGCCAAAACTTCCCCCAGCCAACCCCACAGAGAATGTGGGAATAATTGTGGCCATTAAATAATAAGAACAATCATACTTAAAGTTGGTGAATTGACTGATTGCTGCTATCTTTCTTTCTCTATTTTACTATTCAATTAGTTTCTTTGAACCAAATCTGAAACTGACCAACTAATTTTTTTTTACTAAAACCCTCATCCTAACATTCTCAACAGTTGGAGGTCAGCCACTCAAATTTGCCTTCTACATTCCCCTATCCTCCGCATCTTGCTATCCCAAACCCACACTTTTCAAATCTCTTTCCAAGACCTCCCAAAACCTTAAGCTCCGTCGTCCTCCTGATCCTTTCCCTATGATTCACTCATTCCATGCTTTATTGATTGGTTCCTCATCACATATCCAAACCACCGCCACCTAGTGTCTCTAATCTTCCATGCAATACAGCACGTGAAACTCCAGCACTCTTGTGTGTCTCCTCATTCCTCAATCACTCTCTTTGTGATACTCTTAGAATCCACCGAAGCATTCTCATCTCTGTCCTCTCCAGAAACTCTTCTGACCATTTTCTCAAACCCATATTTCTGCACCATACATTATAACCAATCTAGTCTAATCACCGTCTTGTAGATGCTTACCTTCAATTTTTCTTGGTATCCTTCTCTCAAAGAGGACAGCACTAACCTCCTTTCACCTTATCCATGGTGCCTTCACTCTGTCCTGGTGTTCTGCTTCACAACCTTCCTCTTCCTTTAGTGTTGAACCAAGGTATTTTAATTGTTCACTTGTGTCAACTCTCCATCCCTTATATCTTACAATATCGACGCTCTCTGCTCCAACCTTACCATTACCACTGTCTTTCGAGAATTAACCCTCAATCCATGCCTCTCTAAGCTATTTTGCCATTCCAACACTCTCCTCTGTAGCTCTTCCTTTGACTGCTATTATGACCAAGTCTGTGAACAGGAGCTCCCACTATTCTCTGTCTCTGATGTTGTCACTCAGCACATCCATCAACGTCACAAAAAGGAAGTGGCTGAGTGCAGAACCCCAGTGGAGACCAACCTCCACTCTAAATGTTGTGAGTCCCTGTTTATTGTCCTTCATATAATGCTGGCTCCCAGATACATTTACATCACGATTCGAACAAACATCCCATTCTTCTTCAAACACCAATACACCACTTCTCTTGGAATCCTATCATATGTCTTCTCTCGAACTTATGAATGCCAGTATAGTTTCCTATTTCCTTCTAACATCTTTTCCTGAATCTCTAATGATGAAAATCACATCCACCGTTACACTTCCTTGCATGGGCCCATACAGCTTCTCATACATCTTCACAATCTCCCTGAGCCTTTGATCTACAATCCTCTCCAGTACATTCATAGCATGCTCAAAGCCTGGTGTTGGCTTCATGGTTAAGGTGGCTAGCTGAAGATCCTAGGGTCTTGAATTCAAGCCCCTGTCAGTTCGTTGAATTTAACACTAGGTGAGTTGACTCAGCCTGTCATCTTTCCGAGGTTGGCAAAATGAGTAACAGTTTACTGGTAACAATAGCACTGCATCAGCGGCACAACCGTGCCCCAGAAACTGATGCAGCCAAACAGCCACAGGCTGCATGCGAATACATAAAATAGCACACTCTATCAATTTCATCCCTCTGTAATTTTCACAGTCCATGATATCCCCTTTCTCCCTGCAAATTGGTATTATTATGTTATTCCTCCAATCATGCTCGGCCCCTAACCCCACTCAAGAATAAGGGGGAAAGGAATTGATATGTAAGAGAAGGGGAATGTTCGAAATATAAAAAGGGGATGGGAAAATTAATGATTTTTACATTTCCCATTTGTAGATGGCCCTATAAAACAGGGATTTAAAATCTGTGATTTCAGACATGGAAGTAGAATGATCAAACATGAGAAACATCCCTTATGCCTTCATCCTTTTTATGCAGTCACATTCCCTCAACAATGTACTGCTACGATATGTTTTAATGGCCGACACGACTTTCAAAATGACTAAATGAGGCCTTTGTGCATGTGCTGTGTGTGTTTACACCGACTCGGTTCTGCTCGCTGGGCACTTTTAACCTGCCTGTGCTGGCACGATATCTGCGATTCAAAGACCGTAGTCTTTTAAACATAATTTTTCAGCATTTAGGTGAAAGAGTGGCAATTTCAAAAAGGATAACCACAATTGTTCTGTTCCTGAATGCAAATCAAACTCACGGAAATGTTGGAATATTAGAAATATATCTGTGGATGCGGAGTCGGGTTTGTACCATTTCTTGTTAGTACAATTAGCTCGCAGTAGCCGTGGTTATAACACATACACATGAGCGGATGCTTGTCCTTTCACCAATGGATGCAAAAATCTCGTATAATTTATCTTATGGCCCCGAAACCAAACACAAGATATATATTTATAACAGCACTCACAGCCCGCACAACTCCCACTCGCCCTTACCCCCTACTCCCAAACACGATTAAGAGTAAATATAATTTTTAATTTACCATGTGCATCGACAAGTCCCAGATATGACCTTCCCATTGGTGTTGAGAAGCACGAAGTTTTGGTGGAACGCCCATCGACGAACCTTCACGAACCTTTCACGGGTCCACATCGTCGGGAGTTTGCAGTACGAGCAGCTGACCGTTCAGCGAGCTGAGAAAGTTCTCCAAGTTTTTTGTTGTGCAGATGCACAGCCCTTTCTCTTGGGTACACTCCAAGTATTTTCAGCTTATTTCAGAAGCATTGTGAGCGATTTTAATAAACAATCCGTATCTACCACAGACAATGCACTTTTTATGATGCGCTGAACGCCGGTGTTTCCCGAGGTTTCAACGCATGTGCGCCGAGTATTCTGGGACAGAATACGTCAATTTGAAAGTGCTGTCTTATTCCCACCACTTGTGGGATATGGTTACATGAGGTTGGCTGGCGAACATTTTTGGAGCAAATACTGAACAAATGAACAAGATACCACTAACCAAACCTGAAGTTCGACTGAAGGTGGCAGGAATCTGTAATTTATTCCGGGTACCAATGGTAACTGGTCTACATTTAGTGAAAGGCACTGTGACATTTAACGTAGACCAACGACCAGAGCTGGCAGGTGGGTAGTGCCGTTTAACATCAATTTGATTTGAGGCAGGGGAGGGGGGAAGGCAAGCATATGTGCTGATGCATCCATTATCATGCCTGGGAAACACCAGGGTGATAGTTCATAGCGGGATAGACTGCTCAGAGGTGAGTCCTGCCGGCAAGATTCTTATTCCCTCAATATCTGCAAATGTAATTTTTAATCAAAATCACAGTGCTTTTCTGTCATTTTTCAGAGTGAACGGTCAAAGAGTAAATAAATTATTGGAGTGAAAGTATACAACATAATTGAGACCACTGTGACAACATAATTGAGACCAACCAGATGATGCAAATATCATGAGTGAGAAGATGATGGTAATAAAATATACCTTTTGTTTCAAATGTCAACAAGATATTAGTTGAATGGAAAAAAAGCTCGAATGTAAATGCATATAATTACCTCCAGCACCGAAGGTGAAGGAGGTTATGTTTTCGCCCCTTTTTGTCTGTTTACAGGATATCTCAAAAAGTTGTGGACGGATCCGGATGAAATTTTGTGGACAGGTTTGGTGTGTGATAAGGACGAACTGATTAGATTTTAGTGAAGATCCGGATCCGGATCCGACTATAAGAATTATTATCGTGATTCCTCACCGTTGAGCGACAGGGCCAAAAATGATACGTAGCACGATGTCTCAAAAAGTTGTGCACGGATTCGGATGAAACTTGGTGAACATGTTGGGTGTGTGACAAGGAAGAAAAGATTCAATTTTGGTGAAGATCTGGATCCGGATCCTGATCTGATTTGTTAAAAGTGATTCTTCACCATTGATAGGGATAAACTAATATATAGCACGATATCTCAAAAAGTTGTGGACGAATTCGGATGAAACTTGGTGGACAGGTTGGGTGTGTGACCACGCCAAAATGATTTGATTTTGGTGAAGATCCCAATCTGGATCTGACTACTAGAATTTTTAAAGTGATTCTTCATCATTGAGACATAGGGCTAAAAAACGATATATAGCATGAAATCTCAAAAATGTATTGAGCCTGATATGTTATCGTGGTTCAGGCATTACAGGGTGGAGGTATGCGCTCTATCGAGTGCACTTCGAGTTTTATCTGTTTTTATTGAGTTATTGCGTGAAAAAAAACTTTATAATAGTTCCAGCATTATCCCGGAGGACGAACCAAAGGTATTCAAAAGGTTCTGTGTTGAGGTACTCACAACACCAATGGTGACACTGGAAGACAGACAACTTTTTTAATTTGTCTATACATATATATACATACATACATACATATTATATACTGTACAAGTGTACATATATATTAGAGAGATGTGAGTGTGGGTCTTTCTCTTTCTTTATCATTTATATATATGACTGATTTTAACATTTGCACACGGTACATGCTTTGGATCCTCATTGGTATGCATTTCTGTCTGCGCTGTCACTGATAATTCACCACAAGCGATGAAACCGGTCCGGCAGCTGACGGGTGTGCGGCATTGGGATTCTCATGTGTGTATTATTTGTGAACGTCTTTACAGCTGTGGAGGAACTCTGGGAAGGGTTTGAAACAGCAAAAGGCTTACCTTGGGTAGCCTTTCGTTGTTATAGCTTCTTTGGCTGGAAGACCATTGGAGGAGTCGATATATATACAGAGTGTGTCAATAAAAGGTTAACCGCTTCAAATGACCTTTGTACTTTTAGTGATTACCTTAATTTTTTGTTTGTTTTGCAGGAGTTATCAATGATCTTTCGAAAAGTCATTCAAGAATAACCAAATTATTCTACGGAAAAATGATGTTTTCTACGGAGCAAAGAGTAAACATTGTCAAGTAGTATTTTGAGACCAAATGAAATGCTTCCGTCCAGCCGAGGTTCTGTACTGAATATGGAGTGCATCCCAGAAACAAGCCAAGTGAGCCAGCCATTTGTAAACTTGTGAAAAAGTTCTCATTAACGTTCTCAAAAGTTCTCAAAGGGATGATTCTCAACATTAACACGGGAAGGTCTGGTTGCCCAAGAAGTGGATGGTGTGAAGGAAACATGGAACGAGTTCATGAGTCAGTCTTGCAAAGTCCGAATAAATCACATCGACAAAGATCAGCTGAACTGGGTCTCACTCCCAGCAGTATCAGACGAATAATGAAACAAGATTTAAACCTCTTTCCTTACCGCATCACAACAGCCCATAAATTGGCCGCAACAGCCCATAAATTGGCCGATGGGGATAAAGCAGCATTACTCACTTTGTGTGAGATGCTGCAGCAGAAGATGGAGGAAAACCCAAACTGGATTTGCAATGTGTGGTTTTGTGAAGAGGCACACTTTCACATCAATGGTGCTGTCAATTCACAGAACATTTTCTGGGGAAGTCATTGCCCAGATGAGGTTGAAGAGAAGTCGCTTAAGGGTTGGAAAGTCACGGCTTTTGTGGTTGTCAGCTACAGAGGGGTGTTTGAGCCAGTGGTGTAGTCTAGGTTTTTGTAGTGAGTATACTGTGATGGTCCCCGAATCCCTCCCCGCCTTCGCCACATCTGTGCCGGAGTGACACCCCATAAGCACCATGGCACCAACACATACACTACATGCATCCACACACAATTGAGAGCATTCTACAAGACTGGGTATGTTTTATCAACAAATTATAGCAACACAGACTATAACAGCTAATGACATTTACAGCTGGGAAGATTTAAACGCTGTGGCACTGATTTTCTACCGTTTAGTGATCACTAGTGATTTTGCATGGCTGGAGGATACGAATTAAAACAGTATGAGACTGGAATAGTCAATGCATCAGGTGTCAGAACCCCCAATGTTGACACTTCCAAGAGAGCTTTGTGCGGCTAGTTTGCATGTAATCACCAGGTTCAAGTGCACGAGTCTTCAGCATTGAAGTTAAGCACTAAATTGGATGAAGTTTTTTTTTTATTTATTATTTAATAATGAGCTATGGTGTGAACAATAGCACTATGAGGATGAGGCATAAACCTAAGCCAAACTCAAGGGAAGGCAATAGCACACTAGGCCTAATAGTCATCGTCATGGGCCAATCAATGGTTCACAGCTAACTGACAATATTATTGCCTGGACCTGAAACATATATATATATACTGTATAATCCGAAAACAGAATTCAAAAATAACTTTCCGTTCGTTCGTCAGAGCCGTTGGAGTGAATTTGCATATTTTTCCACCGCTGCCATTAAAATCTCTAATTTAATCATTATAAGTCACAGAGCTTAGTGGAACTCCTTATTTTGTCAGTCTATCTTCCTCTATGTCCTCGTGCCGACGGAAAAATTATTCGGATGATGGTGGAAGAGAAATTCCTTCCGGAATGTTATTTTTCCCAGTACGAAATACAAGCCGCGGCTAAACTGCGAAACATAGCCGTTTTTAATCGGATTTTCGAGGTAATCTCATTACCACCCTATAGATACTGATAAATCCGAAAACAGATTGAACATTTTTCGTTCCTTCGATGGCGAGGCGCCGAAATGTACGCGGCCGCCAACAATCGTTTTTTTCTGTAATTTAATCATCACAAGTCCGACAACCGAATGATATCCCTCTTTCGTAGGTCTATACCTCACCTACCTCCAAGTACCGATGAAAAAAATATTTACATTAACCGCCGCAAAAGGGAATTAATCAGCGCATTTTATTTCCTGTTCTGAAAGTACCCAAAGCTGCTTTAGTCGCCAAAATACCAAAAATCCTCCGATTTTCACCTGGTTTTCTACGTTGGATTTAGCCGATGGCTATCGACTGCGAAATCTGAAAACAGAATTCCAAAATATCTTTCCGTTCGTTCGTGAGAGCCGGTAGATGAAACTGCATCACAGCCGTAAGGCCTAACGTTAATCGAATAGGCCAGCGGCGCGAAGTCCTTTATTCGCTCATAACTCGACAACACAAAGTCACACAAATTCAACACACACATCATCGTGCAGGTAATAACGTCAGGCATCCGGCGATATCAGTTATAAAGGTGGAAGAAGCCATTTTGGTCGCTAAAGGGCCCTGAACCATTGCGGCCTAAACTATCCTAGGCGTGACGCTCCGGCCGCGAAGCCGTGGTTTTCTTTAAACACTCATAAAATGACGATACAAATTCTGAAAACGTCCAAACATACCTCAAAATGTTCAGGTAGTTTTCCATCCTCCCTGAGCTCGCCTTAGGATAGACCAATAATTATAGTCCATGAGCCAGGCCAGATATCGGTACACCTGGGGTGACTAAACACGAATGGTACTAAAATGTTTTATGAGTGACTGTAAATACATTAAGATATGATAGCCTTCCCGCACTGGTAGCTTAGTCTGATTTTGTGATGCAATGGGGGTGCTACCATAAAAACAGATTTTCAGCGTGACGCTCGGGGTTTTCCTCATTTTCTTTAAAATCAATCACACGATCAACGCGAAACTTTGAACACCTATGTAGAATTTGATTCTCTACCAGAGTTGTTCCTAGGTATTTTTCAAATTTCCTCATATTTTGGGATTTACCCTAAAAAATTTAATTTTGGTATTTTCCCATAAATCTGGAATAAATCCCTAAATATGGGAGAAATTGAAAAATATATTCTAACAGCTCTTGTAGCTAATTTGATTCTCTACAAGAGTTATTCTTTGGTGGCTTTTGGTTACAAGGTGGCTTTTCGGTCCAGATCGGTAGCAAGAATCCCTTTGGACGGATTCCTGTGGACCAGACCATCGAAGAGACGATCAACAAAGACACCAGACACAGGGGGCACAAAAGGCTTCAGCCTGAAAGGTGGAGCTGTCGCCAGGTACTACCTGACATCGGAGTATCGCAGCAGATACTTGAGGCAGCTCAGGGCCATGGTAGTAGGCCAAAAGTATACTGACTTCAGCACCCAGACCTACAGATGCCCAGGATTAGAAGAGATGAGGCGATGTCCAATCTTTAGTTCAACTGATGGAGACCAGCTGGTTGAACCCTTCAACGCAGAGCAAGGAGATCTTGTCAGTTTGTCAACTGCGACTACAGCACCACCAGAAGTTGCCAAAGACCTTCTAGGGGCCTACAGAATAGGAGAGGATGCATATCAAGCCTTCAAGGAAGAGCACCTGGAGACCGATACGCCAACTATACAGTTTCATGACACGATGACGAGACGAAACTGAGAACGTTCACTAACATCAGAATGAAGCCACGCTCACAAGGCCATGCCAAGGAGGCTATCTTGAAGGCTGACAGGAACCTATTTGGCCAGATGATCCTTGTTGCTGAGAACAGAAAGCTCAAAATGAGTGATGTCTTGGCTCATCCCTGGGGCCTTTGCCATGGGCACTTGCCAGCGGTAATGGGTCTCTCCGCAAGACAACAAGGCTGCCCTAGCAATGGAGTTGGAGAGGAATGTTTCTCCTGCAGAGGTGATCCCGAGCCTCTGCTACCATAATTTCGATGATGCATGGTCCAGAAACTGAAGGGAAACGACAAAATTTTTCACAGCTTGCAGGCACAGCACTGAGTCACGTTGTCCATGAGGGTGCTAAGAGCAGGCGCATTGATGTTGTGTTTGACGTCTACAAGGAGACATCCATCAAAGATGCAGAACGAGCCAACAGAAGTGCAGGCACAGGGATCCATTTCAAGAACATTCAACCTGGGCACAACATCCAGCAGTGGAGAAAGTTACTCGGTAGTTCCTCCAACAAGGCAAGTCTCATCAAGTTCCTGGTAGAAGAATGGAAAAAACCACAGCACAGGGACAAGCTCGAGGCAAGGAGCTGTATGTCACATGTGAGCAGCTCTGCTTCAAGATCACCAAAGAGCAGTGGGAAGAGGCTCCTGAGCTAAAGTCAAGTCAAGAAGAAGCAGACACACGCCTCCTTCTCCATGCACTTCATGCAGCAGAATCTGGGTACAAGTCTGTCATCATACTGCAGAGGATACAGATGTCATGGTCCTGTGTCTGGGCATGTGCCACAAGATCCATCCCACCTGTTCCAGAAGTGCGGGACGAAGAACCGGACAAGATTCCTGGATATCACCACACTGAGCCGTACACTGGGAGGCAGCGTGTGTGATTCATTGATTGGTATGCATGCCTTTACAGGCTGTGATACCGTCAGTGCATTCGCTGGCCGGGGGAAGATGACGACACTCAGCAGGTGAAGATGGACAAGACATACCAGGATGCTTTCCACGAACTTGGGCGCTCATGGGAAGTGTCTCCTGAACTATTTGAGAAGCTACAGGAAATCACCTGCCACATGTACCTGCCATCTACCCACACAACTGAGGTGAACAAGCTTTGGTATGAGCTGTTCTGTGCGAGACGTGGAGAGGTGGATCAAGTCAACTCCCTCCTTGTGAGGACTGCCTCTTCATGCATGCACTACGTGCAATACAGGCTGCGATCTGGAGGAGAAGTCTGCAAGCAGCCATTTGTTGCGAACCCAACAGACTGCGGCTGGATGACAGATGAGGACGGCAAGCTTGCTGTCAACTGGATGCGAGGCTCACCAGCACCAGATGCTGTTATGCAGCTACTGTCTGCAAGTGTGTGCGGTCATGCGAACTCCCTAAGTGCACTTGCCTCAGCAATGGCCTGAAGTGTACGGACATGTGCAGGTTACAGACATGCCAGAACAAGGCTATTGAAGAAGAGCCGGTAGCACAACAGTCAGATTCCGAGTCTGACGTAGATGATATTGAGGAGGAGTAATTTGCCATAATAGTAAGTACAAGCCCATGGCATGCTTAGTGTGTATTTACAGGACTTGTATTAAATGTGACAATTACTATATTCATTTTAGTGACATTTAGGCATTCCTGTCCCCAAATTTGACATTTTAAAATTTTTCTGAATTTTCGGTAGGGTGTGTCTATTCAAGAAGTGAAAACGACCATTAAGCTACCAGGTGCAAGGGCTATCATATCAGAACATAAACTAGAGGGGAGCACTCGGTAGAGTGCAAAACTCCGCCGCCAATACTGCTGGGTCACTTAAGTGAACCTGATATCCTTTTCATTGTAGGTCAAAACGGATCAGACTCTACTGAACCACGATTGAATAAACTAAACTAGATCGACGCGCATGTAGAAATGCCAAAAAAATAAATCGAAATTTTTTTGAAAAAAAGTTGCAAAATTTCTAAGTTTTTTTTTCTCTAACAAGTTTTTTGGGGGGGTTGGAAATCACTTAAAACATGTAGAAATGCGAAAAAAAAAAAATTCAAATATTTTTCAAATAAAATCGAAATTTTTTGGAAAAAAGTTGCAAAATTTTCTAAGTTTTTTTTTTTTGGACCAAGTCCAAAATTTAATGGCATGATCCTGGACCATACCTAATCCACCCACCAAGTTTCGTCGAAATCCGTCCAGGAGTTTTTCCGTATTACTGTTCACAAACAACAAACAAACACGGGTGAAACAGTAACCTCCATCCATCTTCGATGGCGGAGGTTAACTAGAGACATGTAGCAAGCTAAAAACACCTAAGAGAATTAGTCACCCCGGGTGGTACCGATATCCCAAAATTCGGGTCTTGGCTCATGGACTATTAATTAGCCAATTCACCCCCCCCCTCCTATTTATAGAGAGATTAACTAATTTGTATGCGATTTCACTTACCAGGTGAGCGTTAGTATCAGGCTGCTCCTTTTCTGTAGTTCTGTAGTATCATCCGAAGCGGCAGTAACTTCAGGGCCAGGCTTACGAAAACACTCAAAGAGTGTAGTTTGCTTTCTTTTCATAATGTTAGCTAATTAAAACTTGCAACGCTAGCTACTGTCAAACACGTGTTCATCGTTGGTAGGTGCGTGAGCGTGACGTCAGGTCTAGGTCACGTGTCACAGCCAGTGAGCACCGCGTTTCACGCTTTCTAACAGCACCGCACTGGAGTGGGGGTGAATTTTATGAATGGAGATGAATGAAGTAGATGGCTTCCCTGCAAGGCTTATTAACCTCCGCCATCCAAGATGGACGGAGGTTACTGTTTTCACCACTGTCTGTTTGTTACTTACGAAATCTAAAGATTTCGTAAGTATATTGATGACTTCCGTCCTCTGTTTGTGTGTTTGTTTGTTTGTGTGTGTGTGTGTGTGTTTGTTTGTTTGTAGGCACGATAACTCGAGAACGGAAGAAGCTACCAATGTCAAATTACACCACGTGATTCAGGAGGGTGATGGCTAGCGCTGATTAGATTTTGGTCAAAATCGGTCAAAGGTCAAGGTCAAGTGGGGTCAAACATCCAAAACATGATAACTCGAGAACGAAGAAGCTACAATGTCAAATTACACACGTTATTCAGGAGGGTGATGGCTAGCGCTGGTTTATTTTTGGTCAAAATCGGTCAAAGGTCAAGGTCACGGTGAGGTCAAACATCCAAAACATGATAACTCGAGAACGGAAGAAGCTACCAATGTCAAATTACACCACGTGATTCAGGAGGGTGATGGCTAGTGCTGATTAGATTTTGGTCAAAATCGGTCAAAGGTCAAGGTCACGGTGAGTCAAACATTCGATTTTTGATGGTTTGGTACAGAATCATCGTATAAACTTCTGGTTTGCGTCGCTACCTTCTCTAGAGACAGCTTTTATTACACAAGGTCAGAGGTCAAGTTGACGATTTCGTAAGTACCAGTCTATGACTGCTTGTTTGTTTGTTTGTTTGTTTGTGAACAGTATTACGGAAAAACTCCTGGAGGGATTTCGACGAAACTTGGTGGGGGGATTAGGTATGGTCCAAGGATCATGCCATTAGATTTTGGACTTGGTCCAAAGTCCAATATGGCCGCTATGGCGGCCATTTTGAAAAAAATTGAATTTTTTTTTGAATTTCTACATGTTTTAAGTGATTTCCAACCCCCCCCCCCCAAAAAATTTGTTAGAGAAAAAACAAATTTTGCACCTTTTTTTTTCAAAAAAAATTTCGATTTTTTTTTTTGGGCATTTCTACATGCGCGTCGATCTAGTTTAGTTTATTCAATCGTGGTTCAGTAGAGTCTGATCCGTTTTGACCTACAATGAATAGGATATCAGGTTCACTTAAGTGACCCAGCAGTATTGGCGGCGGAGGTTTTGCACTCTACCGAGTGCTCCCCTCTAGTTTTATTGCAGTTATACTCTACCCGGTATGTGGGAACAAAATCAATGAACTGAAAGTTCTGTCACAAAACTATATCGTTACGTATCCTTGCGCAGTTTAAAGTGGGTATACGGAAATCCTGGAGCTTTCTTAGTGGGTAATAACGGCGTATACCTGCGTATCACGTAAACTACACCACTGGTTTGAGCCACATTGGTTTGAAGACAGAAATGGAAGAACGAACGGTTGCCATCAATCAATAATACCGGTCAATTGTCAATGCATTTACGAACAGTTGAAGCAATCGATGAGCACTGCAGCCCTCTGGTGACGGTGGTTCATGCAAGATGGCGTGACCCCGCATACAGCCAACGAAACAATTTCCTTTCTGCGTCAAAAATTCCGACAACAAGGAACACCCCAGATCTGAACCTGATCTGAAGGCAGCAGTTGAAGCTTATGTGCAGACAGTAACCAATAAAACTTCCAGAAACGTCATTGCAAACTTCGCAATTCGTGTGAATGCATGTTGTGTGCGTGCGGGTGCTCACATCGAACACCTCAACTACGAGCGCATTGACGCACAATGACTTTCATTTCCCCATGATTTGGTTTTCATTTTCCGAGTACATTTTTTGTTTTGTTACTCAATGTTTCGGTTAATAAAGTTTTTAAGTGGTTAACCTTTTATTGACACACCCTGTATATGATAAGGATGGCTGTCTGTCCGTCCGTTATCTGTTACACTGATTGGCTGTGTGAGGCTCGGTGCAATGTGATTGGCTCCTGGCGAGCTTATTGTATTTGCTTATTAAAAGCTGATATTCGAAATCTGATTCAATATCTTAACGATCGGAACTCATGGCCTCAATAATCGTGTCTGTAACATAAGCAAGACTAGATCAAGACTAGACATCTAGAGTTAAATGAGAGAACATGAGGTATGCAGGACATGAGGTGAAATGGCTCCAAACAGAAGTGTTTTATTCACAATCACTATGATCTTCCTGTAACTTTTCTCTTCAGTTTGTAAAACAACGAAAGCGACTGTTCAAAGCATCATGAAATGTCAGAAGGTTGCATCCCATCGGCATAAAATCCGTTCTGAGACACACAGTTTGTGTCGGTCCCAAGCTTCAAGCCTTCCGGCCTACAGGACGATTCCTTTATGGTCCAGTGGAAATGGAATCCATTCATCCATTGGGACCATACTCTGTGCAGAGCGTTGGTGCTGCCGAAGCAGTCTCCTTGGCTGTTGGGCACAATTCTGGACGTGTCGCCACTTCGACGCAGGATACCAGCAAGTTGGCACTCATTTTTGCCAATCTCAGAAGGATGACAGGCTGATTCAACCCCACCTGGTATTAATTCAACAGCCAAGCGGGATTTGAACTCAGGACAAATGGAATCAATCCAAGCTATATGGAATCAATTGCTTATGTGCGTATAAAACACGATGTATTATCTATGCACATAAGTAACAGCAATGTTTTGACTTCATTACAGCGGAGTGTTTCTATGTATGTCCGCACACCAGGGTCCCAGCAGAGTGTTTTGATGTTTGTCCACACACTATATCATCCTCTTCTTTCATTGATCACGTATTTTGCTCCCCAAAAACGTCTGTTTATGGTTTTGAACTCAAACCCTTGCCCTCTATCCTCATACGATTATCTACCGTTGGAAAGGTATTCGTCAATTTACTTGGTTGGAAAAAAAACCTTTGGCATGGTCACGTATTCCGCTTGAACGTGAAGAAACTATGAGCCAGGAAAATTTCGCTGCGCCGATAGTTTTATGAGTTTTTAATACTGTAACTACTCTTCCTTCTTCTTCCTCAATCCTCTTCCTCTTCTCTATCCAATCATGCCACCAAAAGGGAAGAAAGGTAATGATGAAAAGAGAAAGCAAGCTACGCAACATATGCAAGCCAGAGGAGCAGATGCAACAGAGACGACAACTGAACAAGAACGTGAGCGAGCTCGAAAAAGAGCATGCCGAGAAGATAACCACTCCAGATCAAATGCAGGCACATCGACATTCCATTACAATGCAAGGACAGGCCCAAAACACGGTACATAGACAAATGGCCTGCTCAGATGCTTCCATTAGATCTCACGAACAGGCTCGAGATAATGCCCGAAGATGATCCCATCGGGCTAATCCAGCTCTTCGTGAGCAATTTGAAGTTCGCCACTACAATCCGGCCAAAAGCTACAGCAGTTCTATTGGGCAGTTAAATTGTACGTGTCTCCACTGCAGCTTCCAGCACATGGAGAGGGGCCAAGATGAGAACTTCAAACCCTCCTTTGTTGTGGAAGGCCAGGTCTACCACCAGATTGGAGCCCTGAACCCACTCCCAAATGAGCCAGCCAAGTTCTTGCAGATTTATTTCATTGACAATCAGGTTGACCAATGAATGGAAATTTTTGTCAGCCTTCAGCAGAATACCACTAACAAAATTCAAACTCGTGGACAAGAACAAGTACATCCAGTTATTTAAGACCGCTCATGAGCAACTGAAGGACACTGAGGAAGATGTCAAAAATGTCATCTGTGAAGAGACAAAACCCACTAATCAACATGCCTAATGCTTTAACATTCCAACATCTGACGAGATTGCAATTTTGATGCCTAATGAAGAAGCAGAACACAGAGACATTCAAATCAAGCCCCGTGCTGATGGGGAGCTGCTGCAGCACATTTCTGAGCTCCATCGCAACGATAATACCCTCCAATATCCTCTTATTCTTCCACTTGGTGAAGACTCATGGAATATCTACTTGAAAAACAAAGCTGGCAAAAAGAATTCCTTTGACATATTTCATCTTATGCAGTGACCAAATGACTTCAGTGTCCTCTTCCTAGCAAAGCGCCTCTCTCAGCAGTATTTGGCTGACAACTATTGCAAGATTCAAACAGAGCGCCTCAATTTCTTGAAAATAAGTCAGAAGGAACTAAAAGCCGACAACTACAACACGCTTCAAAACACCAAATTGGCATCTGTTGGAGACCCTAGATTGTTGCAAAAAAGTGATACTGCCATTTAGCTTCACAGGAGGTCCATGTTATATGCATTAGAGGCAGCAAGATGCAATGGCATACGTACATAAGTTTGGCCGGCTGGATCTCTTTATCACATTCACTTGCAACCCAAAATGGGAGGAAAATGTTGAAAATCTTCTTCCCAGACAGCAATCTCATGATTGGAGAAGGTCAGGTCAGGCCAGATCAGATCTGTGACTTGCCACATATATCATGTAAACCTGTACTAACCTGTTTCATGGTCGGGTTGTCGGCGATTAAACTGCCTCGCCCACCAGGTTTTCTGGTGAGGAGGGTGTACGATAAGGACACCCAGCAGGATAAATAAAAAAAACCTGTCAAAGGACAGAGGAGCTCCTTGTGAGCCAACAGCCATCCATATCTAGTGCCCAACTGTGTCTGCGGATGTCCTCCTGCAGTTGGGTTACTTTTTATAAGGAGGTTGGTGGCAGGATTTGCACTCGGGCCACCGTAAAACACTTCACTCCGCAAAACATACGAAAAGCAAAAAGAAATCTGAAAAACCACTCCGTGGGAATACCTCCTGTGCAGCTGCCCTCCGCAGGGCAGTTCACTGGATGATGGGATTGGGGCAAAGCCTTTGGAACCCCCACTCTTTGATGAAAGGAGGAAAACCATAGGGTAACCTTCCCAGGTGAGATTGCGGTAGTGTATGCCGGGGTGCTGCTGAGGTGTCGTCCACCAGTTGGCAGTCTCCTTGGGATAAACTGAGGCAGTCCCTTCGGGTGGGTGTCTGGAATGTCCCATATCAAAGAGAGGGTGATCACCTGTCTTTGTTATAATCTGAGCTCAAGCGTTTGGCCATCGGTATTGCAGCACTCTCTGAGGTTCGAAAACCGAATTGCAGTGAGATCATGGTGGGTGGTTACATCTACTATTGGTCTGGTCGCTCTGATGGTTACCATGCCCAAGGAGTTGCTGTAGCTGTGTCCAATAAGCTGACTCCAATGATAATTGAGGTAACACCGGTCAACGAGCGTGTAATGAGACTAAGGATTCCTCACTACTTGGGTGTCGTTTCCCTGGTCTCCTGAGTTATAAATCAGCTGTAATTCCCATTAAATTCATTTGTTTGAAGCTGCATAGAGGCAAAGTCAGGTTTACTCATTGAGAAAGAAATAACATCAGCCACTTCTGCATCACATATTCATTTAGTATATATATACAATGTTGAAATATATACAGTATACGTATATATTTTTTTATATATATATATATATATATATATATATATATATATATATATATATATATATATAATATACACACACATGCAAATGTACCCATCCTCAGTGACCGGAAATGTGAATGGCCATTTCAAGTACCATCACTACTAATATCCTTCCTTCCCACTTCCCACTGACTTTCAGGCTTGTTCTGGACCTGCTCATGAGATAGAAAGGCTTGTTCTGACCATCTCTTTTGGCTCCGTGCTGTATCTAATGCTTAAGTTCTCGGGTTTCTGCATTTTCACGTTGACTTCTCTTGGCTACAGTGTTGGATAATCGTGTGGTAGCGAATCAATATGCAGGCAGCTTTTGAAAGTATTAATGCAAGAATTCCGGGGAAACAACATTTTGTGTCTTCCCATTTGGAGCCAAAAGAGTCAAAGCCTTTGAAGTTCCTACTCCACAGAATGCAACATAAAGTTGGCTCTGAGTGAAGGCAGAATTTTGCAGATTGATACCAACTTCCTTGAAATAATTGCCCTGTGACTTTTTAATGGTCATGCTGAAACAACGCTTAATGGGAAATTGGAGCCTTCTAAGCATGAATGGAAAATGTGAGTCAGAAGGTGATAGTATAATTCATGGAATAAATACCCCGTGTCCAGCATAAGCCCAGGTCAAAACTTTGGCAAAGATTACATTTTTACAGAGCTTTTTAATAATGCACCTTGTGTCATTGCACATCCTTGGTGGATCCATTGACCTTAGAATCATGTAGGGAAACCAAGCTTTAGTTTCAAGATGTGTGCGGGCAGGTCAGATATCTTTAAGGAGTTCAGGAGCTCAGTTGGGTATACTGTTTACTGATGCTCCAAGGGGTTTTGCAGTTGCTGCTGCCTTTGCATAGCAGTTCCTTCAAAATTTTCTTTGTCATCAACCAAAGCTGTTGATAGATTTGTACATAATTTCCTCACCGGAAAACTCTGAGATGAGTGCATGATTGATGTCATTTGGCATCTCATTGAATGGGGCAAGAATTGCCCTTTCAGCTAGCCAATTGGGGTCATTGGCAGGCTCTTTCAAGTTTGGGTGGACCCTCTCTTTAAACTCGGCATCAGTTTTAACCACTTTGCCAACCTCCTGTGGGATTTGAATCTCATCATAATAGTCGCTCTTTGCAATCCATGGAATTTTCCCATCTCTGATGAAGAGTAGCAGGTTTGAAAACTAGACAGCCTCTTGCTCACGGATCACTCTCATGTTGGTGGTCAGATGGTAGAGTTCAAAGTGATGCCAGATGTATGATTTTTTTGAGAGACTCATCACCAATGTTAGCCCTTGTTCCATCTGGCAAGACAGGCAAGATTTGGTGAAAGTCCCCACATAATATAACTGGCATGCCACCAAGGGGCACCTCACTGTCTCTAATATCTTTCAATGTTGTGTCTCGGGCCTCAAATGCCAACTTTGAAGTAATGGGCGCTTCATTAACAATGATAACTTTAGCTTCTCTGATGACTCTGGCCAAATCAGTCTTCTTAGAGATATTGCAAGTCTTTCCACCCGATGTTCTCAAATTGATTGAGATTTTGAATGTTGAGTGAAGTGCCCTGCCACCATTCAACAGTGTCTGCAATGCCTGAGGAGGCAGTGGCCAAGGCATTGCCTCCTGAGGACCGAATCTTGGCCATAATTAGATTTAGAAGGAATGTATTTCCCATGCCACCGGGTGCACATACAAATATCCTGGCTCTAGTGTTTGATGCAATATTGTCCATGACAACGTTGCAGATTTGGAACTGGTCATTAGTAAGGTTGTCTGAGTTTTTCTCAACATGGTGGGTCAGTTTGTTTTGGTTGTATGAACTTTCTCTCAGCCATGCAATTGACAGTTGTTCTCCTTTGCCATGCCTTAGCGTTGGCAATCCATACTTGTCCAAGTCTCTCCCATGCATTTGGTGGACCCTGTTTTCCAAGTCACAGAGTCATGCCTCGTTGTGGAGCTCGTCGTTCAGTTACAGGTCATAGTTGTGGAATTGAACTCTGTACTTCTGCAGAATGTCCTGTGATAAAGTCAAAGTTGCTCAGGGTTTGATGGCTCGAATGTTAGAATGACAGCAAAGAGGGCTCTTAAGCTTGAGGCTAACTGATTGACAGATGCTTCTGTTAATGCCAAGTTGTCGTGCTCCTCATTTTCCAGCAAGTTAAGTCTGTGGCAGGCTTCTTTGTATGTTGCACAAGCATGGCCACCAACTGTTTTCAATACATCAAAGGAGGTTGGCCCAGTTACGTGATGCAGCAACATCTGAAGAAAGAAGCACTCTCCATCTACTGCTTTGATCGAAACAGTGTAGATCCTGCCAAGAGCATCGCCAATTTTGATGCCTTTGACAGTGGGGTGGTCTCTTCCAATCTTTCTGCAATTCCACTCTTTCTTGCTGTTGTTCCATGTGTAGAACTGTGGCAGACCTGAGAAGAAGAGTATTTTGGCAAAGCCATCATTTTGGCACAGCTCAAAGAAAGCAGGGGGTGTGTTCTTGGTAGGCCAGCATTTGCAACATTTTGAGCATTTTCTTCAGTAAAGTAGACTCTTTGCACATTTTGCAAATGCCCTGGAAGTGGAAGGACAGTTGGATGTCTCTCCTGAATAGGAAACTGCAGGATCCTCCAAGTTATTTGGGATGCTCCCACAAAAACACTTTGGTAGTTTTTTTTTAAATCTTATCTCACTCAAGCTGATTTTGTGGAATCCTGTCTCACTCTGCTGTAGCAAAAATATGGCTTGGTCAGAGCCCTTATGAATGTATTTGATGACATACTTAATGGGTTTGATGGAGCTGCACATCTCAGCATTGACGTGTGACTTCAAAGACTGGAGGAGGAAGAGATTATATTGGGGGTTTGATGGAGCTGCACATCTCAGCATTGACGTGTGACTTCAAAGACTGGAGGAGGAAGAGATTATATGGTACTACCTACTGGATGTCAATTGCTTTCTATTCCCCACCAATTTTTACTTTGGCAACATGTCCTCCTTGTCCTGGCTTTCGTCTGCAATAGGTAGGGAGAGTAGCTGTCATTTCCCTGTTTGGTTTGCTGGATGAAGTCTTTTGGGAAACGTTTTTCACAGGTGTTAGGATCTCTTTTCTTCCAGGGTTTTGAATGACTCAGACTGGTGGCAAGGTCTAGGAATCATGTTTGACTTGACAATTTCAAACAGCTCTCGGTCCTCATTTTGATCTGGAATTTCTGCAGAGATCAATGAATCAGTATCATTGAGGAAAATCTTGCGATCAGGTTGGAGCCACACCAATATGTGAGCATGTGGGAAGCATCGTTTTTGAAACTCGATTGGGTGTAGATCACACTGAACTTTTCCAAAGATGTGCTTTTTAATTAGTTGTCTTTGAGCCACTTGAGTTTCAACCTGAATACACAGGCAGTGAGGTCTGGACGATTCAGGACAGGTCTGGACGATTCCTGCAGGACAGGTCAGGTCTGGGAGCACGGCCCGGAGAAGCGCGTCACTGCGTCCACTTTCAGCCGGTACTCCAGGGGCCTGGCCATCCCACAGACAGATGCATGACCCATCCTCATCTCCTTGAGATGCTAATCAACCTGCTGCAACACGAGGCACGTGGTCAGCCCGTTGGCTCCTCCACTCAAGAAGGCTCCCTCGCTGAGAGAATCTGGTGAGCAGGATGAGCATCAGGAAAACGAGACACATTTCCATACAGCCACAGCTGACGCTCACAGACTATGCAGGTAACAAATCTCATGTGAGTCTCTCTCAGCAACCACTCTTGGAAAAAAAGTCCAACCAGCGATCGCCAAGGATTCTCCGAAGAGACCTACCAATATGTGAGCATGTGGAAGCATCGTTTTTGAAACTCGATTGGGTGTAGATCACACTGAATTTTCCAAAGATGTGCTTTTTAATTAGTGGTCTTTGAGCCACTTAGTTTCAACCTGAATACACAGGCAGTGAGGTCTGGACGATTCAGGACAGGTCTGGACGATTCTGCAGGACAGGTCAGGTCTGGGAGCAGCCCCGGAGAAGCGCGTTACTGCGTCCACTTTCAGCGGTACTCCAGGGGCCTGGCCATCCCAGACAGATGCATGACCCATCCTCACTCCTTGAGATGCTAATCAACCTGCTGCAACCACGAGGCACTGTTAGCCCGTTGGCTCCTCCACTCAAGAGGCTCCCTCGCTGAGAGAATCTGGTGAGCAGGATGAGCATCAGGAAAACGAGACACATTTCCATACAGCCACAGCTGACGCTCACAGACTATGCAGGTAACAAATCTCATGTGAGTCTCTCTCAGCAACCACTCTTGGAAAAAAAGTCCAACACGCGATCGCAAGGATTCTCCGAAGAGACCTCATAGCAAAGGAATTAAGTCTCTGTCTCAGATCCCTGCTCAGAGTCCAAGTCTCACATCCATAGAGCAAGACTGGAAGCACCAAGGAACTGAAGAATCAGACTTTTGTCTTCCCGCACAGGTATCGGCAGTGCCACCCAAAGATCAAGTGAATCCATGACTCCC
>CM068961.1:53680206-53691160 GCA_035128595.1 Eptatretus atami
CCCCCAGGCCCGACCAAGACATCTATTGACATCTGGCTCACAGCCAGCAGAGACATGAATATCACTGCTAAGGTAAGTAAATCTCCCCGTGACCTCAACATCCTCACCACAAACAGGTACAGACAAGATATCAGCATCCAAGATGCCATTGAAAGCCTGGATCTTAGTTTTGACCCGATATTGAGGAGGAGTAATTCCATAATAGTAAGACAACCAGGCATGCTTAGTGGTATTTACAGAGGACTTGTATTAAATGTGGCAATTACTATATTCTTTTTCAGTGCATTTAGGATATCCTGTCCGCCAAATTTGACCATTATTTTTATAAATTTTTCGATTCAGTGGGTTGTGTCTATTTCAAGAATGAAACGACACATTAGACTCCAGTGTGCAAGGGCTATCATATCAGACATAGAATAGAGGGAGCACTCGGATAGATGCAAACCTCCGCCGCCAATACTGCTGGTCACTTAAGTGAACCTATATCCTTTCATGATAGCGTCAAACGGATCAGACTCTTACTGAACCCGATTGAATAACACTAAACGAGATCGACGCGCATTGTAAGAAATGCCAAAAAAAATAAAATCGAAATTTTTTTGAAAAAAAGTTGCAAAATTTCTAAGTTTTTTTTCATCTTACAGTTTTTTTTGGGGGTTGGAATCACTTAAAACATGTAGAAATGCAGAAAAAAAAAAATTCAAATATTTTTCAAATAAAATCGAATTTTTGGAAAAAAGTTGCAAAAATTTCTAAGTTTTTTTTGACCAAGTCCAAAATTTAATGGCATGATCCTTGGACCATACCTAATCACCCACCAAGTTTCGTCGAAATCCGTCCAGGAGTTTTTCCGTAATACTGTTCCAAACAACAAACAAACACGGGTTAAAACAGTAACCTCCATCCATCTTCGATGGCGGAGGTTAATAGAGACATGTAGCAAGCTAAAAACACCTAAGAGAATTTGTCACCCGGTGGTACCGATATCCCAAAATTCGGGTCTTGGCTCATGAGACTATTAATTAGCCAATTCACCCCCCCCCTCCTACTTATAGAGAGATTAACTAATTGTATGCGACTTCACTTACCAGGTGTAGCGTTTAGTATCAGGCTGCTCCTTTCTGTTAGTTCTGTAGTATCATCCGAGCGGCAGTAACTTCAGGGCCAGGCTTACGAAAACACTCAAAGAGTGTAGTTTGCTTTCTTTTCATAAATGTTAGCAATAAAAACTTTGCAACGCTAGCATACTGTCAAACAGTGTTCATCGTTGGTAGGTGCGTGAGCGTGACGTCAGGTCTAGGTCACGTGGTCACAGCCAGATGAGCCACCGCGTTTCACGCTTTCTAAACAGCACCGCACTGGAGTGGGGGTGAATTTTATGAATGGAGATGAATGAAGTAGATGGCTTCCCCTGCAAGGCTTATTAACCTCCGCCATCCAAGATGGACGGAGGTACTGTTTTCACCACTGTCTGTTTGTTATTACGAAATCTAAGATTCGTAAATATTGATGACTTCCGTCCTCTGTTTGTGTGTTTGTTTGTTTGTGGTGTGTGTGTGTGTTTGTTGTTTGTAGGCACGATAACTCGAGAACGGAAGAAGCTACCATGTAATACACCACGTAGATTCAGGAGGAGTGATGGCTAGCGCTGATTTAGATTTTGGTCAAAATCGTCAAAGTCAAGTCACAGTGGGGTCAAACATCCAAAACATGATAACTCGCAGAACGGAGAAGCTACAATGTCAAATTACACCACGTTATTCAGGAGGGTGATGGCTAGCCTGGTTATATTTTGGTCAAAATCGGTCAAAGGTCAAGTCACGGTGAGGTCAAACATTCCAAAACATATAACTCGAGAACGGAAGAAGCTACCAATGTCAAATTACACCACGTGATTCAGGAGGGATGGGCTAGTGCTGATTAGATTTTGCGTCAAAATCGGTCAAAGGTCAAGGTCACGTGAGGTCAAACATTCGATTTTTTGATGGTTTGGTACAGAATCATCGTATAAACTTCTGGTTTGCGTCGCTACCTTTCTCTAGAGACAGCTTTTATTAACACAAGGTCAGAGGTCAAGTTACGATTCGTAAGTACCAGCTATGACTGCTTGTTTGTTTGTTGTTTGTGAACAGTATTACGGAAAAACTCCTGGAGGGATTTCGACGAAACTTGGTGGGGGGATTAGGTATTGGTCCAAGGATCATGCCATTAGTTTTTGGACTTGGTCCAAAGTCCATATTGGCCGCTATGGGCGGCCATTTTGAAAAAAATTGAATTTTTTTTTGAATTTCACATGTTTTAAGTGATTTCCAACCCCCCCCCCCCAAAAAATTTGTTAGAGAAAAAAACAAATTTTGCACCTTTTTTTTTCAAAAAAAATTTCGATTTTTTTTTTTTGGGCATTTCTTACATGCGCGTCGATCTAGTTTAGTTTATTCAATCGTGGTTCAGTAGAGTCTGATCCGTTTGACCTACAATGATAGGATATCAGTTCACTTAAGTGACCCAGCCAGTATTGGCGCGGGAGTTTTGCACTCTACCGAGTGCTCCCCCTCTTAGTTTTATTGCAGTTATACTCTACCCGGTATGTGGAACAAATCAATGAACTGAAAGTTCTGTCACAAAACTATATCGTTACGTATCCTTGCGCAGTTTAAAGTGGTATACGGAATCCTGGAGCTTTCTATTAGTGGGTATACGGCGTATACCTCGCGTATCACGTAAACTACACCACTGTTTGAGCCACATTGTGTTGAAGACAGAAATGGAGAACGAACGGTTGCCATCAATCAATAATACCCGTCAATTGTCAATGCATTTACGAACAGTTGAAGCAATCGATGAGCACTGCAGCCCTCTTGTGACGGTGGTTCATGCAAGATGGCGTGACCCCGCATACAGCAACGAAACAATTTCCTTTCTGCGTCAAAAATTCGACAACAAGGAACACCCCAGATCTGAACCTGATCTGAAGGCAGCAGTTGAAGCTTATGTGCAGACAGTAACCAATAAAACTTCCAGAAAACGTCATTGCAAACTTCGCAATTCGTGTATGCATGTTGTGTGCGTGCGGGTGCTCACATCGAACACCTCAACTACGAGCGCATTGACGCACAATGACTTTCATTTTCCCATGATTTGGTTTCATTTTCGAGTACATTTTTTGTTTTGTTACTCAATGTTTCGGTTAATAAAGTTTTTAAGTGGTTAACCTTTTATTGACACACCCCTGTATATGATAAGGATGGCTGTCGTCGTCCGTTATCTGTTACACTGATTGGCTGTGTGAGGCTCGGTGCAATGTGATTGGCTCCTGGCGAGCTTATTGTATTTGCTATTAAAAGCTGATATTCGAAATCTGATTCAATATCTTAACGATCGGAACTCATGGCCTCAATAATCGTGTCTGTAACATAAGCAAGACTAGATCAAGACTAGACATCTAGAGTTAAATGAGAGAACATGAGGTATGCAGGACATGAGGTGAATGGCTCCAAACAGAAGTGTTTTATTCACAATCACTATGATCTTCCTGTAACTTTTCTTTCATTTGTAAAACAACGAAAGCGACTGTTCAAAGCATCATGAAATGTCAGAAGTGCATCCCATCGGCATCAAATCCGTTCTGAGACACACAGTTTGTGTCGGTCCCAAGCTTCAAGCCTTCGGCTACAGGACGATTCCTTTATGGTCCAGTGGAAATGGAATCCATTCGTCCATTGGACCATACTCTGTGCAGAGCGTTGGTGCTGCCGAAGCAGTCTCCTTGGCTGTTGGGCACAATTCGGACTGTCGCCACTTCGACGCAGGATACCAGCAAGTGGCACTCATTTTGCCATCTCAGAAGGATGACAGGCTGAGTCAACCCCACCTGGTATTAATTCAACAGCCAAGCGGGATTTGAACTCAGGACAAATGGAATCAATCCAAGCTATATGGAATCAATTGCTTATGTGCGTATAAAACACGATGTATTATCTATGCACATAAGTAACAGCAATGTTTTTGACTTCATTACAGCGGAGTGTTTCTATGTATGTCCGCACACCAGGGTCCCAGCAGAGTGTTTTGATGTTTGTCCACACACATATCATCCTCTTCTTTCATTGATCACGTATTTGCTCCCCAAAAACGTCTGTTTATGGTTTTGAACTCAAACCTTGCCTCTATCCTCATACGATTATCTACCGTTGGAAGGTATTCGCAATTTACTTGGTTGGAAAAAAAACCTTTGCATGGTCACGTATTCCGCTTGAACGGAAGAAACTATGAGCCAGGAAAATTTCGCTGCGCCGATAGTTTTATGAGTTTTAATATGTAACTACTCTTCCTTCTTCTCTCAATCCTCTTCCTCTTCTCTATCCAATCATGCACCAAAAGGGAAGAAAGGTAATGATGAAAGAGAAAGCAAGCTACGCAACATATGCAAGCCAGAGGAGCAGATGCAACAGAGACGACAACTGAACAAGAACGTGAGCGAGCTCGAAAAAGAGCATGCGAGAAGATAACCACTCCAGATCAAATGCAGGACATCGACATTCCATTACAATGCAAGGACAGGCCCAAAACACGGTCATAGACAAATGCCTGCTCAGATGTCCATTAGATCTCACGAACAGGCTCGAGATAATGCCGAAGATGATCCCATCGGGCTAATCCAGCTCTTCGTGAGCATTTGAAGTTCGCCACTACATCCGGCCAAAAGCTACAGCAGTTCTATTGGGCAGTTAAATTGTACGTGTCTCCACTGCAGCTTCCAGCACATGGAGAGGGGCCAAGATGAGAATTCAAACCCTCCTTTGTTGTGGAAGGCCAGGTCTACCACCAGAGGAGCCTGAACCCACTCCCAAATGAGCCAGCCAAGTTCTTGCAGTTTATTTCATTGACAATCAGGTTGACCAATGAATGGAAATTTTTGTCAGCCTTCAGCAGAATACCACTAACAAAATTCAAACTCGTGGACAAGAACAAGTACATCCAGTTATTTAAGACCGCTCATGAGCAACTGAAGGACACTGAGGAAGATGTCAAAAATGTCATCTGTGAAGAGACAAAACCCACTAATCAACATGCCTAATGCTTTAACATCAACATCTGACGAGATTGCAATTTTGATGCCTAATGAAGAAGCAGAACACAGAGACATTCAAATCAAGGCCCGTGCTGATGGGGAGCTGCTGCAGCACATTTCTGAGCTCCATCGCAACGATAATACCCTCCAATATCCTCTTATTCTTCCACTTGGTGAAGACTCATGGAATATCTACTTGAAAACAAAGCTGGCAAAAAGAATTCCTTTGACATATTTCATCTTATGCAGTGGCCAAATGACTTCAGTGTCCTCTTCCTAGCACAAGCGCCTCTCTCAGCAGTATTTGGCTGACAACTATTGCAAGATTCAAACAGAGCGCCTCAATTTCTTGAAAATAAGTCAGAAGGAACTAAAAGCCGACAACTACAACACGCTTCAAAACACCAAATTGGCATCTGTTGGAGACCCTAGATTGTTGCAAAAAAGTGATACTGCCATTAGCTTCACAGGAGGTCCATGTTATATGCATTAGAGGCAGCAAGATGCAATGGCATACGTACATAAGTTTGGCCGCTGGATCTCTTTATCACATTCACTTGCAACCCAAAATGGAGGAAAATGTTGAAAATCTTCTTCCCAGACAGCAATCTCATGATTGGAGGAAGGTCAGGTCAGGCCAGATCAGATCTGTGACTTGCCACATATATCATGTAAACCTGTACTAACCTGTTTCATGTGTCGGTTGTCGGCGATTAAACTGCCTCGCCCACCAGGTTTTCTGGGAGGAGGTGTACGATAAGGACACCAGCAGGATAAATAAAAAAAACCTGTCAAAGGACAGAGGAGCTCCTTGTGAGCCAAACAGCCATCCATATCTAGTGCCCAACTGTGTCTGCGGATGTCCTCCTGCAGTTGGGTTACTTTTTATAAGGAGGTTGGGCAGGATTTGCACTCGGGCCACCGTTAAACACTTCACTCCGCAAAACATACGAAAAGCAAAAAGAAATCTGAAAAACCACTCCGTGGAAACCTCCTGTGCAGCTGCCCTCCGCAGGGCAGTTCACTGGATGATGGGATTGGGGCAAAGCCTTTGGAACCCCCACTCTTTGATGAAAGGAGGAAAACCATAGGGTAACCTTCCAGTGAGATTGCGGTAGTGTATGCGGGTGCTGCTGAGGTGTCGTCCACCAGTTGGCAGTCTCCTTGGGATAAACTGAGGCAGTCCCTTCGGGTGGGTGTCTGGAATGTCCCATATCAAAGAGAGGGTGATCACCTGTCTTTGTTATATCTGAGCTCAAGCGTTTGGCCATCGGTATTGCAGCACTCTCTGAGGTTCGAAAACCGAATTTCAGTGAGATCATGGTGGGTGGTTACATTACTATTGGTCTGGTCGCTCTGATGGTTACCATGCCCAAGGAGTTGCTGTAGCTGTGTCCAATAAGCTGACTCCAATGATAATTGAGGTAACACGGTCAACGAGCGTGTAATGAGACTAAGGATTCCTCACTACTTGGGTTCGTTTCCCTGGTCTCCTGAGTTATAAATCAGCTGTAATTCCCATTAAATTCATTTGTTTGAAGCTGCATAGAGGCAAAGTCAGGTTTACTCATTGAGAAGAAAATAACATCAGCCACTTCTGCATCACATATTCATTTAGTATATATATATACAATGTTGAAATATATACAGTATACGTATATATTTTTTATAATATATATATATATATATATATATATATATATATATATATATATAATATATAATATACACACACATGCAAATGTACCCATCCTCAGTGACGAAATGGAATGGCCATTTCAAGTACCATCACTACTAATATCCTTCCTTCCCACTTCCCACTGACTTTCAGGCTTGTTCTGGACCTGCTCATGAGATAGAAAGGCTTGTTCTGACCATCTCTTTTGGCTCCGTGCTGTATCTAATGCTTAAGTTCTCGGGTTTCTGCATTTTCCAGTTGACTTCTCTTGGCTACAGTGTTGGATAATCGTGTGGTAGCGAATCAATATGCAGGCAGCTTTTGAAAGTATTAATGCAAGAATTCCGGGAAACAACATTTTGTGTCTTCCCATTTGGAGCCAAAAGAGTCAAAGCCTTTGAAGTTCCTACTCCACAGAATGCAACATAAAGTTGGCTCTGAGTGAAGGCAGATTTTGCAGATTGATACCAACTTCCTTGAAATAATTGCCTGTGACTTTTTAATGGTCATGCTGAAACAACGCTTAATGGAAATTGGAGCCTTCTAAGCATGAATGGAAAATGTGAGTCAGAAGGTGATAGTATAATTCATGAATAAATACCCCGTGTCCAGCATAAGCCCAGGTCAAAACTTTGGCAAAGATTACATTTTTACAGAGCTTTTAATAATGCACCTTGTGTCATTGCACATCCTTGGTGGATCCATTGACCTTAGAATCATGTAGGGAAACCAGCTTTAGTTTCAAGATGTGTGCGGGCAGGTCAGATATCTTTAAGGAGTTCAGGAGCTCAGTTGGGTATACTGTTTACATTGCTCCAAGGGTTTTGCAGTTGCTGCTGCCTTTGCATAGCAGTTCCTTCAAAATTTTCTTTGTCATCAACCAAAGCTGTTGATAGATTTGTACATAATTTCCTCACCGGAAAACTCTGAGATGAGTGCATGATTGATGTCATTTGGCATCTCATTGAATGGGGCAAGAATTGCCCTTTCAGCTAGCCAATTGGGGTCATTGGCAGGCTCTTTCAAGTTTGGGTGGACCCTCTCTTTAAACTCGGCATCAGTTTAACCACTTTGCCAACCTCCTGTGGGATTTGAATCTCATCATAATAGTCGCTCTTTGCAATCCATGGAATTTTTCCATCTCTGATGAAGAGTAGCAGGTTTGAAAACTAGACAGCCTCTTGCTCACGGACACTCTCATGTTGGTGGTCAGATGGTAGAGTTCAAAGTGATGCCAGATGTATGATTTTTTTGAGAGACTCATCACCAATGTTAGCCCTTGTTCCATCTGGCAAGACAGGCAAGATTTGGTGAAAGTCCCCACATAATATAACTGGCATGCCACCAAGGGGCACCTCACTGTCTCTAATATCTTTCAATGTTGTGTCTCGGGCCTCAAATGCCAACTTTGAAGTAATGGGCGCTTCATTCAACAATGATAACTTTAGCTTCTCTGATGACTCTGGCCAAATCAGTCTTCTTAGAGATATTGCAAGTCTTTCACCCGATGTTCTCAAATTGATTGAGATTTTGAATGTTGAGTGAAGTGCCCTGCCACCATTCAACAGTGTCTGCAATGCCTGAGGAGGCAGTGGCCAAGGCATTGCCTCCTGAGGACCGAATCTTGGCCATAATTAGATTTAGAAGGAATGTATTTCCCATGCCACCGGGTGCACATACAAATATCCTGGCTCTAGTGTTTGATGCAATATTGTCCATGACAACGTTGCAGATTTGGAACTGGTCATTAGTAAGGTTGTCTGAGTTTTTCTCAACATGGTGGTCAGTTTGTTTTGGTTGTATGAACTTTCTCTCAGCCATGCAATTGACAGTTGTTCTCCTTTCCATGCCTTAGCGTTGGCAATCCATACTTGTCCAAGTCTCTCCCATGCATTTGGTGGACCCTGTTTTCCAAGTCACAGAGTCATGCCTCGTTGTGGAGCTCGTCGTTCAGTTACAGGTCATAGTTGTGGAATTGAACTCTGTACTTCTGCAGAATGTCCTGTGATAAAGTCAAAGTTGCTCAGGGTTGATGGCTCGAATGTTAGAATGACAGCAAAGAGGGCTCTTAAGCTTGAGGCTAACTGATTGACAGATGCTTCTGTTAAGCAAGTTGTCGTGCTCCTCATTTTCCAGCAAGTTAAGTCTGTGCAGGCTTCTTTGTATGTTGCACAAGCATGGCCACCAACTGTTTTCAATACATCAAAGAGGTTGGCCCAGTTACGTGATGCAGCAACATCTGAAGAAAGAAGCACTCTCCATCTACTGCTTTGATCGAAACAGTGTAGATCCTGCCAAGAGCATCGCCAATTTTGATGCCTTTGACAGTGGGGTGGTCTCTTCCAATCTTTCTGCAATTCCACTCTTTCTTGCTGTTGTTCCATGTGTAGAACTGTGGCAGACCTGAGAAGAAGAGTATTTTGGCAAAGCCATCATTTTGGCACAGCTCAAAGAAAGCAGGGGTGTGTTCTTGGTAGGCCAGCATTTGCAACATTTTGAGCATTTTCTTCAGTAAAGTAGACTCTTTGCACATTTTGCAAATGCCCTGGAAGTGGAAGGACAGTTGGATGTCTCTCCTGAATAGGAAACTGCAGGATCCTCCAAGTTATTTGGGATGCTCCCCACAAAACACTTTGGTAGTTTTTTTTTAAATCTTATCTCACTCAAGCTGATTTTGGAATCCTGTCTCACTTGCTGTAGCAAAAATATGGCTTGGTCAGAGCCCTTATGAATGTATTTGATGACATACTTAATGGGTTTGATGGAGCTGCACATCTCAGCATTGACGTGTGACTTCAAAGACTGGAGGAGGAAGAGATTATATGGGGTTTGATGGAGCTGCACATCTCAGCATTGACGTGTGATTCAAAGACTGAGGAGGGAAGAGATTATATGGTACTACCTACTGGATGTCAATTGCTTTCTATTCCCCACCAATTTTTACTTTGGCAACATGTCCTCCTTGTCCTGGCTTTCGTCTGCAATAGGTAGAGAGTAGCTGTCATTTCCCTGTTTGGTTTGCTGGATGAAGTCTTTTGGGAAACGTTTTTCACAGGTGTTAGGATCTCTTTTCTTCCAGGGTTTTGAATGACTCAGACTGGTGGCAAGGTCTAGGAATCATGTTTGACTTGACAATTTCAAACAGCTCTCGGTCCTCATTTTGATCTGGAATTTCTGCAGAGATCAATGAATCAGTATCATGTAGGAAAATCTTGCGATCAGGTTGGAGCCACACCAATATGTGAGCATGTGGGAAGCATCGTTTTTGAAACTCGATTGGGTGTAGATCACACTGAACTTTTCCAAAGATGTGCTTTTTAATTAGTTGGTCTTTGAGCCACTTGAGTTTCAACCTGAATACACAGGCAGTGAGGTCTGGACGATTCAGGACAGGTCTGGACGATTCTGCAGGACAGGTCAGGTCTGGGAGCACGGCCCGGAGAAGCGCGTCACTGCGTCCACTTTCAGCGGTACTCCAGGGGCCTGGCATCCCACAGACAGATGCATGACCCATCCTCATCTCCTTGAGATGCTAATCAACCTGCTGCAACCACGAGGCACGTGGTCAGCCCGTTGGCCCTCCACTCAAGAGGCTCCCTCGCTGAGAGAATCTGGTGAGCAGGATGAGCATCAGGAAAACGAGACACATTTCCATACAGCCACAGCTGACGCTCACAGACTATGCAGGTAACAAATCTCAGTGAGTCTCTCTCAGCAACCACTCTTGGAAAAAAAGTCCAACCAAGCGATCGCAAGGATTCTCCGAAGAGACCTCATAGCAAAGGAATTAAGTCTCTGTCTCAGATCCCTGCTCAGAGTCCAAGTCTCACATCCATAGAGCAAGACTGGAAGCACCAAGGAACTGAAGAATCAGACTTTGTCTTCCCCACAGGTATCGGCAGTGCCACACCCAAAGATCAAGTGAATCCATGACTCCCCCAGGCCCGACCAAGAATCTATTGACATCTGGCTCACAGCCAGCAGAGACATGAATATCACTGCTAAGGTAAGTAAATCTCCCCGTGACCTCAACATCCTCACCACAACAGGTACAGACAAGATATCAGCATCCAAGATGCCATTGAAAGCCTGGATCTTAGTTTTGACCCAGGAAACCTGAAATCCCAGTGGCTCTGACTCCTCATTCAGCACCAGAAGGGCCCCCAAAGGATCTCCAGTGTCTCCGCAAAGAATCACTGCATCTT
>CM068961.1:53691185-53709068 GCA_035128595.1 Eptatretus atami
CCACGAAATCAAGGTCAGAGATCTTGACATTCCCAAACGATGCACCACAGTTTAATCTCTCCAACATCTTCCCCAGAATCCAGTCTAAACAAGGGCTGAAAATTGTGGGGGCCAGTCCACACCCTTGACGAACTCCAGTAACAACTGCAAAATAAGTCAGAGATGGTAGCCCCACATCTCACAGCACTCTCAGTACCAGAGTATAGTTCAGACATCAGATCGATCAGTTTTCGTGGCACCCCACGAAGACCAGTAATCCTCCAGAAGGCATCCCGATTCACTGAATCGAACACCTTACAGAGATCAACATAGGCTGCAAGCACCCCCTGCCAAAACTCTCATCTGCATTCAGTGAGGACTTGAAGGGCAAGGATACAGTCAATTGTTGACCTCTTTGGTGGAAAAGCCTGACTGCTCTGGAAGCTGGGGCTCAAGCAGATGGTGGCGAACCCAATCAAGAATTATCCGAGCAAAGACCTTGCCCGGCACTGAGAGCAGCGTCACCCCTCGGTAATTGTTGCAGTCTTGGCGATCACCATTCCCTTTCCAGAGAGGGACAACAAAGCCCCTCTTACAGTCAGTTGGGATGATGCCTGTGTTCCAGGCAGAGCACAGAACTGCATGCAATGACTTAAGTACAGCATTTCCACCAGCCTTGAGAAGTTCAGCATGGATGCCACAGATCGCAGGAGCTTTACCCCCATTTCAATAGGTTCACCACAGCCTGCATTTCCACAAACGAAGGTGAATCACAGTTGATTGGACGGTCAGCAATCAGGATAGTAACACCCCTAACATCCAACTCAACAGCTGGTGGATCAGTCTGGTACAGCCGCTCAAAGTGACCGGCCCAGCGGGACTTCACTTCGGACTCCTCTGTCAAGCACCCTCCACCCTCCGCTCCAACTGAGGTACATGGAGGAATGCAATGCGTGGATTCCCCTGTAAGCAGGATGAGAATTACTTGACCACAAGTGATGTTCTACCCCCTCACAGATTCCTTGCATATCGGCCTCCTTGTACACCCTCAGTGAACATACAGTTTTACCCTTCAACTCCCTGAGCAACTCATCTCTGCCATTAAGTCAGGCCCTGTGACTCTGGTCAATGGCAAACAGTGTCCCTTGAAAGACAAATTTCTTCTTCACCCTTCGGTGAGTTCCAAGACATCCACTGGCAACATCAAGGATGGTCATCTTGAAGGTACTCCACAACTCTTCAGGATTCCCCCAAAGTACTCAGACACTCCAAATCCCCACTCAGCCTGTTTGCAAACTACTCAGCTTCCCTCTCATCCTTGAGCTTGACAACATCCCACGTAGGATGGGATGCTACCATTCTCCCAGATTTAAGCTGCAACTGCAGAGTTGCTACCATAAGTCTGTAGTCAGTATTGAGGAACTGAGCACTCCGGTAGACCCTGCATTTCTGGATCATCCTCCAGTGACCATCACCGAGCACATAGTCAACCTTCTTTTCCAGACCACCAGCATTAGAATACCAAGTCCAGCGATGAGCCTGTGGGCACTGAAACCATGAGCCAGCCACCTTAAGTCCACGACTTCTTGCAAAGTCAAGGAACTTGGTGCTATTCTGGTTCACAGTTCCAGACCCATGGGGACCAACACGTGTCTCATAACCATCCTTTTCAGTTCAATTTGATGCATTGATATCCCACAAGATGAGAAGAATATCTCGCCTGTGGCACAGATCAACCACAGACTCGAGCGTGGCATAGAATGCGTCCTTCACGGTGAGATCACTTGCCTCAGTCTGAGCATATCCAGAGACCAGAGAAACGACACCCAAGGAGTGATGAATCCTTCGTCTCCTCATGCGCTCGTTGACCGGTGTTACCTCAATTACAATTGGAAGCAGATAATTATTGGACACACCCACAGCAACTCCTTGGGAATGGTAACCATCAGAGTGACCAGACCAAAAGTAGGTGTAACCACCCACCATGATCTTGCAACTATCTGGTTTCTGAACCTCAGAGAGTGCTGCCATACCGAAGTTCAAATGCTTGAGCTCAGATTATAACAGACAGCTGATTGTCCTCTCTTAGGGAAAGGACATTCCAAGGCACACACCCGAAGGGACCGCCTCAGGTTAACCCAAGGAGACCGCCGTCTGGTGGACGACAACTCAGCACCACCCCGACACACACTACCGCAATCTGACCTGGAAAGGTTACCCCGTGTTTTTTCCTCATATCATCAAAGAGTGGGGTTGCTGTCGGATTTGCCCCAATCCTGTCATCTTGTGAGCTGTGCTGCGAAGGGAAGCTGCACAGGAGGTACTCCCACGGAGTGGGTTTTCAATTTTCTTTGTGGTTTTCTTGTGTTTTTTGTGGAGTGAAAGGTTTTACGGTGGCTGCAGTGCAAATCCTGCCACAAATCTCCAAAAAAAAAGTAACCCAACTGTAGGAGGACGTCTGCAGACACAGTTGGGCATTAGATATGGATGGCTGTTGGCTCACAAGGAGCTCCTCCGCACTTTAATACAAAAGTTCCTAAAGGCCGTTCAAAACCTAAATATAGCACCCCACCCTTTAGTTGCAATCTCGGTAAAGTGAACAAAGATATTCCTGCTTCATATTAGATGCACAATGGGAGGTACAATAGGTACCTTAATGAGTTGTTGGAGAGCACAAAAATTAATTGGCAATTCCCTAAAGAATGCCTTCTTTTTTGCAATGCAATTCTACAAAGCTGTGATAACACTTGTTTCCTTAATTGTCAAAAGCTTTGAAAAAAAGAAAAAGAAAAAGAAAAAGAAATTATCACCGAAAGGTGAATGTGAACAAGATGTGAACAAAAGACAATTTGTTTCCCGTTTATATCCTACCTTTGCCTTGCAATACATTCCAATTAGTTTGCCTTTAATTTGCTTTGTCCTTTGCTTCTTGCTCCAGCCATTTGCTGTACAATCTTTGTGTTTGCTCTTTGCTAATTTTTTATTACAAAAAGAAAATCCACCACAACATGATCAGCCATGAAATTGATACCGTCAATTGGTACTGGACTTCAGTCAGGTTAGCTTATGCGATCGAGCAATGTCCGTCGGTGAGTGAGTCGGAGTCAGTCAGTCCGTAAACACTTCAGTCATTATCGCTTGAACGAAACACTCGATTTTGATGAAGCTTGGCCAAAAGCTTCATATCTGATGCCTAACAAAGAAGTATTGACCACATCAAAATCTGTGCTCATCAAGGGGGTCTACGGGGGGGGGGGGGGGTTGACCCTCCCCTCCCCCTCCAAAAAAAAATAGGTCATGCTGTCTTCTCCAAAAATACACACACAATTTTGATGAAACCTGACCCTAACCTACAAAAAGTTCGCTTTTGTGCTTGCACATTTTACAGAGCACGTTATGAAACAACAAAGATGGCTAGATCTCGTGGTTATCCGCCCCAATTGAGAAGGATGCCATCCCACAATTACGCAGAAGAAACGGCCATCACTCAAAACTATAACACTTTCTCTCTGAACGACCAGTGCATGTACACGGACAATTTGAGCGGTGAATCAAACACCTTGTTACGGTTGTGGGGAGTGGAGGAATTTCATCGCATAGTTAGGATTGTATGGAGTGCTTGCTCCGTGGACGTGTGGAGACATCTTGATGTAAATTAAGCAGGAAACTAAGAGCATAGTGTTACTCGTCACCCCACGGGGGGGGAGGAGGGGGGGGGGGTGCTGTGTTAACTAGATCGAGATTAAGGCCAATTTTCCCCAGGATATAATTGTCTCCTGTGACCTTTTCCTATGTTTTTGCATTAACAAGCCAGCAATGACAGGAATCACACCCTTAAGACAACAACAAGCAAGCCAAACGTGCCGAGCTGGCAGAAGCCCCGCCTTCCCGGTTTCGTGCCAACAAGCCATGCCCGAAGGTAGAGGATTAATGGGCATGGCGTCAGAAGCGAGGAGGAAGAGGAGATGGGTTTTGTTGGGTTGAGTAGTTGTAAGAGGAACGTGGCTGGGACAGAGGATCTCGCTTTGCTCTACTCTCGGCTCGACGAAATGGCTGCGCGATTCTCGTGTTGTGCTGTAAATTTGCCTGTGTTCTGGGCAAGACGCTAGTCATTGACTGTTCGGCTGAACCGTGAAGTGTGTATGTTTCAGAAGCGAGGACGAAGAGGAGTTGGTTTTGTTGGGTTGAGATGGGTGTGAGGGACGTGGTCGAGAGACGACAGAGATAGGAGATGGCGTGTAAGAACAGGGAATTACGGCTGGCTTTCCTTCGACGCACAAAGAAGACGGCACGATTCTCATATTTGTGCTGGGCGAATTGGCTCGTGTGATGGAGCAACACACTGGCCATTGACTCTTGGTTAGGTCATGTAAGACGGATATATCACCCAACGGAGTGGTGCTATTCTGCAGAGAGAAGCGGTGTCGGCAAGCGCGATCGACAAGGAAGCCTCACGGCGGTTGGTGAGCCCTGGGGTTGAATACCGCCTCACAAATTACCTCAAGTACATTTCCTGCCCAGAGAGCGGCTCGGCGCTATTTTGGGCACGCCTTCCCATGCAGGATGAAGCGCCTCGATCCCAAAGTTCAATGAAGACCATCTCTGGACAAAGCCAGAACAAAGGGAGGATTTTCTTTTGTTTCATTTTCCCCTTGTCTGTATTAAAGTCCATGTGTAGAGGTGCCTTGACTTTAGGCTTTAATTTACCTCATGTCTTATTATTACATTTTGAATTATTACCCTTGTAATATTGGTCTATTTTCATGAAATCCCAATGTTTATTTTAAGGTGCTGGTGTCCGTGTGTCTGTCGTGGGTTCGAGTATAAACCTCTTGTGCTGTGCTTCCATCTGCTCTGTCTGTGCTGCAATTCCCCTCCCATGAGCGCCATAATCTCTGAGGATCACGTGTTCGCCTCAAAGGAAAACCGCTCGGCATTCCGGCCTGGTCGGTGCTCACCGCCCGTCCACACCAATTGGGTCGGGGGGGGGGGTTGGATTAACTTAACCACCAGACCCGTGACAACCTGTTGCCATTGCCCTGCAGTTACGAAAAGAGCACTTGAAAATAATCATCTATTATCAACACAAATTTCTGAAAATCAAATGAACAACCATCTATTTATAGTGAGAGGACAGTATGTATGTCATCATCGACTCCTGCGAGAGGATTTGAACAGGATGCTCAAACTTTCAGGGTCCCCCACCCCTCCACCATCCCCCCCCACCATCCCCCCCCCCCCACAATCCCTCATCAATCGTCAGTTCCACAATACCCACCACCACCCACACCCCTCCACCACCCCAACAATACCACCACCATTCCATCCCTCACCCTTCCGCCGTCCCCCCACAATACCCTCCACCATATTACCCCCCCCCCAACTCCACCATCACCCCACAATACCCACCACCATCCCCTCCACAATACCCACAATATTGAATTGAAAATCAATACTCTAGGCTTTTTCCGACACATTGTGATTCGCAAAATAAGTTGAAAAATTTTTTCCCTTCAAATTAGACCATGATTCATGATTCCCAATGGTTTTCAGAAAGAAAAAAAAATCGTTTGGGTCCCTGTAAGCGCCCATTCCCACTTGTTTTTCTTCAATCACTTAAAGACAGGCTTTTTAAAACAGGATTTTTTTTGTTAAAAATGGACCAAATTTATTTCAAGTAAATTGATTATAGCATTGTAATGGTATCATTTTTATTATTCTATGGCAACAGGAACAACAGCCTTTAGAATGAAGCGTGACACACACACACACACACACACACACACACACACACACACACACACACACACACCACACACACACACACACACACGCTAAAACAAACTGAAAAATAAATGAAAGCAAGGAAATTAAAAAAACTACGACAAGGCTTACAGCAAGAGAAAACAAGGCCAGATGTTTGAAAACAACTGGAAAATATTCTACCATGAACAAAGGAAACAAAAGCAGAATGTGTCATTCCCTCCTGAAAAAGATGAACTGGAACAATTCTGGAAAGGAATTTAAGAAGATCAAAAATAACTCAATAAAGTGGTGGAATGGATCCTAAATTTGGAAGCGAAGAAGCAACATCTCAAAGAAATGCCCCCAGTAATAAATGATGCAGAAAAGATAAGATAACAACTTGCAAAGATGGCAAGCTTCGAAAGCCCTAGCCCAGATGGGATCCAAAACTTCTGGCTTAGGCAATTTGATGCTCTCCATGTTCATTATACTCGAGCATTCAATGAACTTATCCAAGGGGGTCAGGAAATGGAGGAATGGCTCACAGAAGGTAACATCTTCCTTATCCCAAAATCTGAAGAAACCCAACTACCTTACAAATACTAGCCAATAACATGTCCACCAACAACACACAAACTTTTAACAGGAATCGTCACAGAAACAATGTCCCACCACTTGACACAACAAGAAGGCCTCGAGGCAGAACGGAAGAAATGTAAGAGAAGATGTTATGGAACAACAGACCACTTTCTACGAAACAAGGCCATACTCAAAAGCTGCGATATCGGCAGAACCAAGTTGTCCACAGCCTGGATAGACTATAAGAAAAGCTTTTGATAGTGGTCCACATTCATGGATGGTAAAGTGCATGCAAATCTACAAGATAAATACCCAAATAATCAATCTTATTGAGAAAGCCATTGATCTATGGAATACCACACTAATCCTGCAGAACTCGGAAGGAAAGATTGAAATACAAGGAGTTAAGATACGACACGGGATCTTCCAATGAGACAGGCTTTCCCCCCTCCTGTTTTGCCAAGCTCTGCATCCACGAAGTAACTTCATTAATGAGCAAGGACATTGATACACCCTAACAACCAATAAAAACACATCCAAAGAAACATGAAAGGTGACACATCTCCTTTACATGGATGATTTAAAACTCTGCACCGAATGACGAAAAATTGGCAGAACTATTGAAATTAATGAAATGGTACTCTGCCAACATCCAAATGGAATTTGGCCTTGATAAATGTGCCAAGTGCACATTCGTGTAAGGTAGACCAAGAAAAATGGGCAGCATAAAAATCGATATAACAATACAGGAGATAGCCAATGAAGCATCTTACAAATACCTTGGAGTAGAAAAGGATATCCAAATATGTCAGAAAAAATGCAACAAACAATTACCAAAGAATATCTGCATAGATCAAGGCTGATGCTGAAAACATACCTCTCTCCAAGGAACAAAATCAAAGCCATAAACCAACTAGCAGTACCCGGGTTCCAGTATAGCTGCAGAATAGTAAACTGGCCACAAGCAGAAATCAGAAAACTAGTTATAAGAACAAGGAAACTCCTCACCATCCACAAAATAGTTCGACAAAAATCAATGCATCCCGAGAATGCACCTGCTGAGGAAAGGAAAGGAGGTGGCGGCCTGATGGAACTCAATCAAGTGCCCAGAGCGACGACTGTCGGATGAGCAGAGTACGTGAAAAGTTCAACAGACTACTGAATACAATTTGTACACAAGCATGAACACAAGCCAGAAAAGGTATCTCTCACTCACCTTGCAAAAACTTCCAAAAACATGTGTGAATAGAAGATGTCACATACCAAACCGAAGCAGCAACAAATACAGCCCCAATGATTGCAAAAAAGACAAAATAAAAATACAAGACGAAATACCAACAGATACATATTTAGCGACAACTGGAAGAAAGATAAAAGAGCAGTGAAATTTTTTTTATGAAACGAAAAGGGCACTCGGTAGAGCGATTACCTCCACCACGCAATGCCTGATCCAATAGAACATATCAGGCCCAATAAATATTACGTTTTTAGCCACGTCTCTCAATGGTGAAGAATCACTTTAAAAAAAATAATCTCGTATCCGGATTCGGATCTTCACCAAAATCGAATCAATTTGTCCGTCTCACACACCCAACCTGTCCATCAAGTTTCGTACGAATCCGTCGACAACGTTTTGAGATATTGCGCAATATATTAGTTTAGCCCGATCTCTCAATGGTGAAGAATCACTGAAAAAATTATCAGATCACGATCCAGATTCGGATTTTCACCAAAATTGAATCAATTCGTCCTTGTCACACTCAATGTGTCCACCAAGTTTTGTTTGAATCGGTTCACAACTTTTTCAGATATCGTGCTATATATTATTTTTGGCCCTGTCTCTCATTGGTGAAGAAACACTTAAAAAATTCTAGTGGTCGGATCCAGATCCAGACTTTCACCAAATTCTATTCAGTTCATCTTTGTCACATACCCAACCAACCTGCCCACCAAATTTCATCCGAATCCGTCCACAACTTTTTAAGATATCCTTCACACAAACAAATAAACAGACAGGGGTGAAAATATAACCTCCTTCCACTTTCAGTGGCAGAGGTAAAGTGTTGGACAGATTGGGGATAGACGAAGATGGATCATTGGAATGGCTAAAAAGTTGGGACGGAGAATGAATCATTATAAATGCGCAAGACCAATGACATGACACGCATGGCTTTAAAAAATGTCAGGAATGAGTGAGTCAATATGTCAAGTGTAGATTTTGCAAGGTAGAAACAGAAAGCACAAACCACCTCCTATCACAATGTAAAAACTCATGTCAGAACAGCTGTACACACAAAGGCACAACAAGGTATGTAGAGTAATCCGCTGTCACATCTGCAGAAATTTCAATATCCCAGTTCCACAAAACTCATGGAAATATGAACTAAAAGCAATCATTGAAAAGAAGGAACACGAAAACACGTACAACTCAATGATCCCATCCAGCATGAATCTAGAAAACAGAGCACTGCAACCGGACATAGTACTCCAATAGAAAAAGGAAAATAAGGCATTGTTAATTGAGAGTTCAGTACCCAGTGATTTTGGTCTAAATAATGCAGAAATCAATAAAATGACCAAATATCAAGAATCAAGTGAAAAGATCCTGGATGCTGAAGAGCACCAAAATTGTACCAGCGATAATTGGAGCAATGGGAATGATAAAGAAGAACCTCACAGACATCCTAATAACCATCCCTGGGAATATTAATACAATCAAACTGCAGTTGGAAGCTGTCTGGGTTCAATATGCCTGGTGTTGTGTTAATGGTAGGGGTGGTGACTTGGGATTCTAGGGTCCTGAGTTCAACTCTTGCTCAGCTGTTCAATTAATACCAGGTGGGGTTGACTCAGCCTGTCATCCCTCCGAGGTCAGCAAAATGAGTAACAGCTTACTGGAGGGATTGAGCCATTCGAGTATCCGATGTCGGAGTGGCGATCTGTCCAGGATTGTGCTCAATAGCCCAGGAGACTGCTTCAGCAACACCGACGCTCTGTACAGAGTATGGTCCCAATGTATGGATGAGGCTCAATGACGATCCTGAAAAAAGAGCCCTTGGAACAAAACTTTGAGAATAAGAACACTTCACAGCTTGGTCCAAGAATTGTGACCCACCCCTGCTCAACGTCCCCTCCCCCTTACCAAAATGGAGGTAGATAATTCAAGACCTGGGAGGACTCTGTTTCAACTTCTGAAACTTGCGCATGCATACAACAACCAACAACACACAAACACGAATGGATGGGTGCTTCTCCTTTTAACAGTATACTCGTCATTTTTACCCGTCACTTTGTTGATGGCTTTAATCGAAACATAACATGTTGTTCTTCTCAAACATTCTGCTTTATTCACTCTACAATTTACCAAAGATCATCTTCTATCTGCTTGGAAGTCAACAAACATCACCTTCATCAGCTAACTTCTTATTCTTCTTCTGCTTCCTCTTCCTAATTGCCACAATTACTCCCACGTTCTTGCGGGGTTGGCCGAGGGGAAGTTTTACTCAAGTCTTTCACGAACCGGCTGGCCAGGCCTGACATTCAACAAAGGTAAGAGCAGGAATTTGGCATTTGTTCAGGGTGCTGGCGATAGCTCACCTACTTCTCATGAATGGCACTGTGGGATGTTTAATGTCCACCAACTAATGCCAGCAGAGGGGACGTGGCACACACCCCGCCTCTGAAAGTCAGAGATGACAGTTTGTAGCTGGGCTGAGATGTGAACCCAGGTTAGACTGCTTAGAGGCAAGTGTGCGCACCTCTAGGGCATCTTGCCAGCCATTTTAATTAGCCATCCTTGCTGTTTATATGTGGCGCAAGAAAAAAAAATCACCACATTTCACTGTGTTGGTCATTGTCAGATTCTTTGGTTTTAACCGCCACTTAAAATGATTGAAATGAAACGTTTAGAAAATTCTCACTCGGATTTCAACATCACTTTATGCATATTGTTAAGTTGTTCAAACTTTTTTTTTTATCGGTTTTTCATCAGTCAGAATGATTATTTACATTGAAATGTGCTGTATCTGGAAATGTGCTGTTTAAATTACGATCAAATCATTATAGGCAAATATCCAACCTTTGAATTGCTATCAAAATTGATAATAGCGAACATCACCTTCATAACCATCCTTGCTGCTTATATCTATCTGTATATGGTGTGAGCAAAAATGACTTCCGCTTCACTGCAAAGGTCATTGTTGAATTATTTGGTTTAAACCTCCACTTAAAATGAGTGAAATTAAACATTTTGAAAATTTTGAATTATTCTCAGATTTCAACATCACCATAATGTATATTATCAAGTTGTTTAAACTTTCTTTATTTAAGAAGACGATTTTTAATACCGGCTACCACAGGGTGGCACGAAACGATATTACTGTCGGACCCCACTATTCGCAGGCCCCACTATTCGTTCCTGAAAAATGCTGCGAATGTCGGGGCCCACGAATGTTGGGGCATTGTGGGTTTTTTTTTTGGGGGGGGGGGTTACATGGTCTAGGTTTGTGGAAGAGCGATTACACAGAACAAATCAGGATAAAACATAACAAATCGAACAGCAGGAGAAAGAAGAAACACCATCAGCAGGGAGGAGGGAGAAAGTAGACCGAAACGGACAAACAAGGGATGCAGGTAATGATGAAGAGTAAGGGAGAATGCAAGGAGTGGACAATATGGATACATAAACAAAATTGTGTTTGACCAGTTTGTCAGTTTATGATTTTCTCAAGGTCTGTGGAGAGGGAAGAGGCTATTGCCTGTCTGTTATAAGGATGAAAGATGTCATGGCAGAGAGTGGGGTCATTAGCAAAAAGATAAAGAGGATTTTCCAGAAAGTCAGTCCAATTATTGATGAAGATTAGGAATAATATGGGGCCTAGAACACTGCCTTGGGGTACTCCAGCCTTGACAGTGAGAAGAGATGAAAGCATTCCATTGAGAGCAACTGAGAAGTTGTTTGAGATTCCATTGAGACGTTGTCTAGGAGAGTGGAGGAAGTCAGTAATCCAAGAGTGGAGTTGGCCTTGGATTCCATAGGCAGACAGTTTGGAGAGCAAGGCAGGATGCCAGACTGTATCAAAAGCTCAAGATATGTCCAGAGACACGGCCCTGATCTCATGTCCGATATTGAGGGCCTCCACCATTGTTGGGAGAGTAGAAGCAGCATGTCTAAGGTGGAGTGACTGGGTCTGAATCTGAATTGATGATCTGAGATGAGGCTTTTGGAGAAAAGGAATGATTTAAATGTTAACCGAGATGATGGATTCCATGACCTTGCTGATAATTGGAAGTACAGTAAGCTAATTGGGCAGTAGTTAAGGGGATCCATTTTCACATCTTTTTATGTTATGCTGTGACGTTGGCTGATTTCCAATTTCCTCGGTAGACATCGGAAACCAGTCCTGAAGTGCAAAAAATAACAATATAAAAACTGTGAATACTCAAAGCGTGAATGTAGAAGCAGGTCACACGATATGACCTGCGAATAGCGAATCCGTGAATGGTGGGGTCTGACGGCATTTGCATGAAGAGAAATGGGGCCTTCCGCCCACCTTGAACTCTCTCTCCCAGATAATGTATGCTACCCCAACAGAAACCATACTTGGGGTACGTCCCCTCAGACAACATGCAAAATAGCCTTGGATTTGGTTCAGAAGTTTTTTTTTTAGTTTTTGAAGCATATATAAACAAACAAACAAAAAAATGTACATATTAACTTTTATAGTATAGATGAAAAATTGTTGTGATCGGTATTGTATTATCATTCAGGGTAAATGCATAGATGATGTGATTTAACAATTAGTTTGGAACTGCTATGCTGTATGATTATCACGAAGAACTTGAAGCAAAGCACTCTGCTGTCTTGTATCTGCAGCTTTGAACTGGAGCACGAGACAGATCATTTTGCATGACACTGGCTGAAGCACAGCTTCATGATGTCACAGTCATGCTGCATGAAATAAAGAGTTAAATAACTTCGCTTAGTGCAACTGTGTTGAAAATGCCACTTAAGAACGATATATTTATACGTTCCCATTGCGATTTTATTCCAAAACCATGCTTTTATTAAGGCAATGAAAAAAATGTATTTCAAATGTGTTTAAACTTTTATCGACTTAGCCAGCGGTGAGGCATGTTTCACCTTCCATCCCTATTTCACTTTCATTATAACCTGCGTTGTTTATTAACACTTCCAGGGCTAAAATAGGCTGGCTTTATTTGGATTGTGTTTCAAAACCTTTTTTTTTTGTTTAATTAATGTTGTTTGTGGATGGCGTAGCATGGTCTTGTTTTGTATTATTTTCCTTTGAAGCTTTGTTTGTTCTGAAAGGCAATTTAAAGATCATCATTTATCTTCAGAAAGAGTCAGATGGAGTTTGTTTATGTCTGCTTGTAACCAATGACACTCACTATGAGTGAAAAAAAAAAACAAACTAAAAAACCTCTTTCTATATATCTCTCCTTATGGTGCATTAATTGAAAGAACAGTTGATTGGTTGGTTAATCGAGTGGAACAATTTATTCGTTTCTCAGGGACATTTTAAGGAACGAAATTGCGCATGACATCGAAGAATCAACACAAAGCGCTCCGTGTACAGTATCAGCATTTGAAAATGGAAAAAAAAAAAACAGCAGGAAGAGCGAAGAGGCATTTACTGTGAGAACGTAGTTAACAGAATTCTTTCAAAGCTCCCAAAAAGTTTCTCCATTTCACAGCACGATGCCAAAGCGCATTCACAAACAGCCTGCAATTCAAAAACGTCCCCACACCAAAAAACATTATTGGTGTTATTTTATACATTATTTATAAAATAACTCGTATAAGCGCCAATCAAAAATGAAGGGGTTGGAATTATTTTATTCGAAATATTCAGAGACAAAAAGATATGATGTTTCGTCACAAGAAAAAGTGTTTTTTTTAAAAATACTATGTGTACAAATGATACCATATTTTATCTTCTGGGACGCTTCGTTTTGACTTTACAGCCTTGTGAGAGTGCCAAAGTCTGAAGCCTTGGCCAGGCATCAGGTGTGCATCAATCTTGATTTATTAGACATCCTACAGACGTAAATGAACTCTCGTTTTATGCTGCATGTATTGCACATCATGTGCCACGAATTTCACCTCCTTGCATCTTGTATTTATTGATATTTTTAAATGCTTCTGTACACCGCCCGGGAGACCCGGTTGCAAGTCACCGTTTACATTTCCAATGGAAGAAACGCAATTATTTTTGATGAAAAATGTTTTTCGAGGTTTTTTAATCCTGAAAAATAGACCATAGTGAACACACAGTCTTAAAAGATTGGCCTTTAAACCCCTTCTTAAATCGTCCTTATTAAGGGGGACAGACAAATACACAAAAACACAAATACACGGTGTTTTTAGAGGTAGAGTCCTATTTATGATGTTCCAACACAAATGGTAAACTACAACGGTACTCGGAAGAGCACATACCTGTGCCATGCTGAACAGTTTACATTTATATCCCACTGATGGGCCGGATCTGCATCTGGACCTTAACCAAAATCTAATCGGTTTGTTCTGGTCACCCACCGAACTCATTCACCAAGTTCTGTCGTAATCCGTCCACAATGTTTTGAGATATCGTGCGATATCTCATTTTTGCCCGATCTCTCAAAGGTGAACAAACACTTTAAAAATCAAAGTATCAGGACACAGATGTTCACCAAAATCGAAACAATTCATTCTCGTCACACACCCAACCTGTCCATCAAATTTCGTCCAAATCCTTCCTAACTTTTTGAGATACTGCTTACAAACACACAAACAAACAGGGGTGAAAACATAAGCTCTGTCCACCTTCAGTTGCGAAGGTAACAAAATGGTTAAATTTTACCATTCTCCTCCAACCCCCAACCGCAAACTTTCTCCATTAATTAATCCTTTATCGACTCTATGTCTAAACTGGCTCGTTATTTTTTTATTTTGTTTGTTTGAATTGGCTTGTTTAGTGTTCCAATATGAGCACATTGCCCTTAATGCTGGGATTCCAGGTTTAAATCCCATATCATAATAAATTTATCGGTCATCTCCAAATATTCTTGTAATTCATGTCCTTGTATAATTTCTGTAGTGTCGGATGACTGTAGGTGCAATTATATCTCAGGCCGAAGACACTGTAAAAAATAAATAAAATACCCGACTCCCTCCCTCCACTGTGCGTATGGAATAAATTTATGGCTCACTTTTATGTGTGTTGGATATGAATATGGATTATATCGTACTAGAAGCATTTGCTCCTTCAGGGAGCGGCCAGGGGGGTTGTGTTATTATCCTTATTCAAACATGTAATTCAAAATACCTCTCCAAAATACCTCTCACTGTATAATTCAAAACACCTCACTGCAATGGAAAACATGGGAGTAGGAATACTGAACTGTGAAGGGTGGGGACTTGAAATACCTGCTCCCACCTGGAGGCGGCACTACATGATACACATTTACATTGAGAATTTGCATCCCACCAACCTCCTCCCCTCCAAAACCACCGGCAAAGATAAAACACCCCTCAACATTAATTGGGGTCATGGTGATCCTATGTAGCAAGTCTGGATGAAATTGGGCCAGAACTGTAGGAATAGTAGCACGACAAACAAAAACACACACACACACACACACACACACCAATCCATGAATTATAGTAAGGATACATGGAAAAAAAAATGTGGTTCGTCAAAAACATACGTACCTCTTCCACAAGAAAGAAAGAAAGAAAATATACCATCAGAGATGGGGAATCCCCCGCCATTGAATGAAAAAGGTCATACATTTTCCAGATAATGAGGGAGGTGAATTGGAAACAAGACACCATTTGGTCATCATCTCGAAAAAGTTCGCCCAGGGGTGAGGAACGTAGTAACCAAAAATAATTGAAATCAGATAAGCGGTTTTCCATTTATTACAAAAACCATTTTTTTCAAGATGGCCGCCCAGTCGGCCATCTTGGATCCGGCCGCGCCCAAAATCAATAGGGTCCTTCCTTTTCAGGTGGTACATGTGTGACCCAAATTTCAAATCGATATGGCGAACAGTTTATGAGTTATCGCACTCACAGCTATAAATGTTGACGCCCGGACGAACGGACCGGACAGCCGCCGCCTGGTGACAACAATATCCCCCTTCCGCCACGCGGCGGGGGATAAAAACGAGTCGGAAATACTTTGTCTTGTAATATAATTGTGTACCACATCATATTCTTGTCTCCTCATGTTATCAAACAATGTGGGATGAAACAGCATCTCAGGGTTCCTGACAGTCATTGCACAAAGCACTCAGCACTGTTTCAATCTCCTGCACACCTTTTAATGGGCTGGGTCTGGCAGCCAGGCGATTATGTGCAACGCGTGCCCGATTCACAACACGAGATATACTCGAGATTCGTGATTGGCCCAAAGCACACAAGCCTTTAACAGATCCAGTCAATGCAAATCAGGACGAGGCAGAGACAGGTTCCGAGGGAAAATGTGAGGAATCGAGTTGTGGTGCATTTGTAGTTGTATGAGAGGTGAGGCAGAGATGGAGAGAACCAGAGATTAGGACTGGCAGTGAAAGACATCACCAAGCCATGAATCAACTGTGTTATTAAAGGCTGGAGTGAGTTTGTCATGAGCCTCTCATGCCTGTACACAGTGTCCACAGTAAGCATATCCACAACGACACCATCTTCATGTTTCACACTTGTTTGTGTTTCTCATCTTCATTTCTACTACAAAAGCCTCTAACATGTGTGGGAACGGAGTAAATTGAATCAATAGCACTTATTGTTCCTGAACCTTGACAGACAACTTTGGCCTTAAGCTTCCCTTTGTACTTCACCCTTCCCTTCTTAGCCACAAAGTGCTACATAATGAATTAAAGTACCTAACATGCCATTTTGATACACGGCAAACCTGTTTTGGGGTGAAACACAGTCACACCTTACCTCACTACAGATGGCTTTCTACTGCCCTCAATTTCACTAAATTGCCTTTTCACCTACAAGCAGGTAGGTCATCCACATGGTGTCAGAATGTGTGTGAAGCTCAGATGTGGCAAACTTCCCATTAAAACACAATCTCTTTCCCAAGGCATGGAACCTCAGAATCAAGGGGACAAAAAAATCTCTGCTGAGTTCCCTGCTTAACAAGTACCTCTCAATCAAGGAGCTTTCAACAGATGTCACATCCTCAAAATCAATGGTGTTTCAAAAACCATGAATTTCACCTTGTCCATGATTTGTCCATAACCATGATTATTGATGACAATAATATTCTTTGTTGACCAAGCCATTGTTTTCTTGATCAATTCACCATAATTTTCTAATTCGAACAACCAATACTTTGTCCGATTAAAAAAACAAAAAAACATTTAAATTAGAACGACTCAACAGAGAGCATACCTCCACCAGGCTGAGTAGGTTAAGTTTTGTATCCCACTGATAAGCTGGATCTGCATCCGGACCTCAAACAAAAATCTAATAAATTTTGTATTCGTCACAAACCCAACCTGTCTACCGAGTTTCGTCCGAGTCCGTCCATAACTTTTTGAGATATCCTGCTCGCAGACAAACATGGACAAAGAGACAAACAGGAGTGAAAACATAACCTTTGTCCACCTTCAGTGGTGGATATAATAAACTACTCACCCTAAATAATGATGGTTATTATTATATATAAATATTGATAAGAGAAACAATTTCTAGATCTTCATGGAATTTGCATTTGGTGATTCCAAAGATGCAGCCATACAGTTGCATGTTGTTATTCTAAATAACATGAGGCAGACAATGCCTCAAACCTTCCAAGGCGAGCATTTCAGACACATGCAAACGAATGCTGACCGTGGTATCGTGATGAAAAACTGTCAGCAGTAACAAGCATGCCTGCCTTTTGACATTCCCATGATTATGGCAGCAACGGTTACAAAAACGGAACTGCACATTCCCTCAATTACAGTGACTGCAGATGGTCTGACTCTTAAATGTGCCTGACAGGACTGACGTGTGTTCCTCCGTAGTGATTCTAACGAGTGTAATCAAATATTGCCATTTAGAAATAGGTCATTACCATCAGCATCCACCTCTGTCTTCTCCTTCCACCAAGGGCAAACGATGTGAAGGCCAAAAGGCCTGACATCCAGCAAGTCATTCTCTAAGTTACTTTCACTGCCAAAAATATCTGCACATTAATTAATAGGTGAATGAAAAGTTCAGAGCAGCAAAAGTGAATATTTACCGACATGTCCGTGGGAAATTCCTGTTTTTCCTTCCATATTTTGACGCAACTCTGCATTTTTCAAGGCCAATTTTATCTGAAATACATATTTCTGATGAAATAACTTAGTCTGATTTTATTAATACGAGCAGAGTACCCACCCTTCGGGCGATCTTGTTCCGAGCATGCAACGCGTTCTTCTGATGCATACATTTATTTGGGTGGTGTATAGGCAACTGACAGCTCTGTGTAGGCAAAATAAATAACCCGGGTTGTGTGCATGAAGCAAAAACATACCGACTACTTATAATTCAAAACACCTCACTGCACTGGAAAACGTGGGGACAGGAATACTGCACTGTAA